>CAKNXH010000264.1:0-10230 GCA_932178445.1 Andricus quercusramuli | reverse complement strand
TCAAGGTCAAGCTGAGACCAAAGTGTTAGAAAAATGTGAGAAAAATCCTATAGGGGGTTTCAGGTTCAAAATTAATTTCTTTGGTAGAAAAGTCCTTTGTTTTTTGTTTGGAAATTTCTTTTACTAACTGAAAATTATCCTACTTAATTTTTGGTAGAAAGTTTATCGTTTCAGTTTGAAATTCGTGTATTTGGTTGAAAATTATTTCTTTTCTTATTTGAAGATATATCATTTTAGTTGAAAATTCTCTTTAACTATTCCATTTTTTATGGAAAATTTACCTCTTTTGATAGAAATGGAAAAAATTTGATATTCGTTCCTTTTTAGTTTGAAATTATTTTTTTTTTAACTGAAGATATAACTATTCCATTTTCGCTTGCAAATGCATATTTATAATTGAAACTTAATTTATTTTGCTGAAGACTCGTTTTTTTTTTAATTTTACTTTTCTAACTTCAAATTGGAAAAGTATCATTTTGGTTTGTAAATTCACATTTTTCAGCTTAAAATTGAATTATTTTGTTGAGAATTCATTTTTTTGGGTTGAAAATTGATTGTCTTAACTGAAAATGTAATTCTTCTGTTTTTTATTGAAAAATCATTTTTTTTCATGAAAGAAAAATATATTCTTTTCAAATTAGTTTTTTATGGTTGAAAATCCATTTTTCTGAAATTTTAACTATTCTAATTTTGGTTAAAAATTTCTTTTTCCTAGATGAAAATTCATGAACTTTGTTTAAAGTGAGTCTTTTTTGGTAGAAAATTAATCTTTTGGGTTGAAAATTCAACCATTTGATTAAAAATTCATATTTTTGGTTGAAGATTCATCATTTTATGTGAAAATTCATTTCATTGGTAGAAGATTGATCTTTTTGACTTGAAAATACAACTAAAAAGTGTATTGAATTTATTAAGAAACAAAATTCATTTTTCATTAACATTCTTAATCTTCAAGTTGTATGGTTGGTTTTATACCTAATTGCTTCAACTCCTTTTATCATTCAAATTTAGCGCCCTTTCCAATTTGAAGAGACACACTCTCCCGCGAAATTTAAATGATGCAATTATTATTAATCAAGATAGAAAATAAGATTTTTTAATTTCCAATTCGAAATGCTCATAAATGCTCATTCAATTTCTCAAAGCACGTAAAAGTCGCGCATATTCTCGAGCATATTATTATGGTGACGAGTGGGTCACGTGACCGGATTCCTACCTTACCGACACTTTTTTTATTTCCTAACTTATTTTCACACGAATAGCCACATCGAGTTGAAAATTTAAGATAACGAATAAGAAGCACCAAGAAAGGTGGGTCTGGTGCTAAATTCTAATAATCACGAAAAAAGCAAACAAAAATAAAAAAAAAACTTTTTTCATAATTATAAAAATTTAGGAGGAAACCCACCTTTCTTAGTGCTTTTTATTTAGTATCCCAAATTTTGAACTCGAAGTTGCGCTTCCTATGAAAATAAGTGAGGAAATAAAAAAAGTGCCGGTAAGGTAGGAATCTGGTCACGTGACCCAATCATCACATGGCCTTAAACCCTTTAGAAATCGAAATTATTTATTTCTTTTTTATAGGAATAGGTGCACCGGGAATTAAGGACAATTTTCCACGCTGGGCAGGGGGGCAGCATGGGACCGTAATTGATCCCCGTCAAATAGGTCCAGAGCCAACCAGGACTCTCAATGTTTCTAACAGACGAGTTGGGTTATGGTTAACTGAAGGACCTCAACCAACACTGCTCGCAGTGGGAGTCATGGATGGTGGAGAAAATATTCGTCCGAGCGAGGCTGATCGCCTGAGAGACGGTATTGTCGCTCGAACTATTTTCCCAAGAACACGCGTCCAGTTTGTGGCGTACGTTCGGGATGATGAAACTTGTATAGGAGTTGACATGCACGCTGCGCCATAATTACTTGATTATAAGCAATAGAAATATGTGTGGAAATTGTGTAATATTCTCCTGATGTACACTCCTAAATAAAAACATAAGTCAGTGAAAATTACTTCTTTATAAAACATATATGAGTATTGTTCCACCGACCAAGCCTCGGCGGCGTGCGGCGTAGCGTCGCTTATACGTGAGTGGCGCGACGTATCCAGTGGCTTTGAGGTGGAGGGGATACATAGGTTGAGGAGGAAGGCGGATACCACTCTCGGACTCCTTGCTTACTCCTGTGTGTCCCCTCCACCTCCAAGGCGCAAGGTAGGCTGCGCCACTCACGTATGAGCCACGCTGCCGAAGCTTAGTCAGTGAGTACAGTTACACCACCGAAGCTTCGGCGGCGTGGCGTTGCTTATACGTGAGTGGCGCGACGTATCCAGTGGCTTAGAGGTGAAGGGGATACAAAGGTTGGGGAGAAAGGCGGTTACCACTCTCGGACTCCTGCGTATCCCCTCCACCTCCAAGACGCAAAATAGGCTGCGCCACTCACGTATAAGCCACGCCACGCCGCCGAAGCTTAGTTAGTGAGTGCAGTTCCAACGATCAAGCTTCGGCGGCGTGGCGTCGCTTATACGTAATTTTCAGTTTCCAATAATTTTTCTAGTTTTTCCTAGTAGAATTAGGCAGGGTGTCCGAGAACTTTATTTTTAAAACTCCCTTATTTTTCGTTGCGTTATTTTCCATTCTCCTTGATCATTAATATTCAAATGCCAGCATTTCAATCTTGAAATACTTTTGACATGGAATATTCTATAAGCAGAATAAAATAATATTTCACATACAAATTTAAAATTTTCAAATTTGTTAATTCATTTTAAACATAAAAACGTATCTTCTACGATAATAGATGGCTTTTCAACAAAATACATGTTTTTCAGCAATATAATTGAATTTTCAAATAAATTTATAAATCAGAAAGATAAATTTGAAAAAAATTGTTTAATTTTCTGCTAAAAAAGATAATAGTTGACTTTTTACTATCAAAATATCAATTTTCAACCAAGAAATAAGTTCATACAAAAAAAAAATTGAATTTTCGATTCAAAAAGATGAAATTTCACCCAAATGGATGACTTTTTAACAAAATTGTTGGATTACTCTACCCAATAGTTGCATTTTTATTAGAAAAAGATGAAATTTCTCTTAAAACCAATGAATTTTTATTTAAAGAGAAAACAAATGTTGAAAAATAGTTGAATTTTTATCCAGAAAAGGTTCCGTTTGACTTTTCGAGCTCGAAAAATGAATTTTCCATCCAGAAATAAGTTTCTACAAAAACAAAATAGAATTTTCAATTCAAAAAGACGGATTTTTACCCAAAAAGGACTTATGTTTTTTAAAAGTTGAACTTTCATCCAGAAAAGCTTTTAGTTCATTTTTTGATACCAAAATATTAATTTTAAACAAAAAGTCAATTTTCTACGAAATAGTTAAATTTTCAACAAAGCAGCAGAATTTTCAACCAAAAGTATGACTTTTTAACAAAACAGTTTTATATCAACCAAACGGTTGCATTTTTATCCAAGAAAGATAAAATTTCTTTTCAAACAGATGGATTTTTAATAAAAAAAAAAATTCAAAAAAATAGTTGGATTTTCATCCAGAAAAGATTTCAGTTCGCTTTTCTACACCAAAATATTGAATTTAACCAGAAAGTAAATTTCCTACGGAATAGTTAAATTTTCAACAAAGCAGTCGAATTTTCAACCAAAAAGTATGACTTTTCAACAAAATTGTTGAATTTTAAACGGAACAGTTGCATTTTTTTACCAGAAAGATGAAATATTAAAAAAAAAATCTTCCAAAAGTCAGAGAATTTCTATAACTTCAAATAACTGTTAAGCAGAAGACATTTGAAATATTTCAATTTTAATTTGAAACTCTTTTATTCCGGTTATAAAAGATTCTAGATTGAAAATGATACAAGTTTGAGATTTTGGTATTTAATTATTATTAATGGTCAGGGAAAATGGAAAATTATTTCGGGAGAAATTATTTCTCCTGAAGATCATCTTTTTAGCTATAAAATTTATTATTTGTTCGAAAATTTAACAGTTTTGTTAAAAAGTTATTATTTTTTATTAAAAATTCAACTATTTCATGGAAAATGTAATTGTTGTTTAAAATTCATATTTTGGTGTTGAAGAGTCAACTGAAATTTTCCTTGGATGGCAATTCAATTATTTACTTAAAAATTAGTTCACTTAATTAAAAAATTCATCTGTTTGGTAGAAAATTCATTTTTCTTGATAATTTAAAGTTGGAGTTAAAATGTCATCCATTTGATGAAAATTCAATCTTTTTTTTTAATTCGATTTGAAAATTCGTGATTTTGGTTTAAAAAATCAGTATCTTTGTAGAAAATTGACTTCTTGTTCGAAACTCATATTTGAATGTTGAAAAGTCAAATTAAAATCTTTTTTGTATGAAAATTCAATGTTTTTCAAATATGTATTTTTTATTTAAAAATTCATCTGTTTTAGTAGAAAATTCATCTTCCTTTTAAAAAAATTTAGCGGTTTGTTTGAAAATTAATCTTGATTACTTGTCATACCAAACCAGCTGACGGACAACAACGCTTAGGACAGATTACTGGTACAGAGTATATCTAATGAACCTAACTGATTAAAACAATGACGGAATTCTACTGATTGAACCGGTAAAATCTCACTGATGGTTAGTGACACACTTCTGGCTGTTTAAACCAGTGAGATTTCACATATAATCAGCGAGATTTCCCTGGTTCATTTCAAGAGAGTCAGCTCTTCTAGCTAATCGGAAGGGCTTCCTATAATTCTTCGATGTAGTTAAAAGAGACTTTCATTTTATGGCCAGACCACCTGTTAGAAGAAGTTCAGAGTCACTATTAGGATAATCAAGGTAGCCTTCCGAGAGTGTCAACACGATCATCTTCTTTTCTCTCATTCCGATTATACGCGGAGGATCAGACGACCCACCACGGAGAGACTACTCCTTACGGTGGAGAATTAATTTTCCCTGCCGAAGGTGAGGAGGCCTAAGAACTCCTGCAGCTGGCGACGACCCGGAATCTGCAGCGAGGACGACTGCTGGAAAAAGATCAGATTCACTGTTAGGATAATCAAGGTATCCTTCCGAGGTGGTCAATAGGATTATCTTGTTTTCTCTCATTTCGATTATACGCAGAGGATCATATAACCTGTTGCAGAGAGACTACTCCTTACGATGGACAATTCATTTTTCCTGCCCAGAGTGAGGAGGCCTTCTAATTTTTGCAGATAGCGACGATCCGGAAGCCGCAGCAAAGACGATCCTGATGGGTAAGAGTTCGTGGTTAGTATGGTGGATGTATCAGAGTGAATTTGACAAAACAGCGAAAATCGGGTGACTCTTTATTCACAAAACAGCTCCCTCAGCCAAGACGTGAACAACTGTATCGAGGACTGAACATAACCAGAGTATGGAGATATACCGAGCGCCCTCTCAGAGTGGAGCTTTTTAGGATTGACCTGAAGTTAACAGGATTCTCAAGAGTTTGGGTTTGCAGTGGACCTTTTTATTTCTTCAGGTTCAGGGTCTGGACACATACTTTTTAAATTCTTAAGGTTACAGGTCTAATCCCGACCCTTCAATTCCTCAAGGGTCTAGGTCCACACCCAGACCCTTTGAATTCTGATGGGTCCAGGTCCAGAACGGACCATTGCTAGATCAGTTTGATCCGTAGGTCCTTCAAAAATTAGGGGTTCCGATCCCTGGTGGAGATTGACCAGATGTTTCCCTGACTACTCGTTGGAACGAAATGAGTTCTGTCAAAAATCAGAACCAAATACCAAGGAGTAGTCGGCAACAACCTCCTCTGCAAAAAGCACCTCCTCCTTTGAAGATGGAGAACATAACGAGCCTTGAGCATGCTTCGGAATCTCTAAGTTGGAAATCATCTGGGAGTAACCCTGGTACAGCGGGAGGCAGGGACTTAGGTGGACCTACTTGCAATGCTGATGCCAGGGAGTCAAACCAAACCGTTGAACCCCAATGAGCTAAATTTCCGGAAGCTGCTAGAAAGAGGCTGAGACGCTAATGTCTAAATCAATTGGACGGAAAAGATGTGGCTGAAAGTTCCAAAAGTCTCGTCCACCAGAAACTTCAAAATCACTTGAAAGTGTCCACAGTCGAGGAGCTCCCAATAACCAAGCTTGATGAAAGGAAGGTCAAGGCAATTGAAGCGGCATTGTAGACGAATATTGATCGGTGCTACCTGGAGAAGTCATCCCATGATTTGAAGATTTCTGCTTCGAAGATGATTCTTTTATCGTCATCTATTCGGACAAAGCGTCTCGTACTGGCCTCTTTTAAACTGTTGGCAAATAACAACCATGGGTAGCAGCTGAGATCAAAGTGATCGACATCAAAGACCTCCCAAGGCCAGTAAAGCTGCTGGCTCAGATTCCTGGTGTAATCGTGGACCCAAAAGTAGTTCCTAAGAGGATAGCAATCTAAAATCCGACCATGAGAACGGAAGGGCGGATGTTGATCGATGTCACAACGGGCAGTCAATCTACCCAACTTGAAATAACTGCAGAGCCGGGAGTGGTGAGAGTCTCAAGAAGATTGAGTGCAGGCCTCGATATTGATTGAAGAGGATCAATATGAGTATCCTCTCGAAAACCAAAGTTAGACCCGATGACAGAGCTTCAGATCTGTTAACATAAATAGAAGGTATAGAATAATCAAATCAACTCTCTAGCATGGTCAGGTCAACTATCCGAGATGATCAGATCGACTACATTAGATGATCCAGTCGACCACCGGAAATGATCAAATCGGCCCTCTAAGAATGATCAATAACACAGTTAAATAACTTTTTGTTCACTTTTCAAACTTTCTACTTTTCTACTTTTTGGCAACTTTTGTTCCGATTGATAAACATAATTGTTCAAACAATTTTTTATCATTTTAAAAAATATTATATCTGTATAATGATTAAGAGTTGCAATTTTTCTGGAATATTGAACCTTTATTTTGTTTTCAAAATCACAGTGAAATTTGATCAAGTATAATAGCAGGCATGAGATTCGAAAGAAGATTTACAAATTTTTACATTTTCAGGTTATGTTAGCGTTTTACACTAAAAACTGTTATTATTAAATAGGATTTAGAATCTTCAACAATTTTGTATTAAGTCAGTGTTTTTTGTCGGAAAGTGGTATTATTATTTGAAATATTTGATCTCAAATAAGATTAAAACATTTTAACAATTTTCAGTTATTCCCTTCTCCACCACTCCTCCTCCTTCCCTGACATCAAAATTCGCTTCCCCATCCTTTCCCAACTCCTCCCTCCTCTACCACCCTTTCACCTTACTTCCCCAGCCAGCATTCCTCTTCTTCTAATTTCCTTCTACAGTCCTTATTTTCCTCTTCTACCCACCTGCACTATGCTACTGTACCTCCACTCACTTCCCCTTACCATCACCCTCATATCTAAGAATTTCCTTAACTATCCTTTAATTCCACTCTCTTCCTCTACACCCTCTCTACTTATACTTCCTTCATTTCTCCTAGTTCCCCTTTTGTACATTGATCTAATTTAACCGCCCTTCCCTTCTTCCAACCCTTCACTACCCCTCACTTCCCTATTCCACGATTCACCTTATTCCTTTCCCCTAATTTCCACTCACTTCCCTACCTGGGAAAAAATACGACTGATGGATGAACTTCAGACGGAATGATGGTAGAGGCAATTGAAATGAAGGGAAGAAGGCAGAAGGAAAGCGAAGAAGAAGAACTAGAAAATAGAAAGCTCAAATGGGGAGTTTGAAACTGGAGAGAGTGGAAATGATGATAAGGAAAGGTTAAGAAAAATGAGAGGAAGGATGGAAAGGGAAGAAAAAGAGATGAAAAAAGAAGAAGCATATTGATAAAGGGTAGAATATTAAAGGAAAGGAGTTGAGAACAGGAGTACAAAATATGCAAAAAGGTTAGCTGCGAGGGTAAAGATGGAGAAAAGAAAGAAGTTTTGGAAATGAAGGTGGAAAAAAAGAGGACGCATAAGATGGAAGTGATCGTTAAGCAGAGGACGTTATTTGGAAGTTTGAAAAGAATAGAGAATTATTTAGAATGGATAGAGAGGAATATGGAATATAAGCAAAGGAAAGAGAGTAGAGAAGGAAAGAAAGAAGTGGAAAAGAATGTGAATTAAGTGTGCGAGTATTAAGATAAAAGATATATGGTAGGATTGGGACAAAAAATAGAAAGAGTTAATCAAAAGTACAACTTCTGAACAAACCTGATGATAAAAAGGCACTTCTCAGTGATCCGGGTGTATATGAAATCCCTTGCTCTTGCAAAGCCTATAAAGGAGAAACCAGGAGAGCGGTGAGCCAAAGTATGAAGAAAAAACAACTGTCATCTCAAAAACGTACTTTTTCACGAGAAAAAATGAACCTTCGACCCATAAGATTTATTTTACACCAAAAAAACAACAACAAAATTTCAACGAAACACATGAATTGTCAACCAAATAGATGATTTTTTAACTAGAAGAGGCTTCTTTTGAGTTTTATTTCTAGAAATTAATTTTGAACCAAAAAGCATAAATTTTCAACTAAAGAGATACATTTTTAATTGGGAGGATAAACTGAAACAAAAGAATTTTCATCAAAGAGTTTAACCTTCAACCAAATAGTTGAATTTTCAATTTGAAAGATGATTTTTCAATCAAGAAAATTAATTTTCTACCTAAAAAGACAAATTTGCAACAAAATAGATAAATTTTCAATCAAATAGTTTAATTTTTAACTAAAAAAGATACGTTTTTAACTAAAAATGGAATAATTGAATTTTCGGTTTGAAAGATAAATTTTTCAGCAACAAAAAATACATTCTCAGAAAATAGTTGATTTTAGATGGATTTTTAACAAGCAAGATTAATTTTCTAAAAAAAGACAAATTTCCAAAAAAATACATTTTTCTAGTAAATAGTTGAATAATTAATTTATAAATGATAGATTTCTAACCAAAAACGGAATAGTTAAGTTGTTAGATAAAAAAAATGTTTGCCAAAAAGGAATAAATTTTAAACCACTGAGATTTATTTTCTACCCAAAAACACGAGTTTTCGAAATAATTGTTGAATTTTCAACTAACTAGATGAATTTCTAACTAACATGATAAATCTTTAAAAAAAAGAATTTTCATCAAAGAATTTAACGTTCAACCAAATAGTTGCATTTTAATAAAAAAAAAGAATTTCTAGAACATCGTTAAGTCTTCAACCAAAAACTGGATTTTCCAAAAGCAAGATTAATTTTCTAAATAAAAGTTGAATTTTCAAAAAGTGATTTTTTCCACCAGATGAATTTTTAATTTTGAACAGATACACTTTTATAAAAAAATTGAATAGTTAAATTTTCAGATGAAAAAATGTATTTTTTTACCAAAAAAAGAAGGAAATTTCCACTAGAAAATTTTTCATTTAAGTTTCTTTTGAAGACATTAATTCTCAACCAAAAAACGTGAATTTTCAATAAAATGGTTAAATTTTCAACTGGAGACATGAATTTTTTAATAATGTTTCCTAAAATAAAAAAAAGTCATCAAAGAATTTAACTTTCTATTAAGAAAGACGAATTTCCAATTCAAAATTATATTTTTTCAACTAAAAATGGAATCATATAATTTTCAGGTTAAGAGATTAATTTACAACCACGAGAAAAAACTTAATTTTTAGAAAATAGTTGTATCCAACCAAAAATATGGATTTTCAACAAAAAAGACTATTTTTCTAATAAAACAAAGAATTTAAAAAAGTACATTTTTCTAGTGAATAGTTGACTTTTCAATTCATGAAGTATACATTTTCAACAAAAAATTAAATAGTTAAATTTTCAGATAAAAAAATGAATTTGTTATTAGAAGAAATTAATTTTTAACCAAAAAGATTCATTCACAGCTAATGAGGTTCATAAAAAAATGTAACATAATACATTAATTTTCTAGCAAATAGATGGATTTTCAACTAGAAAAAATTTCATTTAAGTTACATTTTTGGAAATTAATTTTCAACCAAAAAACACGAATTTTCAACAAAGTCCTTGAATTTTCAACTAAAGAGATGAATTGTCAACTAAAATGATAAATAGACAGAATACATGAATATTTAACCAAACAATTGAATTATCAACTGAAAAAGCTAATTTTTTAACCAAAAATGAAATTATTGAAATTTCAGTTTAAAAGAATATTTTCAACAGAAAATAAGGAATTTTCAACAACACAATCCAAAATATAAAAATGATTTT
>CAKNXH010000263.1:219327-263853 GCA_932178445.1 Andricus quercusramuli | reverse complement strand
ATTTTTGTGTTGAAAAAAGGAACTGAAATCTTTTCTGAATGAAAATTCAACTATTAAATTTTTTTTTTAAATTAAAAATTCATCTGTTTTAAGAGAAATTTCATCTTCCTTGTGTAAAAATGCAACTGTTTGGTTTAAAATTCAACTATTTTGTCGAAAAGTCATACTTTTTGGTTAAGAATTCTGCTGTTTTATTGAAAATTTAACTATTTTGTAGAAAATTTACTTTTTGGTTAAATCAAAAATGTTGGTGTTGAAAAGAGAACTGAAATCTTTTCTGAATGAAAATTCAACTATTTTTTCAAAATTATTTTCTTTTTGAACAAAAATTCATCTATTTTTAGAGAAATTTCATCTTTTTTGGATAAAATGCTACTACTGGGTAGAGAATTCAACAATTTTGTTAAAAAGTCATCCTTTTTGGCTAAAAATTCGTCTTTTTTTAATGAAAATTCAATCTTTTTCTTAAAACCTTATGTCTTTGTTAAAAATTCATATTTTGCTCGTAAAAAGTCAAGTCAAATCTTTATTAGCGGAAAATTCATCTATTTTTTCTTTCATTTATCTTTCTGATTTAGAAGTTCATCAAAATGTAGCTTTTCCATTTTTTTGAGATTGATCCTTTTTCGTTGAAAACTCTCCTATTTTGGTAAAGAAAAATAATTGTTTTGTTTCAAAATTTCATTTTTGTTGGGTAAAAATGCATCAGTTTCGTGGAAAAATAAGTTTTTTGCTGAAGCCATATTTTTTGTTCGTAAATTTAATTATTGTAGAAAAATCCATCTTATGCCTTGAAGGTTCAACAATTTAGGTAAAATTTTCTTTCTTTAATGGAAAATCTTTGTTTGTTCAAAATCCGTCTTTTTGGTTTCAAGAAACTTTGTTCTGTATAAATGTTATGTTTTTTATACAAACTTAATTATTTTGTTGAAAATTCAAGCATGTTATTAAATAGCCATCTTTTTTAGCAGAAAAGGCATTGTTTTGTTTTGGATAAATTTCAAAATTTTTAATTTTTAATTTTGTATCTGAAATACTGTTTCATTTCGTTAATAAATGATTCTGTATTGAAAGTATTCCGAGATTAAAATGCTGGTATTTGAATAATAATGACCAAGGAGAATGAAAAATTAGACAAGAAAAAATAAGGGAATTTTGAAAATGAATTTCTCGGAAACCCTGTCTAATTATACTAGCAATAACTGGTAAAATGTTTTCACAAATTGAAAATTACGTACAGAAAGGGTGGGGGGGGGGGGGGGCGACATATTTTGTTACAGTTTGTTACAGGAGAGGGGGAGGGGGGGGGGGTAGAGAGGGCCTATAATCCGTTACGTAATTTAAGTACGGCCCCGAAGTATTCTCTCCGTGGTAGTTAACAAGAAATGTCAAAGTAGGTCGCAAAAAGAAAAGGGTAGGGTGACGGATGGAAAAAATCACGGATTTGAACGGATAGGAAATATGTTTTGCGGGGAATAAAGCATGAAAGAAGATCAGTAATGATTGGCACGGATTAAGGCTATCCGTGTTGCGCAATGAGAAGAATCAAGTAGGTTGCGGTTAGATAATGATAGGCTGACGGATAGAACATTATGGATTAGAACGGATAGGAAATATAAATATATTGCCTATCCGTTTCAATTCATAATAAAGAGTATCGAGAAAAATCAAAGTAGTTCTTTAATATAGGGGAGACCTACCTACAGTGGATAGCAAAAATTGGTAGATTTCAGTAAACACAAAATAGGATATACAGGGTGTCCACGCTAGGGCTTACCAAAAAGTATGCAACCCGCTATACATGGCCATAAGAATAGCATTGGTGTGTAAGAAGGGTTGCATAATTTTCGGTAAGCCCTGGCGTGGACACCCTGTGTATTAAAGAGCTGTTATGATACAAATGAAGCTGATATATTCACCCATGTGATGAGATACCAGTAAAAATCAATTCATTAGCAAATAAAAAGCTACTGATATTATTTGGAGGTGGTAAAATTTTGTCTAGTATTGGCAGGTTCGCCCTACAATGAGCATTCGATTCTACACCGCGTATCAGAATAGAAAGATGTTTTTATGCGTACCCCTAATTTATACCGACTCTACTATCAGAACAAAGAAAAAAGTGATATAAATTCGATTTTGGATAAAATTAGTAAAAATATAATGTCAGTTATTTAGCTCATATTTTACAACACACCTTTCAGTGGACAGGACAGGTGAGGTTCGGATTGCCACCAATCTTGCTGTGTCAAAAGTACCTAGAAAATACCTACATATAAATTGTGCATGGTGAGGTTATGCCTACTTGCGGGAAATTTAAATTTACTCAATATCCTCAATATATAAAAGTCCACTAATTTGTGGGTTATGTTTCTCTTAAAATTTTAAACACTATACACTACTGTACATAACCTACATATTTTATTTAAAAATATATTATTTGAATAATAATATTTTCTAGCACCTGCCTTTCAGAGATCAATGCATTATTAAATCTATTATATTATACTTATGACAAATATTCAATTACGTTACGCTGCAGCTATGTTCAAAGTATCAGCTGATTCTCTCTTCAGCTATTTTAGTACCAACTTATGAGTGTAAACTATCTAAAACTTTTCACTGTAATCCACTGTAGAGATGACGTTGGTATCCATAGTAGGAAAATGAGAGCCTCAAGGAATATATTTATAATAATTTTCTTACAGAGAACGTAAGATTCTAGGGTGCAAAATATTATAGATCAATGACCAAGGAACATATATTAATAAGCAAAATCACTCTGAACAGTTTTATATACTCGAAAATAATTACTGAAGTTGAGCACAAAGTTTCTAGATCAAGTCAAAAATAGTTTTTATACGTTTTTCTTTTATTATAATTAAGTGTAACATGAAATTCCATCCTATGATGCATTTTTATAAACTTAAATAATACCAAATGCGCAAATTAGGCTTAGTTCAGACATTTTGCTTCTATTTACAAATGTCCACTGTAGGAAGCTATCCACTGTGATGAGGTTTCCCCTACAAAGATAGAGTGACGGATAGAAAATTATGGATTAGAATGGATAGCCAATTCTTTCTGTGGAGAAAGGATTAAAGAGGATAAGTAATTATTGGCCCGGATGAGTATCCTATCCGTGAAAGATATTAATGAATGCCAAAGTACACAAGCACTCCAATACAAGGCCGACTGATTTAGTTCTTCTCAGAACTGCTGGCCCACGCAGTTTCTCAGCTCACAAGCAGTGTCAACAATGCATCGCCACCAGTATCGAGCGATAAAAGCGGGCAGTACGGGGGAGCAGTAAGCTGGAGCGACAAAAGCGGGAGAAAAATCCAATAGAAGTGGTTCATACGGCACTGACTGTTTACGTTTCCAACGACTAATTTAGTGCCACGGCCACGGTGAGGCAACCCCGAAACTGGCCTCATATTGGAGTTCTTGTGTAGATCTCGGATTGACGAGTATTAGGTTGCGGATAGAGATTCATGGATTAAAACGATAAGAGAATACATTTTTTAGAGAAAGGATTTAATTAAAGTTTTAATTAAAGTTTGTTATTTTTTTTTACTTTCATATTTACAAGGAATAATGGGATAATGAGAGAAAACGCACAGGACAAACAAAAAGTTATTTTTACCCTGCATTCGGCGTAAGATTCACCTGCAACAATAATTAACTTGACTCGGTGAATTTTACATAAACATCGGTTAAATTTTGTTCTGAATAAAATTGTATGCCTCGAAAAAATTACATGCAACATATTGTATCATAATAATTCTAATATTTTTTTAGCATGCACAGTGAAAAAAATCTATTGAATTTTACATCGCTGGGCGACATAAGTAAGAGGACCTTCGTGTGTCTGAGTAAGTTTACGAAATTTGGTAAGAATCCACTTAGCGATGAATTTCGCAATTGCCGCTGTTTTGATATTCCAATTCGGTAGGTAATTTTACACAGGAAAAAGAAAAATTCATTCTATTGAAAAATTGAATAAAATAAAAATTAATGAAGTCAATTCATCTAAGAATAAATTATTTTGGTCATACGGTCCAGTAAAAATAATAGTGGATTCAGTTGTCATGAATAAATCTTTATTCGTCAATTTGATGAAACCAACGTACGTTTCGACCTTGTTGCAGGCCTTCTTCAAGGTAATACATAACCTAAATTAACATATTATATGTGGATGCAATAAACTAAAAACATTTGTAATGAAACCAATTTTAAACAAAAAATATTCTAAATTTACCTGTAGTAAATCATCCAAGACATTTCAATTTTTGGTTATTTTCACAAGAGAAACAACATGTTTTTGGTGTGAACCAAATTTAGTTGTTTATTTATTGTTTAAAACTTTAAAATTGATAAATAATATAATTTGAATAGTGTCCTTTAAAACATTTAAAAATTGAAACCTCAATTTTTCGAGGCTCCAATATAGTAATGTTACTACATTTTGGTTCAATCGAACGAAAGCAGTGTTTTGATTTGAAAGGACAAACATGGACTAACATAATACATTATGGATAGGGTTACCAGATGGTCCGAGTGAAAAGAGCGGACAATACAATCCCCCCCCCCCTCCTATAAAAAATGAACAAAAAGAAATTTTTTTTCAACATTTGAAAGAATAAAAAAATAAAAATAAATGAAAAAAAAATTTTTTGAAAGAGCGTAACTTATTTGGTGATTCTCGAACCATATTATACTCTACCTAGAGTTTGGATGGAATTCAAAACAAAATAAAAAATATATTCGTACATTTTCATTTCATTCATATAGGCTACATCCATACTGAAAAGATGAAAATATTTAAAACCTTATAGTTCATCGGTCTGATCGAGAAAAGAACGAACATTTCACATAAAAAGCGGACAAGCGAACACGGGATAAAAAAAGCGGACATGTCCGATGAAAAGCGGACGTCTGGTAACCCTAATTATGGATGAAGTCATATTTTCATGAGTAATTAAGAAAGGCGGCTATTAAGATAGAGAGCCAAATTAAAAGTGCGCCAAAGTAAATTGGATTTAAAAATTTATATTACATTTTTATTTTTTTAAATTTGTATCTAAATTGGTTATAAAATGGTTTGATAAATTTTATTTATGTTTAACATTTCAGTTTTTAAATTGATTGAATTTTTAATCAATTTATTTATAAAAATTGACTCTAGAATTCTTCGTTTGTCTTTATTATTTTCACGTGCTAAAATTTTTATATTTTTAATCTCAAAATCAAAATAGTGATTGAATTGTCATGCATGTTTTGACCAACCAGTGCTTTGATTGCCTAATTCACAATCTCTTTTATGTTCATAAATGCGAGTTTTTAGTCTCCTGCCAGTCTCACCAATATAAATTTTATTGCAACATTTACAATTTATCATATATACAATACATGATGAGTTTTCTTTATTGTCTTTATCTTTATTTTTAAACAACGGAAATTTATTAAGTGTGTGGTTGTTTGTGAAATAAACATTAATATTGTATTTTTTTGAAGAACCTCTCAGACGTTCCGAAAGACCTTCAACATGTGGTAAAGAAACTTTTAGTTCTGATTTATTGTGATTTTCATTACATTTTGTATTTTTAGTTGAATTATTATAAATCTCATGGATTCTTTCTTTGATGATGTTATTTATTGATTGAAGTGGGTAATTATTTTGCATGAGAGTGATTTTTAGTTGATTTAGATTTTCTTTACGGAATTTAACATCGCTTAATTTTACACATCTATCAATAAGACCTTTAAAAAGACCAACTTTTTGAGAAAATAAATGATGTGAGTTATAATTCAAATAACGTCCTGACCAAGATGATTTTTCATACCAATTTGTAGTTAAATTACCTTCTGGAGTTTTTATGATTAATAAATCTATATAAGCAATACAATTATTAATTTCTTTTTCAATAGTATCGTTTGTAAAGAATTGTACATTGTAAATTGATAACAACGGTCGAAGAAAATTTCACAGTGTGGTAGATATTCCAATCACTGTACATAGATAATAAAATAAAAATTATTAGGCTACAGAATTCGAACACTTGAAGTTCAAACTCAGCACAACTCCATGGAGATTGAAGACACCAAAGCGGGACACGTCATAAGATACTATGGATATTTTTTTGCAGTTCATATTCCGTAACTAAAATATAAAATTCATACCTTTTGATTACCCGAATTTTTTTAGTTCCAATAGCAGAAAACGTGAAAGGCAAAATAGGAATAGCTAGAATTTCATCTATTTTCCTTCCCAGTCCGAATGGTGACGTCGATCAGACGTTGAATCGACGTTGTAACCGTCGTATGGTGGTCGAGTCGAATTATCGTCGAAAAATTCGTCGGTTTTCGATTATGTTTATTATGCTCGACTGGTACTTTGTAAATTATTATTTACTGCAATGTAAGTGATTTCATCAAAATTTGTTGCAATTCACAGGAATTGAAAATCAACGTCGAAGTGACGTCGATTTGACGTCATTTCGACCTCTCTCAGGCAAATTTTATGCTCGACATTCCGATGCCTGCACAGAGAGAAGTAGACCAGAGCGGGTGCAGTTTTCACCGTAACCGTTGCTGCGCCGACGACAAGAGGTCTGCAGAAAAATCATGTTGTGGCTGGGCAGCGACGGTTACGGTTAATGACGGAAATATTACTGCTACACCGTGACAGCCACTGCGCACCACCGTAAAAGATTCTGCAGCGACTGTTGCGTCTGTGGCAGTAACAGTTACTGCCAGATTCCCGAGCCATCGCGGTTACCACCGCAATGGGATTGGACGGTCTGAAGTCTAACGATATCAGCTGATCATCGTCGCGCGTACTCAAATGTTTTTGTGTCGCTGTCACAAACATCGAAATTTATTATATTGATTTTGGTGGCATTAGATAGCCTAAAATGAGCCTTCAATTCTTATGTACTAACTTTTATGAATTGTGGATATTTATTTTTTAGGGTACTTTATTCGTGATAGGGGTTGTTTTTGAAAATCTACGCTGGTAGTCATGCAAGAGCCTTAAATGAGTCTACAATTCCGAACTGCGCCGGAGGCCATGCAAGAGCCTTAAATGAGCCCTCAATTCCTGTGAGAAGAAAAAAATTGATGTAAGCAATATTTCTGCCATGGTACTGCTACCTTGACGTAAAGCTGAGAGTACCATGCGTTTAAAAAAAAATGCAGAGCCCAAAATTTGACTTTTGGCTGTTAAATGAGCCTTCAATGAGAATTTCCAGGCTTACCCACATAGAAAAAAACGCCGCGCACAGTAATGCTTGCGGAGTAAACCGAACTCATCTCTGCGAGTGGAGTAACTATAGCTGCGCTGCGTATTACGGTCACGCGCCGGAATGGTTGAGGTTCGCCCGCAATGGTTCATGCGAGCGCAGAAACAGCTTCTGCCTCCCTCCCACTCGCAAGTTCTGCGCGACTGCAGCGGACTTGGCAGTAACGGTCGCGGTGAACTCCTCTCCGTGTGCATGCGATGTTATATAAAACCTGTACTAATATCAGAACTATTTTATGACGAAACCTAACCTTTTTTTGACATTTTCACTCATCCGAATACAGCCCAACGTGGATGTGACATTTTACTATCGTGGCTCAATGCAAAATTAATATTTATTCAAAAATTATTTATTGTTGAATCAAATAAAAATTATTTACTTTCAATAACCAAAATATAATGAATCAATTATTCCACATTTTTAAAGTGCCCGCCAAACTTCTATGCGAGTGTCTCGCTTACTCTAATTCCTTTACGGGCATGCTTCTTAAGGAGCGAGAAAGACAGATAACCTACGTTCCGCCAGGCTTGCTATTTAGGATCCCATTCATGTTTTCATAACTACTGCACTACTTTTTGTACCGTCGAAATTATAGTAAATTAGATGTCGAAACGATGAATAATACGACGTTGATGCGGTCTATTATTCGACGTCAATACGACGTCGAAATGGGCGACATAATATCGTCGAATCGACGAAAATATCGACGATTTTTCGACATCAAAAAACGACGTTGATTCGACGTCAAATCGACCATCCATTTCTGACTTGGGATCGTATTAGCATTAAAATTTGAGGACGAACGCATCGATAAATAACGAAAACGAGAGACGCTTGGGTATTCACATATTATTTGATTAATTATTATACATTTTCAAATAATTATAAATCGAAAATCATACAGTTTCATATCGGTTAAACTTTCTTTTGTTTTTCCATGACAAACACATGTATTTTGAAAGACGCGAAGTTGGCTGAAATAATTGATATATTTTTGATATATTGAGTGAAAAATATCAAATCCTACGTAAGAAGAAGGGACGAGGCTTAACATTTCAAAAATTATATAGGGATTCTTAGAGTTGAAAATATATAGAATTTTCTTATAGCTTAACACTTATGTGAACGTTACACAAACTATTGTCTTATTCTAAGTATATAATTCTCAATAAATATGTTTAAAAAATCCACTTTATGTTCTCTATGATGTTACGTAAATTTTTATTAAATTTTAATTAACAATGGAATATTTTCTAGTCCGAACGATTCTTTACTATCTGATTATTTGCAATCCTGAATAATATTAAATAAAAACGAAACGAATAGAAATGTTAGTAATAAATTACAAAATACAATGATCTACTGTTAATTAAAATTCATTAAAAATTAAGCAAATATTTTCGGCGAATCTAGACTTGAGGCGTGACTAAAATGAGATAAAGTAGATTAAGCGTGTAAATAATTTCTATTACATCATTTTTAGAGAGATTACTTGTAAATACATTACTTTGGTAAATGTAAAGTTTTCTATTTACAAGTATGACAACACTTAATCCTACGAAATATTGTATTGTTACAAACTATTTCATAAAACTCCTTTCGAATAAAATCTCGATTTGTTCCCCTTCGCACATCTTGACCGTGAAAGGTGACGATCAATTATATAATGTACCTGCCATATACATTTTTAATTGACAAAATCAAAATTTGCATACCATCATGCTTGAATTTCATTCGATGAGGGTTGTGATATTTATCAATTATATTTGATGAACAGATTCCCAATTCATCCTAGAAAGCTGGACTGTCTACGACCATATTTTGAATCATGGGAAACGAGGTATTTTTTTAAAGAAGAAAATAGATTTCAGGAATTAAAATTACTCTTAAAATATATTAAAATTTATTTTAAAAATCCTTATCTCTAAAATAAACCGTAGTTTATGAAAGCTTCGAAACATGGTTCTCCCGTCGTATACATGGAAGTAATTTTAATTTACGAAAAACGGATTATACGTTAAGAATAAATTACGCAATACAATGATCTGCTGTTAACTAAAATTCATGGAAAATTAAGCAAATATTTTCGGCGAATCTAGATGTGACACTTAAATAAAGCAAGGTATAAAACATTGAGGGTTTAAATTTTTCAATGTCATAATTTTGTAGAAAAATAACTTGATGAAAAAACTTGCTGGAGGTGACGTAGTCTTTTTATAGGCATCGCAATCAGCTTCTTATTGTTTGAAGCTAAAAATCTTACACAATTGCCTTCTTTTATTAAACTTATCTATTTATCACTGTTCACATTTTTGTACAGATTTTGAACTCATGTATATTGTATAGCTCTAAAAAAATTAATACATTTTTACTGGAATGGAATGGAAGCTTATAATGTGTCTCCTATGGCTAAGGGTTTACATTTTTCTTGTATCTCTTCCCTATTCTCTTATACACACTCCCAAGCACTTACTTGGTGGTGGTAGGGGGACCTACAGTTTAAGGTGGGTTCCCAACCACCAAGCGCAACAGCCTTAAGTACTTAGAGAACCTTTTTCTCTAGAGGTACCGGTCCCACGACTCTCCGGAGATGAACAACTCCTTTGCTAGGCTAGTGTTCACCGCATGGGCCACCGAAGCTCTTTCAGAGTGCGAGGCGGGAGTCGAACCCGCAAGCCTACGCCCTAATCCCCACGAGCATCGTCCCACTAATACACTTTTACTGAGTATACAATTTTATTACTTTCTTACCAAAATATGCAAGAAATAAAAAAAATCCCAAAAACCTACATTAATATATAAATATTCAAACCCTTATATTAAATATAGGATAACAGAACCATCAAATAGTGATTGATATCTAATTCGGTAGTTATGATCAGAAGGCCAAGTGGTGAATATAGATTCTTCCTAGATCTTAGAAATGTAAATAGAATCACTAAAAACGATTCATACCTAACTCCTATGATAACGGAAATATTAGATGCATTGAGTTGAGCAAGAGAATTTTGAAAAACAAGTGTTCGCTTAGCATATTATCAAATACCGTTGAACGAGGAATCTAAGCCGATAAAAGCATTTATAGTCCCGGACAAAGAAATGTATTAGTTTGAGAGAAAGATAACAAATTATGGGATGAGAATGTAGACTGTCTACAATTTGCGCTGAATGCAGGTAAACATTCTTCCTCAGGTTAAGCACCAGCTTTTCTAAGCATATGGGGATAGCCCCAACCGATCCAAGCGTTAAATAAAGATTTAGAAGACAAAAACCAAAGAAAATTACAAGACTAAAAAAAATGGGCAGATAGAATGCGAAAACAAAAGATAATCACAATTTCAGGCGTAGATCAATTAGCTTCGAAATTGACAAATAAGTTTCAAAATGCGATAAAAATGTATTCAATAGAGGGGAAGGAATAGCTAAAAAGTTAAATACTAATTTTTGAGGACTTTTTTTATTAATTCAAGAATTTCACTGAACTTTTAAGAAATAAAAACAAAGAATGGGAAATCATTAGGTGTTTGGAATGTAAAGGATATTAAAAAAGATAATATTAAAACATGAATTCAAACCAATTTTGCAAATGGCATTCATGTGAACAAATTGAATGAATGCAATTGGAAATTGCAAGACTATTACACAAAAATGTACAAACAATGAAAAGGTAGCGAAGATTGTTGAGATAGAAGGTCATGAATACACAAAGTCAAGGTAGCTCAACCTCTCTTGGACAGACAAGGAACGGTCGAAGAGAAAAAGGTCAGGCGAGAAGAATTGGACACAAAAAGGAAGGCGAATGCAGACTTTTCGATTAATATAAAACTCAAAGAGATCCAGAAGAGAGCATTCGAATAGAAGAAATACGAATTGAGTAGGAAAGGGAAATGAAATACAAATAGACTGGAATGGGAAAGACACAGAAAGAGACAAAATTCATCGCGAAACGCAACATTACTACGTATTAGACAATAAAGACAGGAGAAACAGGAAGGAGGACAGGAGGACATGGAGAAGGTGAAAAATCACGAAAAAATAGAGTTTTTTAGAAATCGTTATAACTAGCAAAATAATTGAGTTTTATACACAAATAATAGGCTATTTTTTCTTTTTGTAGTGACAAACTAAACTAAAAAAAATCCATTCCAAAATGTATGTCTATTGCTTGAGCGTTGATGTACTATGTTTTGATCATCCAAGATAAGGTTCCAGCAATAATCAGCCATATCATTAATGCTCCAGTTGCCTTGATATCTCTTTTCAATTTGAGCAATATCTTGATGGAATCTTTCTCCGAGTTCGTCACTGACTGCTCCTACGCAATCAGGAAAGAAGTCCAAATGTGAATTCAGAAAATCAATTTTGACGGACATATTCACCTTCATTCTTTCAAAATTGTTTAGTATATCATCTATGCATCGCTTATAGTGATTAAATTTCTTGTTACCCAAGAAATTTCGTATAACATTTTTCACCGAAGACCAAGTTTCTTTCTCAAGGTCAGTTAGGCAATTATCGAATTCTTTGTCGTTCATGATTTCGTGAACTTGTGGCCCAAAAAAAAAATTTCTTTGATCTTAGCTTCACTTAATCTGGGAAATTTTTGCTTCAAAAACAGGAATCCATCTCAACTTTTGTTCATTGCTTTACAACGTTTTCCACGATTCCAAGTTTCATATGCAGGGGTGGCAAAATAATGTGGCCAGGGTCAACAAGAGGTTCTTGGGCTACATTCATTTTTCCCAGCTGTAGTGTTTTCCTTTCTGGCCAAACTTTTTAAACGTAATGCTTATCTCTGGCACGGCTGTCCCAGTAACACAAGAAGCAACAAAATTTCGTGTATCCTCCTTGCAATTCAAGTAAAATTCCAATTACTTCGAAGGCACCACATATCCGCCACATAAAGAGATTATTTTTGTTTGTAATTTGATAATAAAATTTAATAATAAAATAATAAATAATTGTAATTATTTTTATGAGGATGTAACTTCATCGCGTCGTAGTATTCTTTCATATGGGGTGCATGAGCCACAGGCATAGATGGAAACTTATTACCATTATGCAGAAGAAAGCATTTCAAACTAATTTTATTTGTATCTATAAATAAACGGCATTCTTCTACATTGTGCTCATGCCCAAGTGCTTTTCATCAATCCATCCACATCGTCGCAATATACGTGTCTGTCTTCTGCGGCAAAATATTTTCCTAGGTCTTTCTCTCGATTGCGGCATGTATTTTTTACACCAGCGTCTAGTAAATTCTTTTTCTTGTATCGAGAGCCTAAGATTTCCGCTTTTTCTTTGGATAAATTGAGATCTCTCACTGAGTCGTTCAGTTGAAACTGATTCAATAAAACTGGTATTCCTTCATAACGTTCACTTTCTGGTGTATCTTCATCAGAATTAGTTTCTTGACGTTCACCATATAAATTATTCTGTGTAGCACATACAGTCCTATAAATAGATTTTGAGGCAGACGAAACCCTAGGGTTCTTAAAGTTTGTTGTACTTCTTACTCTGTGCTTGATATACTTTCTGTATTACAAAAGTAACAATCAGTGCTGTGGTTTACTAGTTCTCTCCAAAACATAAATAGGTGTAGTAAATGAAAAATTTGGATAATTTTCACGATTTCCTAACCTTAGTTTTGTTGCACATATCCTACAGCGAATATTAGGTGCATAATTTTTATCTGAATCTATATCTACAATATTAAAGTATAGCTCATAGCCTTCTCTAACTCCACTTGCGAATCTCTTCCTTTTGTTAGCCATTTGATCAACACCAAAAAACCCAGAGGAAATCTCTTGATGTAGGGAAGACTCTTGTTTATTTGTTAATGAAGTCCCTTTATCTAAAACTTCAAACGTGGCCTGTTGATTGGTAGTATCACCGAACCCATTTCTATGATGCTTACGATCTGCCATGATGGTGTAGAGTTCACCCAGAGTCTTAGCCTGACAAACTTTGTTACCACCGTCACAACGAGAAGGTGCCCTGGTGATAGCACATAAAAATGGAGGGAATGAACTGTCTTTTGTTCTCATAAAAGTCGTCAGAACCGACTTTAAAATTAGAAGCCACCAGCTTCGACCGTTAAAATAAAGTTAGCTGACGGTTAGTGAAACACCCTAATCGGATAAGTGCGATCAAAAACATAGGCGCATATTGACAACGGTTAGAGGTAGAATGAATTTCGACGTGTCACATCCCACAGATTCTCAGGTCGTTTTTGTTTACCAGTGATTATATGAAGACATAAATAATCAGTAATAAAGAAATTAGAAATGAATAATTCAGTTTAAAGTTTCAAAAGAGACACTCACTAAAATAAGATAAAAATACAGACAGAATCGAAAGAATAATAGTATTTTATTTTTAATTTTCTTTTAGAGGTAAGATTTTTTAATTTAGTTACAGGAAAGAAGAAGGATAGAGGATATCGACATATGCCGATGTCATCGACGTAAGGGCACCAGCAGGGCTCTTTATCTTCCATGATACACACTGTGACGAGAGGTCTAATCGGGCCAGAAATTACCATACGATACGGGATTGGACATGTACAAAGTACATTAAAGGGGGTTGTGTTGCAATAAACCAAGCACCTAAAAACAAACTACAAATAAAAGAAAAGTAGGCTAGGAAAAAACGACACGGGAATAAGAGAAAATTAAACCCTTCAGAAGAAGCAGGATTATTCGGACAAGGTATACAGAAGACAGATGACACCTTCATCGACCTTGAAACTGATGAATCCTGGTTATCCTTCGACAAAGAACTCCTACCCAGCTGGAAAAGTTATACATAGTTTATATACATATAGTACAAGGAAGGAGAAAAGGGACATCCTCATGGATAACCACCCTGGTCTTCAGACCCTTCGCTCTACAACGTATTCATTTACGTGGCATAACTGTCAGCTGCTCTCCAGAACATTCTCTCCAACATCTTTCGCCCGTTCTCGCTCTAGCCGCCTAGCTCGGGCTTGTGGATTACTAGTTCGTTGATCATAATGTCAGTTGTGAAATAAACTAATTATACTTTTAAATTTCTTTTATCACGGACTTTGACAGTTCTCGATCTTCCAAATCCTGAACCTATCCCCAATTTGGGAGTCCCCCTAGAATGGTACAGTTACAGAAGTAAAATATTTTAACTTAGTATATTTAGTTAATTCCAATATTTAATTTTAGAACTAATCTAATATTTTTACTGCTAGTTGGCATTTTCTTTTCAAACTTTGTCATGTTTTTTCAGTGATAAATTACACATTGTGAAATATTGAAATTATTATTTGCGCCGAACCTTGGTAACGTACACGTCATTTTCACGAAAATGATATATGAGGCGATCGTATAAACGACTCATCATTCTCCAAGTACTTATTTTCCTTCCAAGCATCGTTAGTTTAATAGTTTATTTTCTAAAAAAAGGTGTTGATTGGAAACAGATTGCCCTGAGGTACAGATTTCAAAATGCAGGGAAATCGAGTATTCGCTTTCTCGATAAGTAAGTACTCATATATAGAAAGAATATTTTTTCATTCACGAATTAATGTACATGAATTCTGTATTCTTCAAGAGTTCTATTCACAAAAAATGGTAAAGAATGATCGATGATACAGGATTTAAAATCAATCAAATTAGTACAGGATAGGTTTTAGATCACGTTCATTATTAAAGTCTAATTTAATTACTTTGATGATGTTCAAATAGTATTCTGCAACGTCACGAACTACCAATCGTTCCATATGGGAGAGTCCACGTCATCTAATCACGAAAATTTTCGTGACGGAATGATATTTGGCTGTAGATCAGGATATATAATTTCTTAGTGGTAACAGAAAATTTCACCAAATATTTTTCGAAAATTCGAAAAAATGGCGGAGGTATGGGACTGAGTTTTTGGATGGGAAAAAACTAAAAATGAAAAACGCGTTTCCTAGAAAATGCCCTTTTTTATTTGTTTATATTTTTCGTCCAAGGAAGCTATAATTGTGGTTTACAAGTTTTGAAAATACTGTATTAGGTTCGCCACGGGTTTTCGAGAAGAAATTCAAACGGCAGGTCTTCCACGGCGCGGTGCGGCTCAATATGCTACGGAAGTGTCACTCGCGGATTTTGATGGAACTTTGCGAATTTGTAGAGTTTTGAAAAATAATCGATACGTATTTTTTTATATTGGCAAAGGTTCAAGTTTAGGGGTAGAAACTACTCCTTGCGTACGAGTGGTGGTTTTCACGGTTTAATTGGAATCCGTGGAGTGATTTGAAAGTTGAAATGCTTATTAGGGGTTTTGGATATCGCTGAATCCAAAAAGGTTAAAATTGGAAATTCAAGATTGCGAACTAAAAATGACGCCTACACTTTTGGGTGTCACCTGTGGGTTTTCCAGTTTGGGATGAAATCAATTGTGTAATTTGAAAGCCAAAAAATTCCTAAAGGGGTTTTCGATGTTTCTGAATTCAAATTCAGGATTAACCAACTGAATTCAAATCCAGGAATAACCAACGAGGAGGTGGCGAGTATCTATTCCCACTTTGGTTGTGGCCCGAATATGGCCAAGGCTTGGCAAAACTAGGACCTGGTCTGGTGATCTAGCCTGCGCCAAACTCGAATGAAACGCCAAATCTGGCCAGGGCCCGGTTATATTGCCAGGCTTGATCGCCCAGCTTGGCCCAGGCTTGAACCTAGCTTATTATCGATTCCCAGCCATTTTCTATTTTCTTAATTGAAAGTCGAAATTAGGCAAAAATCTTTTTCATTTAAATTTAGAGTTATTAAATGAATTAACTCATTTATTAGTTTTTGTAATTGACCCGCCGGATGCAAGAACCACCCCGACGCCCGAAAGCGCGTAAGAGTATTGTCCGATCGTCTCAAAGAAAGCAAATTTTCAAAATCGAAAAATCAGTTTTTCGAAAACGTAAAATTCTAGATAATAAGGAAGTGAAACTTCTTCCCCTCAGAATTTTTTTTGCCAAACGTTCATTTTTAATAATAAAAACAAAATATTCAAAAAAAAGTTTCTCCCTGATTTAAATAAGTTTTAAAACTTAAATCGTTCTAACTCGGCCAAATATTATTGAAATGAGTTCATATTTGTAGAACGTTTTCAAAATATTCTAGTGATACCTGGGAAATCATGAAAAAGTTAACAATCGCTTATTGCTTAATAATATTTAATTGTAAAATGACTCAGTCAATAATTGTGCTTTCTTGGTTTAGCTGGTAAAAATTATCTAAGTAGCTTCGACTTAAAAAGAACGTCCAGTGAGAGATTTTTTGAGCAATGTTGAATGAAGTTTCTTGGGAAATATCATATCTTTTCGTTAAAAATTCACTGAGATATTCACATTT
Organism: Andricus quercusramuli; assembly: GCA_932178445.1. NCBI lineage: Eukaryota > Metazoa > Arthropoda > Insecta > Hymenoptera > Cynipidae > Andricus > Andricus quercusramuli. Next base: position 247,187 of record CAKNXH010000263.1, on the reverse strand, counting down.
GGAAAAAGCACTCGACGTCTGCCCGCGCAGACTGAACTTCGAGAACGCTGCCTGACAGAGCAGTCCTCGCGACGCATTAGCTAACAGCGCGGGCAGACGTCGAGTACTTTTTCCAAATGTGAATATCTCAGTAAATTTTTCACGAATCGATATGAGATTTTCCAAAAAAACTTCATTGAACATTGCTAATCAAATCACTCGCTGGAAGTTGTTTGAAACTCGAAGTTACCTAGGTACTTTTTACCGGCGAAACCAAGAAAACACAATGATCGACTGACCTCATTTTGCAATCAAAAATTAACAGAGCTATACAAAATATAAAAGTTGTGTAAAATCTCAATTCCAAAAGTGAACATTCTGATATGTAATAATTAATATAAGGATTCACTTAGAAAGAAGTACAGATTGCAGAACTTCTTTCAAGATTTAAATTTTTATTAGGAGATGAATTATACAACAGTATGGTAAAATAAGGGCGCTAGAGAAGGTAATTTCCTCAAAGATGAGGTTCAAAGCCAATTGCCCCGTTAGAAACTTAAGAATTTCTAAAATTCGGTTAATAAATGAAACTAAATGAAAGTTGAATATACTTGAAATCAAGGCGTGAAGAAACAGGTGATGAAAAAACATTAGAATAAAATTGTTACGGTCACTGAAATGAAAAAGTTCAATCTTTTCAAAATAAAAATTTCCCTCTTCAAATCTAGAAAAACTTGAAAACCAAAATTTTAACCTTTCCAACTTAATAAGCGTTATTATTTAAAAAATAAGAAAAAGAGCCTCCTTCGTTTGAAGAAAATATGTAAACAAATTCTTTCCTTAAACTCAATAGAAATGTTTAAGGAAGTTCCCCTTCCAGTTCAATAAAAAACTACATACATACTAAGATTTCTTTCGTTTATTTTGAAGAAAAATCTACACGTATCGAAAATATCTGGCTAATTGTACTGAAATGTCGATACAAGTCTCAATTCTCAACTCTATTCATACCAAAAAGATCTGACTATTCGTACCGGAATTTTGGTACTTGCAGTCACGGCCGTCTTTCAAGATCAGAATTGTGAAATTGGAATTTTTTAAATGCATAAATCCTATTAAGTTCAATTATTTAATTTAAAATCGTTTTCAATTAACAATCGGTCAGTTCTTATGTATACGTCAAAATTCAATACTTTTACTTACAGATGAACAATTTTTTGAATAAAATAATTGAAATTATAAGGTTCAAAATTAAAATTTAGCACTCTGAAATTTTAGCGATTCAAGGCTGTCTATTTTGAAAAATCAAGTTTCAAATTCTTTAATTTCGAATATATAATTTCTAATTACTCATTTTTAATAAACAGATAAATAATTCTGGACTCTACAAAATGGTTCTGTTTTAATACCGACAGAATTTTAGATTAAATCTGTCGAAGAAGATGCTTGTATTTGCCTTAAAGAGATTCCTTCTCTGATATTATGTACTGCATGTGGCTTTGAGGTACGCCTGGATATTTCTCTCTAGTGTCAAGATGTCTAATAACACTTATATCCACAAGATCAGGCTCCTTGGAAAGGCCAGTAATCTCTAATTTCTTCAGATTAATCTTGCATACTTCCTCCAACTAAAAGTTTATAATAATCTGTCCTGTGTACCCCTTGACAATATTTAGTGTCGCCGCAGAGGTACCCAAGAGAATCGCACAGTGCGAGAGATAGAGGCCGAAGTGTGATGCAAGAGAGTAGAGGACTCGTGGTATCGAACTGAAGGACGTCCCTTTGGAAAGTGACGGTTTTCGTAGTCACATGATAATTCTTCAAAGAGATAATAAATCTAGTTCTTTAAAGGGGCACCAACCTCTCTATGCATCCCACTATGTGTGGATGAAACTTTCAGCCTTTCTACAGACAGATGATAAGAGGTTGACTCGAAAGTTTTACGTTAGTCAATCCAGGCATTGTCAGGACGCGCTGATGGCCTGCTGCGTCTTTGCATACGCAGCTATTAATTTGTAGGTTCTCAGGGCAGCCTGCTACACCCCTTTTTGAGTCAACTTGTTTGTAGATCTCTCACCAAACAGGCTCAATTCTTCCAATAAATCTGTCGTTAATAACAGTTGTAAATATATTATACGGCATGTTCAAACAAGTTATTGACCTGTAATTGTCTGCGTTAGACAAGTCGCCTTTTTCAAGAGGAATGTTGTGCACCTTGACACTAGCATCTGCGGAATGGGTGTCCTTTGGTGAAGGAACCCTCTATCCACAACCCGAGGATGGGTCCGGTTGCTTTGTCTTAAGCCCTTTGGTTTGATTTTAAAAGAGTCGAAACCGTAACCCACGAGGAATACATGGAGGATCGTGTATAAGAAGCATCATTTAGCTTAGTTGTAAATTTTGCATATCGTTTTATAATGAAACTTCATATGAATTGTAGCATATTCCATTAGTTGTAATGGTTCTTCAGTCTGTGCAAGAATTTAAAACGTTATAGACAAAGCCATTTCGCCCCCTTCACGTGGGCTTAATCAGGTTAATATAATTCAAAAATTAATAACCAGCAGTATAAACAAGCGAAGATTCGTTATTGAAATTATAAACATATTCAAAAAGTGTATAGGTTACGAAAAGATATATCAGTACTTTCACCCATCGTTTTGTACTCATTCAATGTCAGTTGATTAACGCGACCTCATTGAGTCAGTACAGGAAATAGGTGGAGGTGAAACACCGTGTGAAGAACTGGTGCAGACCAGTGGAATATGCTATTATATGCAACTGAATTGAGATTAGTAAAGAACAAATTTTATTTATTTTTTATCTTGAAGTCATCGCAGCTTTATCCTCGGCCACCTTTGTCCATGCACCGGTGAGTTTTAATTTACTCCAGAAAATTTCTGTACTCTTTCTAAATTAAACAATTATTTGTTTGATCCTATATCAAAGATAGAATTTGTTTCATTCAAATAAAATTTCTTTAAGTAAAACAATGTTGTTTTCTTCGAATGAAACAAATATTTGTTCAAATCGATCGACGATTTTATAGATCATATGTAAAAAAGAATATGTTACAGATGAATGATATTTTCATTTGAAAAACAGTATTTCTTGAAATGAGAACAATTTTATTTTATCCAAAGATATTTGATTTTAAATTTTAAATTCTAAAAATTCTAAAGTTCTAAATTTATTTTATTCGAGTAATTTTTTTCTCAATGATATATAATACAACTTGCTTTTATCCTTCACACTTAGGATCCTGTGCCCGTTGTAGGAGAAGGAAGAGGAAGCTGGGAGGTAAGCTGCACCTGATAATCTCAGTTTGCATTGAAATGTTGCATTCATTACAATAAAAAATTCATGTTTAGAACGGCTGAAATTGTGAAGAAAGTGGAAATAAAATTAAGAAATATACAGAAAGTTCTTTGCGGTGCCTAAAAATTGCAATACAATTCAAATCAATAAAAATACGAGGGAATAATATAAGTACGCAAAGCACTTTGCAGATAATTTGCATGGCAGGACTTATCAAACTATATTGACTTTAACAAATAGTACTCCTTGTAATTCAACTTATAGTGGAAATTATTTTTTTCAAGCCAGCATAAACTTAAAAAAAGACCAATTGTGTAACAAAATTGCAAACCACCTCTCTCTTGTTTTATTATTATCTATCCGCCTTTTTTATACTACCAGGATCTAACATATTCTGAGGCCATTCAAGCGTCCTCTTCAGGATAATATAAATAGGAAACTAATAGAGAAGATTTTTGTGTAATTTTGATATCGATTAAAATCATAATTAGATTTGAAGTTAACTATTAAAGCATTATTAACATTTCAATCTTTAATATTCCTGAAAAATGATTGTACACTTAAACAATAAATAAAGTTTGAACGTTGATTAAGATTTCAATCCAATATCCTTGAGGGTTTATTTGACTGTTAATAGGCTGGAAATATGTGATGACATTATATCAGGAAAGCTTCAATTTCAATCAATGATAAAAACTGATATGTTTGTAATTTATTCCTTAAATTCATTAAAACATGGAACTGCTTTTCTTAAAAATCATTCTTAATCACCTCGAAACAAAAATCAAAATTTTTCTTCTCCTTAGTATTTTCACCGATTTTAAGAGACGACTTTCTAGTTCAAGAACAGAACGCACACTGAGACAAGCAAACTTGAGAAAAAAACAGAGACCACAGATTGATAGAAAAGAGATCGCAAAAGTGCGTGTCAAATAAATATAAAAGGATAAAAATATAAATATAAAAAGAGATATAAATAAATATAAATACATAAATAAATATACACTAACCTCCAAAATTGTGCGCACGACTCATGTGAGCGCTATTAAAAATTACTGCTGACTTCGAAGCACGATACTTGACGTCTAGCGGTACCCAACAAATATTTTTTGAGCTTCTGAAAATAATACAGAACGTGAGAAGTTTAAAAACAAAAATTAAAGAATGTGGCAATAATATGCAAACAGTTTGTTATTTCTAAATATAAATTATAAAATTATGAACTGATACTCAAATAATTATATAAAATCAAATTAAATACATTAATGAATCATGAAATTATGAACTGATACTTAACAAATGTATCAGTTTAAGCTGGTTCAAGATAACAACTTTTTAAACACGCAAGTGTTTACATATCCTATTTTTCCTATTTACATGTCCTATCCTTTAATATGGAGATAATATTAGTCTCAATAATTGTTAACAATCAAAAATAACAATAACGAAGCAGGCGAGCAGCAGACCGGCCGAGAACCGTGATCGTCGATTAAAATTGAGCTCAGATACGATTGAACATTTTTAATCATAACTCGGGTACCCATAGAGGTTGTTCAAGTTTTCTTGGCTCAAATCAAAGATAAGATTTCAGGCTCGACGTCGTATGAATTTCAGGTGTTTGAAAAAATTTCCCTAGGTCTAGCACGTCATCCTTAAGTTGATCCGTCCACTCAATGTGGGTGCTTCACCGGTTCGTCGTCGTGTTTCCATCTAAATTATATTCAGCACCCCGAACTCTAGGATGATCGGCATTGTTTGCCGATCCATTGTCGGGTGCTCTGCCCGTTCGATCGTTTTGAACCGCATCTACAACATTTTGGTGTTTTGGTGATTTCATTGTTGCTCCCACGAGCAGCTACGGAAGGGCTTCGTCCATCCTTGTAGAGCCCCGCGTGCAAGGATAAGGCTGATACTCTGAAAGGTCGCCCGTTATTCCAGGACACACACACACACACACACACACACACACACACACATATATATATATATATATATATATATATATCATCGCAAAAAAAGTTAAACAACCACCGCAGGGTACCACTAAGAGCAACTGCCATCTAAAAAAATGTCAATGGCCCCCAGTAGAACCGCGGCAAATACGCCTATGGCCACGTCTCACATCCGTGAGATGGGTGATCACAGGGCACGACGAAATCACAACGACAGGCCGGCGAAACCCTCGTGTGTCTTGAGGACACGAAGCGACCCAAGGATGACAGCTTTCTGCATCCATCTCGCTAGTGCCTTGGCATATTTTTGGCACGCGGTTATGGCTTTAAGGTAACGAACCAGTGACGATTTCGCACCTCCGAGAGCGCCTATTACAAGGACCATTACTCGTACCGAATATATTGTGTACAGTCGTTGCAGCTCTCTTTTAAGGTCTTGATACCTCTCCTCTTTTTCTTTCTCCTTTGCAGTGATGTTGTATTCGGACGGAGCCGAGAATTTGATCACGAATATAGTTCGTTTCTCGAAGTCTTGGAAAACAATGTTAGGCCTCGGGTACGCAACGGAGACTGCTGCCCGTAAAACGTAGTTCCAGAAAATCTGGCACTTCTCGTTTCGAACAATTGACTCTATATCCCTTGAAGCATTCGGCAGGGCAAGGTCGCGACCAACACCGTAAGAGCGAAAAAGTTGGTAATAAAGTACTCTTAGGGCCGCATTATGTGTATAGATATACGTTGTTCCTGCATGGGTCGGACACCCCGATAGTATGTGTTCTAGGTACTCAGTGTGTGCGTCACATGCTCTGCACCTATCACTGGGAACTTCTCGACATAAAATGCGGTCACGGTATGCTAAGGTGGAGATCACACCGTCCTGGCATGCGAAAATAAAGCCATCTGTACCTGACTTGAGCCCTGATGATTTGAGGAAAGTAAAAGTTAGCTCCTTCGACAAGGACTGTTTTTTACATTTCTGTGAAAGTTTCCGTGCATATGCTTGCCGAGTAGCTCTTGGTGAAATTTTCCAACCTTTACTTCGGCTTTTAGACATGAAGCATCTAGATGGAGTAATGCACTTTCCTCACTTCTGATGTTAAAATTGAGGCCAAGGGTCTCGGAAGCTTGCTCTGCGGCTTTGTAAAGGAACGCTCCTTCGCCAATCATCTCGTGGTTTCTGACCATCTTTAGGAGAGGATCTCTGCCATTAGCAACGAAGCAAGCTGTACTCAAAACAATTCGGTTATGAAGACACTGCAGATTCAGAAGTCAGCGTCCGCCTTGACGGCGTGAAATGTATAATCGCGGAGCTGACGAATTGATATGCAAGCTTTTATGCATATGCATGATCTCACGCGTGGTGACATCAAGGGCCTTAAGCTCGTTCTTCAACCATTGAACCACCCCAAACGAGTAGAGAAGGACCGGGACGGCAAGCATGTTAGTCGCAGATACCTTGTTCAACGCCGACAGATTGGAAGACCAAATCTGTCGAAGAAGATGCTTGTATCTGCTTCGGAAAGACTCCTTCACTGATGTTACGTCCTGAATGCGGCTTTGAGGCACGCCCAGGTATGTATAGGTCTTTCCAGTGTTAAGATGTCTAATAACACTTATATCCACAAGCTCAGGGTCCTCGGGAACGCCAGTAATCTTTCCTTTCTTCAAATGAATTTTGGCACACTTGTCCAAACCAAAGTCCATCCCAATCTCTCCTGTGTAGTTCTTGACGATATTTATAGCAGTTTGAAGTTTGCTCTTACCAGCGGCATAGATCTTCAGGTCATCCATTTAAAATACATGAGTGACCTTATGCTCACGCTGATTAGTGTCGCCACATAGGTGTCCAGGAGAATTTCGTAGTGCGAGTGATAGAGGCAGAAGTGTGATGCAAAAAAGCAAAGGGCTCATACTATCCCCTTGAAAGACGCCCCTCTGGAAGGTGACCTTGTTCGTCGTCAGACGATGATATCTAGATGAATAATATCGGTCGGTGGTAACCAAACCAAACTCCGTTCTCAGACTGTTGTCGATAAAATCCAAGTGATCGAATTTTTTGCTCTTTACAGTCTTATAAAATTTATAAAATTTTTAAATTAATTTAATTAATTTATAAATTAAAAAATTATTTATAAAATTTTATAAGACTGTAAAGACCAAAAAAATTTGATCACTTGGATTCCTAGATGAGATGGTAAATCTAGTTTTCTAAAGAGGCATCAATCTCTCTATGCATCTCACTATGTGTGGATGTACCTTCAAGCTTTCCAACAGACAGATGATAAGTCTATGAGAGGCTGAATCGAAAGCTTTCCGGTAGTCAAACCAGGCCATTGACAGGACGCGCTGATGGACTGTAGCGTCTTTACAGACACACCTGTCAATCAGCAGGTTCTCTCGACAGCTTGCTACACCTTTTTTCGAACCTGGTTGTTCGTACATCTCTCGCCATACAGGCTCAATTCGTCGAACAATCCTGTTGTTTAGGACGGCTGTAAGGATATTATACAGTGTGTTCAAACAAGTTATTGGCCTGTAGTTCTCTGGTTTGGACAAGTTTTTTTTTCGGTAGGATTATAGTGCATCCTAACACCAGCCACTGCGGAATGGGCGTCTCCGACTTTAAATATGAGGTGAATATGCGGGCCAAATGTTGGTGTATTGAAGTAAACTTCTTCCACCAAAAATTCTTGATACAATCTAGTCCAGCACCGGAAAAGTTCTTCGTGCCTCTAAGTGCTTTTTTCACCTCTTCGGCAGTGAGTGATGGGCACTCCTTCTCAGATTTTATGAGGCTGTCACAAAACTCCTTGAAGCGGATGATATTGTCAGTATCTTCTTTCAACTCTAGTGTTTTCGGGATCTTGTACACCTTTCTCCAAAAAGTCTCTACCTCCTTGGGCTTGGGTGGATTTTTTACAAAAACAGGGGGATCACTGAAGAGGCGTGGTGGGTCAGCAAGAAACTGTTGATTCTCCCTGATCCATCTCTCCCTCTTCTGTATCCTCCTCCTTGCGTCAGATAACAGCCTTATTTTGTCAAAAATATGCTGCTCGAATGTCAGCAGCTTTGACTTGTTCAATGTGTACTCAAGGTCCTTAGTTCTTGGGCGAACTTTCGAAACCTTTCCGTGAACGGTCTAACAGATGTTATGCAGTCAATCACACATAATACATGGGACGCATTCGGTCTTGCCCATCCAATTTTCTTGTTCAGTTGATGCAAGCGTCTTCTTGTCTTTCGATCCATCGTCGGTTTCAGCTTTCGATTTGAATCAGCCAAAGCTCTAGCAGCACCATAAACTGAGCAATTGATGGTCCAGAGGTCGGACTTTGGCGAGATATCTCCACGAAGGGAGGCATCCATTTCAGCCAGATCTTGGGGCTTAAGAGGAACTTGCATGTTGATGTTCCTCCTTGTACTGAAATTGCGATCATCTTCCAGAAGGTGCCTGCTTTCTGCGGTTGGTCTTAATGTCGTTTCATCTTCGTCTGCAGCTTGTTCAAGCAACGGTTGAGGAAGCGCTCGGCGTACATCTCCATTTTTCCGGAGGTAGTCGGCTTGATTTCGCAAAGACTGATGGGAAACGTGTTGAAGCTCTGGGTGTTTCTCGCACCACAGAGTATGCATACACGCCATAAAGCCTCCGCGAACAGGGATAATACTGGCATCGTAGCAGTTTAGCACGTCATTCTGAAGTTTATCCGTCCACTCAATGTGGGCGTTTCGCCGGTTCGTCGTCGTGTTTCCATCTAAATTATTTTCAGCAACTCGAACTCTAGGATGATCGGCATTGTTTGCCGATCCATTGTCGGGTGCTCTGCGGCGTTCGATCGTTTTGAACCGCATCTACAACATTTTGGTGGTTTGTTGGTTTCATTGTTGTTCCCACGAGCAGCTAGGGAAAGGGTTCGTCCATCCTTGTAGAGCCCCGGGTGCAAGGATAAGCCTGATACTCTGAGGCGTCGCCCGGTATCCCAGAGTCACCGTTAAAGACACCTCACCCAGGTGCCATGCAGCTTTCGGCACGGTTCTCACACCTTCGCTTAGGGGTTATTCCTTTGGGACCATCTCTGGACAATTGTCCGCGACTGCTTATTCATTATTGTAACCATATTCAGCAGAAACCCTTGGTACGGGGACCCTCTATCCGAAACCCGAGGACGCGTTCGGTGGATTTGTCATAAGCCCTTCGGTTCTATTCCAAGGGAATGGAAACCGGAAACCGTCCAGAATATATATATATATATATATATATATATATTTATTTAAATATCTGAAGGACTGTATTTAAAATATTTTCAAAAATTACTGAAATAAATTTTTGAACAATTTATTATTGATCAAAGACATCTAGCATCTTAGTGACATCGTTTTCAGGATTGTCTTGTTTTTTATTTTCCAGCAAAAATTTCGAGAACTTGTGGACTGGCCGATGTGTGAAGCTGGGTGCCCGGTGAGTAAACTTAATTTCACGTGCTCTTTTCTATATTTGAAAACGATTATATTCTTATTCCGAATAATGGGGTGTCCACGCCAGGGCTTACAAAAAAGTATGCAACCCGCTGTACACGACCATAAGGATAGCATTGGCGTGTAAGACGGGTTGCATAATTTTTGATAAGCCCTGGCGTCGACACCCTGTATATGAAATCTGACCGCGGATTCTCACATTTTCTTATAACTTAAAGCGAAAGCTTTTTTGCCACTCGAGTCCCAAAACCACTGCATGACCAAACAATCGTTGTATGTAACGAAAAAAGATTTTCCTTTTTTTGCAACAAACCTATCTTTCTGACAGAAAAAAGCTTGCTTTAAAAAAGTAGATCTTTGAGTGGTCTTCAAAATAGAGCATGATGCTTTGAAATGCATTAATTTTTTCATTTGGAAAAAATGATAATGATAATAATAACCGGCCAAACTCGCCTTTTTGTATACACGTAATTGTTTTTTAAATAATTCCGTGCCAAGCATGGAATCCACACTAATACAATTTTCTGGTACATCATTACTTTTCTTCGCTCCACTGTAATTTGCAGTCAGATTTCAGCTATCAAATTTGGCAATAAATGAACACCTTTTATTACAGTACCCTGCTATCTTTGAAATTTGTGTCTTTCATACTCTTGCATACACGTCTTGGGGCAAAACAAAATACAAGTGCTTCAAGCTGTTGTGTCCTCATTGTGAGTAGCGTTGAAAAACATTTTCTTTTCTTCTGATGATTACATCTTTGGATGTCTTACAATACCTCGTTTACGCATTTTTCACATTTAGACGTCTAAAATTAAAAATGTATCAACCTCAAATGCTTTTACAGTGAAATTCTTTAACTTTAAAAGATTTGATACGAAATAGTAAAATTAGAAAAATTCATCTTTATTCTATAATTCTATATTCTATAATATATATTCTGTTTCTTACATCTATACACAGAGAAAAATGTCTAGTCAGCCTGAATATCTAGAGTGTCAGACAGACTATATTTGAGTTTTAACTATGGGACAGCCGCCTAGATGGTGAAGCGTGCTAAAACTACTAGTGCAGAGAGTGATGTCAATGACTTCTTCCATGACCGAATTACGGAACGTCGGGGTGTTCCCCGTATTAAGGATATTTAAGTCCGTGCTACCCCACAAGGTATGGTGGGAATTAGCATCGCACCCCAACAGAAGAGGCATGCCTCTTACCTTGCAATATTCCACCAGTGTACATACCTCCACTGGTGGGTTGGTATCGCTGTCATAAGGAAAATAAGCTGATCCCAGAACTAGCCTCCCTATTCCTTTGAGATCCATGGCTATCACCATCAGGTCTCTCGAACATAGTTCAAGCAGCGGGACAGCGGCAACTCCGTTGTCAGTATACACGCCCTTGGTTCGGCCGTCTTAAGGTCCCTGTAACAAAAAAGCCAGCCCCCCCCTAATCCCCTTATTATTGTATTCAGGTCTATTCCCGATCTTCCTGCGTCTCAATAGGCTCCCTCTATCCCTGGCCAGTAACCCTAAAGTTGACCTGTCCAAAGTGATAGAGGGGCCTGTTGTTGAGGGGCGCAAGAGCCCTCGTTTGGGACTCAGGAATATACACGACTAGGAGATGCCTGGTGCCTCCTCGTGTGTCTTCTTTCTGAGGCTTTTCGTGCCTGACAATTCGCCAGGACGCTGTCTCCAGTCAGGGGTTGAATCCCTCCAACCGACGGAGCACCTCAGACGGGTCTTCCGATTTTCCTGGGAACCAGGCCGTAGCTTTCACCATCTTCTGGAGCAACTCAACCCCACCCACCTTATAGGATGCACCTTCCCACGACTCTATCCCGACCACTGCTTTGAGTAGCCAAGCTTTAGCCGCTAGGCCGTGTGCCACAAATACGAAGACCCCTCCTCTGCAGAAGGAGGTCACGAATCTTGGCCATTGATCTGGGGACACTTTTTCTAGCACGCTCCGCGTAGCCTCCCTAGGGATCTCGAACTGCTCCGCAGTGAGCAATGAGTCCGGGTAGTTGGTGTCGGCCACCACCACCGTCAGGGGGCTGGTCCTCCGAGTGGCCGTTAGCTCAGCTCCAGACGACTCTCTGTTCGTTGGCTGTTAAGCCGCCTTGTGCCTCTTCGTAGGCTCAGCCACCTCCGGTGGGGTGCCCTCTCAGCCTCTACCTCTCTTCTGGGCCTTAATGCTAAATGTCGGCCCTGTAGCTGCCGGCGTTTTTTCTTACTGGGGGAATGATTGACCTCTCCCAATACCATGGCTTCATTCAAAGGAACCATCAATCACTCAGCTCTCAAGGGAGCTGAAGGCACAGCAGTCATCTGAACTTGACTTCCCTGAGAGACAGATAGGGAGAAAAGGGTTATGTTAGGCCCGTTAAGGACCAACCACTCACAGCCTTTGCCAAATCCCTCCCTCTTTCTTCTCTTCTTCCATTCTTATTGTTTCGCGTGTCCATATTGATCCCACGAGAAGCTAGGGAAATAAAGGTCCGCCCCTGCAGAGCCCCGCGTGCAGGGGTAAGACTGCATTACTCGGGGAGGTCGTTCGGTCTCTTCGAGAGGCCGTTAAGACACCTTCGTATATCCTAGGTACCAAAGTGCTATGAGCACGATCGCTCTACACCCATAGCTGAGGGGGGTGGTCACATTGAGTGAGACACTCAATGTTCAAATATCAGCCTGCAGACCACCATAACAAGCGGAGGGCTGTTTCTTGGTTGCTATGCGGGACGCAGGTCATTCCTGTCCCGATTATAAAACTGTAAATCGGTCCGGGAGGAGCCTAGACCCAGGGATCCATGAGGCCTGTGTTAGCTAGGCTCTTTCACCCTTCTACCATACCGTAATCACACATGCCAGGAGAGCCCGTTTATAGGGATCCTTTCATTCATATCCATACACATGCAGGCCGAGGTTCTTTTGAACCCATGTCCCACACGCTTAAGCCTCCCCACCAACTACAAGGCGTTACAGCCCCTAGGGGAGGGTTTATATAATACTGCACTAAGATAAAAGTTTTAATGAATCGAAAATTACATTTTTTTTCTTCAAATGTAATATTGAGCACTTTTGGAATATGAAACCATAAGAATCAGTCCAGAAATGCGATGTGTAGCTGGGTGTGATCAGTAATTTCCAAATTCGGCCCACTTTGCATAGTAAGCCGAAAATACAAAATGTTTGCATTCTCATCATAAAGAGAAGGTACTATATTAGTTTAATGTGGAAGCTAATTATCGCGGATTTTTTCTAATCAGCAGGTTTTGAGACACCTAAATCTGAAAAACTGATTTTATGATGGTGTCTGTCTGTCTGTCGTCGTTGTTGACGCAGTCGTTGTTGTCGTTGTCTGCATACCGGAAAACTTTTGACAGACTAATCAGATTAGGTTGTGCTTTGGCTCAGGTTTTCAGGAGCCGGAAAAAGAAATCGAGTCTATTAACCAGCTATCTTGGATAAAAATTCAAAGAGATAGAGCAGTTTCGAAATTTTTAAGATTATCTTTACAAGATTCAATAATTTTATGTGCGGCTATTCGTAGTATTCGGAAAGTCGAACAACTTATCCTGACGACATTTTCGATAAGAAGTAAATGATCAGAATGATAGCATTTGCGAAATTGGAAAGAAAGTAAAACGAAAATGAACATTCCGAGCCAAACAACGCACGATTCAAGAAAAAAGATGAGTGGACAAAAATTGTCCATCCAAAGAAATACCTACAAATTTGTCACTAAACCTTTCTCCTAGGACGCATAGTTTTTGTTTAATTCGGAAAAACAACATTAAAAATAAAACAAATAATTTTTGGACAAACAAAACAAGCTATGAAAAAAAATATAGACGGAAGCTGTTCACCCAAGAGGAGGTACAAATTTGCAGCAGCCTATCAGCGCGCCATATCAATGGCCTGGATTGACTACCGGAAAGCTTTCAATTCAACTTCTCATAGTCTTATCATCTGTCTGTTGAAAAGCTTGATGGTTCATCCACTCATAGTGGAGTGCATAGAGAGATTAATGCCCTCTCGGAAAACTAGATTCAAAGTCTGACCTGGAAATTATCGTGTCACAAAGAAAAGCGCCACCTTACAGAGGGGCATCTTCTAAGTCTAGGTCGATACCATAAGCCATCTGCTTTTTTGCATCACATTCCTGCCTCTATATCTCGCACTACAAAATTCTCCTGGATACTTCTGCGGCTTTAGTAAACATCCCAAACATGAGGCCGCTCATGTATTTTATATGGATTACCTGAAGATTTAGGCTTATGGTGAAAATAACCTTCAAAGTGCTTTAAATATCGACCAGGAGTACACAGGATATTGGTATGGACGTTGGATTGTACAAGTGTGCCAAGATTCATCTGAAGAGAGGAAAGATTATTGGCATTCCCAACGACCCTGAGCTTGTGCATGTAAGTTTTATTATGCATTTCGACACTGGAGAGAGCATTTCTCATAGCTGCATTCAGGGCGTAATATCAGTAAAGGAGCCTCTCCGAAGCAGGTATGTACAAGCATCTTCTTCAACAGATTTGGTCTTCAAATCTGTCGGCGTTGAGCTAGGTATCTGCGACGAACAGGCTTGCCCTCTCAGGTCTACTCTACTCGGTTGGCCTGATTTAATGAACGAGTAACGAGCTTAAGGCCCTTGATGTCACCACACGTAAGATCATGCATATGCATAAGAGCTTGCATATCAATTCGTCTGTTCCGTGATTATACATTTCACGTCGTCAAGACGGACGCGGACTTCTGAATCTCCAGTGTCTTCATAACCGAATTTTTCTAAGTACAGCTTACATTGTTGCAAATGGCAGAGATCCTCTCCTATGAATGGCCAGAAAACACGAGATGATTAGGAAGAATCTTTCTTTCACAATGCAGCGGAGCAGGCGGCCGAAACACTTGGTCTGAATTTTAACATCAGGAGAAGAAGCTTCACTTCTAAAAGCTTCATGGCATTTTTCATGAATCAAACAAAAATTCCTACGAGTCCTCTCTTGGACTTTGTCCGTATCTCGCTTCTTTTGGTGCAATATTGTAATTTTCGATTTTCGCATGTAAATTTCAATAATTAAATTCAAAACAAGTTCTGTCAAAAAACGGTTCAAAGAAATGTCGTAAGTATTTTCAAACGCTGAAAAACCTGCAAAAGCTTTTCCACATATTTCGCTTCGTTTAGCTCAAATTTTTAATTCTCGATTTTTTCATAGTATTTTCGATAAATAAAAACAAAATAGGAAGTCGTATCAAAACTATTTTGAACACATTTTCCAGGACTTTCTAGAAGTTGCAATTTTTCGCTAAATTTTTTTTCGTGTCTCACGTCGTTCACTTCGAAATTTGTATTTTTGATTTCTTGTAAAATATTTTTGATAAATAGAAATAGTGACAAATCCTATCTAAAAATGGTTAAACGAAATTATGTGGGACTTTTTAGAAACCACAATGGCTCTTTAAGACTTTTTCCCGTATTTTGCGTAATTTTGTGTAAAAGTGAAATTTCTTATTTTTCTATAGTAGTTTCGATAAATAAAACCAAAAGGACAAGCACCATCAAAAAATGGTTCAAACAATTTTTGAGGGCTTTCTGAAAGATACTGTTTCTCGCTAAATGTTTTGCCGTATCTCACGTCGTTTGGCTAAAAATAGGAATTTTCTATTTTTTATAGTATCTACGATAGATAAAACCAAATTAACAAGAAATTTTGTTGGAAATTTCATAAGCTATAATTGCGCTTCAGAACTTTTTCCCGTATCTTGGATCGTTGGGTTTCAAATTTTAATTTTTGAGTTTTGTCATAGTATTTTCTATAAATAAAACAAAAAAATTACGATTGATCAAAAAATGGTTGCATGTGAAATTATAAGCCATTTAAAAGGCTATAATTTTTTTCTGAATCATTTTTACTTATCTGTTGTTGTTTGGCTAAGAATTGAAATTTTCGACACATTCCTTTTCGACGCATAAAACTAAAAAGACAAGTCATATAAAAAAATAGTTGGAAGAAAAATCTGAGATATTTTAAAATGCTTCAATTCTTCTTCCACATTTTTTTCACGTATCTGTCCATGACATTTTCAATGGATTAAACCTTTGGTTGGTCAAGAAATGCTGGTTAACGAACTCGTTTTTACTTTTACGACCAAAAAAAGTGTGCTAAAGCTGGATTTGTTCCGTTTATTTTTTCGAGAGTTATCGTATTTACGTACGGACGGACAGATAGACAGATTCCGTCGCAGAAACTGTATATTCGGCTCCAAGGTATCTCATAACATAACGTAACGTCACTTTCTCAATCACAAATGATTAGAATGTAGAAAAATTAGCATAATTTTCGTACTTATAGCAAAATTGGATTAAATCCTCAAAATGCAAATTCTTTCATCTCATTGCGACACAATTGGACCATTTTTTGTTTTGAAAAGTCATTGCAGATTTTTATTTGTAATAAAATGTAGCAACTTCTCAGCACTAGCCATTTTATATTTTCATAAATTTTGTATTTTTAGCCCTTCCTAGAACATAAGTATACCACCTAGTCTAGTTGTTAGCGTCTAGAAAATGAACTTCTAAGAAGTTTGTGACCCGGTCTGTAGAAAGTGACCCAACGTTCAAAACGTCGTTTCGAGAAAAACGCGTCTAAACTCTCTCGCCTCAGATCATTTGACAATCTTAAAATCGATATTTTAATCGTTAGGTGTTTTTCTACAGACCGGGTCACATATATATTGTGAAGTTCCGAAATACATTTTTAACAGGGTATTAATAGTGGTTGCAGGTGCAGAAGTAATATACGACGGAGGGTCATGTGAGTCTCCAGGTGGAAAAATCAAGGTAGGAGAGCATTCCAGAATAGGACATGTCATGCTTACACCTGAACCCAGAGAAAACCCAGTGTTTAATGGTAATCACAATGGAAAGAAGTAGCTTTTTAATTTATTGCAGGAAACATGTTTTCTGAGCAAAATATTATATCAGTATGATGAATTAGGTCGACAGCTGTATTACTTTGATGTTCTAAATTACTAAATAAAATTCAGAAAAATGGGCGAAAAGCAGACGATGAAAGCCTCGATTATCTCGAAACTTTTAGATTTCTGGCTAAGTTTCAAAACTGAAATCATCCAAATTTCATAAAAATTTCAAAAAAAGAAGAAGATGGGGGATCAAACTTGTAACTTCCAAATCAAATCATTAGTTTTCATCAGTGGATACTGATGAGCAGATATCAGAAGTTTCGAACTTACCATGTTGGCATTTTGAAAATCCTACCAGTAATCTCGAAGTTTCGAGAAAATCGCGACATTTGTCCTCTGCTATTCACTAATTTTACTGAATTTTATTTTATTATTTGACATTCATCTTTTTTTGTGTGCAAAAAACTATAAATTCATGAAGCTTGGGACTTAAATTATCATATTGATATAATATTCAGCTCAAACAGCATTTTTTCTGCAATAAAAATAAAGAATTGCCGCTTTTTCCCATTTTTCCGGTAATTGAGGGCAGTTTCTGGTGTGGTAATGTCTTACCACGATTAGGCCAAGCAGCGCACATGAGTTGACAAAATTGTCGTGCTGCATGACGCATACGCCAGGTGGCCAAGAATAATTAGGAAAAAAAGGTTGATCCACTGTAATGGAATGAAATGTTTATGCTTTCGCAAATTGTAAATTATGTTACTTGACGACAGTTTCGGATTTTTCAATGTGAAACACATGTATAAAAATATAATTCACATAATAAAACACTCAAATGGATATCACCAATGCGATTTTATTTTTTTTATTGTAAAGTCACTATGCCCGTCAGTGCATTCAAGTTTTCACTATATGCTGGGTGTCCCACCACCTATGAACGTGCCGGTACTGAGTGATAGAGGACAAAAGAAGAAACAGAAAAGTCCTCTGGCAAAATTTGATCTAGGCCTTAGTTTGGGCACAGTAAAGCTTCAAAGTTGGGCATAATGAACAAATCAGAATCGAGCTTTAGCAGCCACTTGCTTGTTTCATAAGTGTTAAGATAGTGTGCGTGCTGGCATTTCACTTCAGCTCCCACAAAAATTTCACATCGATGATCTTTGATTTTTTCTACAAGACGCGAAGTTTAAGCCCTTAAATTTTTTTAAGCCTGGATCAAATTTTGCCAGAGGACTTTTCTTTTTTTGTCCTCTGTCACCCAGTACCGGCACGTTCATAGGTGGTGGGACACCCTGGATATAGATATATGGATGTGTGCATGCGTATCAGAGTGTTCCAAAAACTAAGTGGCTGTTTAAATTCTCACGGCTGCTGGCAAACATGTATAGCCTGTGTACGCTGCTATCTAAATTTGAGACAGTAAGATTACCATATTAGTAAGCGAAAATCCTTACTTTTTTTGTCCCGCCGTCTTACGTCGTAGAGGCGCTTATTTTCGCATAGGGAATGTCTTCGAAATCATCTGTTCTATTTTTATGTTAGCCAGGTGCTTCATTCAGTGGCAGTAGCCCATGAGCATTTCTACCACAACTTTCACCTGCTTTCTTTTCAAGTTCAGGAGTATTTTAGGCTTTGCTAAACATAATTTTTTGATCAATTTTCAGAAGAGGGCCAGGGGAAGTTCTAGATCTACGCACATGCATGTACGTGAAAATGACCAAAGCTTATTTCAGTTAAAATTTGAATAAAGTAATTTTTTGACAAAGGGTTCATGTACATGCTGAAATTACGAGATTAGATTTCACTCAAAATGAACCAGAGTCTTATATAATAGAGTGATTCGTTTTGAATGAATTTTCGAAATTGTAAACGTAATAGCACGGAAAAATTGCGTTTTTGCATGAGAATCTCAGTGCCATTTTTAAACTTTTTTCGGTCATTTGAGGGTTTTTTGCCCTGATTGCACATTAACATTTTATTGTGCTTGAATGACGTGGGCCCGCAGTAGTAGATTACTCATTTAACAATATTTTCAATCACGGATATTCCATATCATGCATGTCGATAATTTACGTTGACTTCTGAGTAACCAATTTTTTAACGCAATTTTTCTTTGCTAAACTTTTTGCATACATTTTACCAGAATCAAAACTAGTTTCACATCAGTTAGGTTCCAATGATCAAACCGCCTCACCTCGCCTCGCCTTGCCCTTGTCTTGCCTTGCCTTGCCTTGCCCTTGCCTCGCCCTTGCCTTGCCCTTGCCTTGCCTCGCCCTTGCCTTGCCCTTGCCTTGCCTTGCCCTTTGTTGCCTTTCCCTGGCCTTGCCTTGCCTGTGAAAGTATTAAGAATCTAGCATTTCAGAAATAGAGTTTTTATATTTTTAAATTTTTGGAGAGTCGACGCAATTTCCGAAATAATGTTTGCTATGGTTTTATTCATGATTAGCAGTACCCAGACAACTTATATTTCAAATTTCACCTAAATTGTACTGACGTTGAAGAGCTAATTGCGAATTCAGTTGAAGGGCGGAAGAACTATAGGAGGTAAGTGCCATTTCCGAAATTGTACAGGGTGACGAAAAAACGTTCGCAATACGTTGCATGTAGTACCAAAGGGTGCGTGATTTTTTTGTACGTGAATCTAGTGTAGATCTATGTCCTTTGTGAATTTCATCCCGTTACATGAAAAAATGAAGGCGCCACGAATGTTCAAAGTCTAGGAAGGGGGTAACTCCAGGGCAGCGGAAGAACTAAAAGGGTTAACTCCATCGTTTTTCTTTTTCTTTTTCTCGTTCAGTGCGTTTGTTTCATCATGCACGACCGTACGCGTTTCTGAGATGTCAAAAAAAAAAAAGAAAAAAATTTTTGAAATACCACAATGTACAAAAGATGAGCTGTTTTCGACTAATACCACGCAGCAGTGATGGCCTTTACCAAGATTATTCGAAAATGCAAAAATATCATTATCGAAAAAAGTGGCACTTACCCCCTATAGTTCTTCCGCCCTTCAGTTATCCTGCACTGGTGCACTCCAGAGAACTCCGACCTGCTCCGAAGAAGGAAGAAGGGAGAAGGAAGAAGTGAGAAGAAGTAAGAAGGAGCAGGTCGGAGTGCTCTGGAGTGCAACAGTGCAGGATAACCAAATTCGTTACAAGATCATTTTTCGTTTTAAAAAATTCTAGGTAAAGGCCATGGCGATCGAACAGTGGAGCGCATCTGGAAGTTGCTGTTAATAATCCAATCCAGACTACAATTCTTAGCCGATTTTGATGATCTTTTTTAGAAGTAATAAAAATTAAATGCTTCAGAATCTAATTTTGCTAGATTTATCATTTTATTTCTCTGGAAATTGTTATCGGAAAAAATTTCAAAGCTGAAGGAAAGCCACAAATTATTTATTTAGGCATCATAATGAATGCAGATGCTTGCGAAAGAAACACAACCATTGAGCTCAAGAATCAACATAAGAAGGAAAATGAGTAAATATTAGCAATTACTATCTCTATAAACAATTATAACTAAATCATATTATTTCTTTTTTCTTTGAAATTATCTATTGGTTTTCTCATAAAAATAATATAATCTTGGTTTATGATTCTAACTTGGAAGAGGAAACTTTCGAGAAGAATTATAGTTATGATTGAAATAGGGAATTTTTGAGAAAAAAATGATAAGTTATAACAAGAAACGTTCGAAGATAATAATAATTTGACTTTTAAACGTGGAATTTTTGAAAAGAATTATCATTGTGGTTTGGAAACGAGGAAATCGACCATTTTTATTTGGAACAGGAAATTTCCCTACAAAAATTCTAATTCTAGTACGAAAGGAATTTTCAATAAAGAATTATAATTCTGATCTGAAACAAAAAATTTTCAAAAAATATTATAATGCTGATTCCAAAGAGATCATTTTCCAAAAGAATCACAATTTACATCAAACACAACACGAAAAAACAATTTTAGATGGTGTAAAATTTATCAAACGATATTTCTGATTAATGTGAGATTTTATTTGAAGGTAAAGTTTCATTCTCCTAAATTTAGGATAAGAGTTGAAATATTTATTGAGCAATTTTTGTTTTTGAGACTTTTTTGGTCTCTTGCATATTTTGGAAAGAAAATAATAAAATTGTTTACTTAGTTCAAGTACATTAATTTTGCAGAGCTATATAACACTATACATATATAAGTTCAAATTTTATGGAAAAATGTTAATAGTGATAAATGGATAAGTCCAATAAAAGAAGGCAATTATGTAAGATTGTCATGTTTATTTAAACAATTAGAAGCTGATTGAAATACTTGTAAAGAGATGACATTGAGTTCTTCACATACTCAATCTATTTCGCCTTGCTTTATTCATGCCTCGTGTCTAGATTTTCGACTATATTTGTTTAATTTTCAACAAATTCTAATTAACAACAGATCATTTCATTCCGTAATTTATTCTGTACATTTTGTTTGTCATGTTTCTATTTAATATTATTGAGGAAATTATAACTAATTTGAACTAAATTATATTACATTAGATTTTAATTTGTAAAATGAATATTTCAGAAGAACTTCACTACTTTCTAAATGAAAAAAATTTCCATAAAAACATTGCAGAAAGAAAAATTTCGATAAGGCAATAAAACAATCTATTGCTCATTAAAATTGAATGAATCCTTTGACTTTTGTCTTACATGGAAGGAGAAACTTTGAATATGTTTAAAGGCTTTCAAATTGAAAATTACTTTCGTGAACGCGTGCGTGGGGAGAACAATGTTTCTAATTTTTCATAAACTACGTTTTATTTTAGGGATAAGGATAAGGTAAATTAAAAATTTTGCAGAAGTAATTTAAAATCCTAAAATCAATCTTTTTCTCTAAAAAACGATCTCTCTTCCCTTGACTTAAAAAATGGTCCTCGTTTTTCATTTTGTTTAGGCTTAGTTATTCCAAAGTCCATGTCTGTACATTATTCGAAGGAAAGCGGAAGAAAAATTTATTTTCACTGCTCGAGAAAATAATGTAATACACTATACTGATAACCATGATTAATTTGACCATTATTGTAGATTCATTAATATTCCTTCACGTTCATCAAAAGCGTACAAATAATCATAATTCACGAAAATTACAAGCAATTTAAATAACTCCATGGATTTATTATATTATATAAAACTTAAAAAATGAGAAAAGAGACTTAACCTGATTCATATTTTGATTTGTAGTTTGATTTTATTTAAATTAAGTAATTTCAAAAGAAAATTGAATAATATTGTAATTTGAATGTTCAGAAAACTTTAGAGACAATAATTTTTAACACTTTAAGCTTGTAATGATTGACATATTAATGTTTTATTTGAATTTGAGACTTCAATTGAAATATAAAATTATTCGTTTCCTAATAACTGTATTTGGACCATTTTCGACAAAACTGTTTCAAACTATTGAAGCTTGCAATTTGAGAAAAAAAAACATTTTGCACCTGTGAATTTCTGCAATTAGAACATTTTCAATTGTAAACGCTATTGATTTGAGATTGTGTAATTATTATAAATCTCCAATAATAAATTATTTGATTCGTAAAGTTTTAAATTAAATAGATTCAATTCTGTACGTTTTCAACTTTAAGTTTGAAAGTCTTAATGTGACTAAAATTAAAACTAAGTAGCGAACTAGTGAGAAAAAGGGAAGAAGTCGATTAGCTGCATTTTTAGATTTTGCTTCTCGATATTATTACGTATAACACGCTCTTTTCTTCAAAGAATCCATTTTTTATGCTTTGAAAGATTTTCGATTGAAAAGAAAACTATGATAGTTTTGTAGAAGAACATGCTGTAAAAAGTGTCTTCCGATGTATTCTAGATGAAGCATTTTGATCTGTAACATTTTATTTTGACCTGCTGATAGCAAAAAAAAAAATACATTAGATCAAAACCGATTTCAAAACTAAACTAGGGCACGCATCTTTTAATTATTTCACTTTGCGGTCGGTCTTTGCGCTTCAACCACATCAACGTGAATACTATGTCAAATTAACGGTCGAGACCTTGAAAATGGAAATTTTCAGTTCGTAGTACATTAGAATATTTCTGAAAGGCAATTTTTTAAAACGTTACACATGGTTAAGGAAATGCTCATTTGGATAGTGCAAAAAAAGATAACAGTCATTGTAGGAAATGTACATGAAAAACATTTTTTCAAATAAATAACTATTTTTCGTATTTTCTTTTTCTTGCATAGTTTGGACGGAAAATCGAGGTTTATTTCAAAAACATTTTTCATGATTCAAACAAAGACTATGATTCTTATCAAAAAAAGGATTTGAAGAAAATTTGTAGATCTTTTTGGGATGAAAAATTTGACTTTCTAACATTTTGTTCGTATCTCATATATTTTTTCTGCAAAATGGAAATTTTTATTTCCAATGACATTTTTCAGGATTGAATGAAAAATATACATCTTATCAAAAAAATGATGTAAAAATAAATTTGGAGACGTTTTTGAGATGAACCATTTTACTTCTTAACATTTTTTTCGTATCTCATGTCGTTTTTGAATATCATTTTGGATATCAAGTCGATGTGACTAACTACGACTTGCACCAATAAGTATACACTTTATTTTATCTGAAGAATACGTGACGATACTCGGAATGAGAAAGAAGCAGTCTCAGAATGATGAATTTCCCCTAGATTCTCAAAATGAGACTGCCAAGCTCATTTTTGTGGCAATTCAAAACTACATCGATTTTTGGCTTACTTTTGAGGTTCGGCGTTTTTCGTTAACGGCTAACCATTCAGGTCTTCTGCCCCATCGCCCTACAGTGGTCTCATCTCCGAGGCATCATCGCCAGCTGCTCTCCGAAACCTAGACTTAAAGTTGTATAATAAACTCACTATACGTATACATTTTTTTGATCGCTGACTTTGCACTTTTTCGATCTTCCAAATCCTTCACCCATCCTTAGTTTGTGAGTCTTCCTCATAAATTTTGCGCTCAAAGAAGCTTCCCACAATTCCTTTGTTCTGAACTTCCAGAATGTCGTTAGACAATCTGAAAGTTTAAAAATCCTCCAGGTTGAGAACAGAAGCCTTTTTTTTTGATAGAAATTAAATCATATTTGACCATATGTGTGCCATGTTGGACGTGACCTAAACACTAAGGTCCTTCATCAAAATGGGGTTTACGGTTCTGAATTTTGAGGCAGCACGTTTGAACATTTATGTCTACTTTGTTGCATACGTCATCTGAATATTAATATCTCGGACCTTTCAGAGTTGGTTTTACGCAAAAAATTTAGATTTTGTTCGCTGCGAGTCGAATTATCTGGATCGAATGACCTCCATGGTTATGAGATCAAGGTCAGTTACAAGAACTGAAAATATGAAAGCATGGTTCAAAGTAATTTTAATTAGGAGAATTGACTTATATAATTAGTATTCCAAACAGACATCGTCACTCAATTAAAATGTGAGATTCCGGATTGGAAAATGTTATTAGGTGCTCAAAATATAGAGGGAAAAGTGAGGGGTTCACAACTCGACCGATGAAGTGTACACTGACTTCAAGTGATTTCAGTGACTTTACGTGAATTCAAGTGACTTCATGCCAGTGACTTCAGCGAAGGTGTACACCTGACTTCACGAGTTGTTAAACCCTCGGGGAAAAGTTATATTCCTTCAAGCCTATAAAACTGCACCACTGTAAAACTGCAATCGAAAAACATTTCTCATTGCTATGAACAATTCTTATTAAAAAATAAATTCACCACACTTTCATTGGCGTTGGTTATATTGTCATGAAAACATTTTCCTGGTGTACTTATGGTTCATGATTATTCAAGATTCACTTCTATATAATATTCCACGAAAAGATTTTCCGCATATTCCCTCCATTTTATCCGAATTGGACAACTTTATTTAATGAGATTTTTCACTTTTCAATTTAGCACTGCAGTGTTTGGGTACTAATTTTTTTATATAAATAATTGGATTTTTCATCACCGTCCAAATTTGAGAAAACTTATATGCTTCAAGGCAAATAAATTCTCCCTCCATGTTCTCAGAACCTAATAACATTTTCCAATGCGGAATCTCACATTTCAATTTAGAATTTCTACATGTTTAAAGTACGTATTTATTTACTTTTGTCTTAATTGAAAATTTGATTTTATAGAACGTTTTTGTTTCTTCTACAAAATTTTAACATGCCTTCCAGCCCTCAGTGGATAAGTCCAGTACGTGGTCAGGCCACGCGCAACCCCAAAGTAGAAAATTCGAGCCGCTCACTTGCGCGAATGTACCGGTTTTCCAATCACCTAAAAATAGAAATCCATGAGCTAGGCTAGGAAAGGTACAAAAATTAGATAGAATAGGAAAAGCTTAATGAATTCAAGATCAGGAAAAATAAAAAAAATAAAAATAAAAATTGATTAGCATTTCGAACTCGAAAAGTTCACCCGATTCGGGTAGTGTTTCTAGGTGGATAAATACTACCAGTGTGGGTCCACCACACCCACGACGGGTCAACAATACGCAGTATTCCCCGAACGGTCACCCTTCCAAGTACTAACCGCGCCCAACACTGCTTAACTTCAGTGATCTAACGGGAACTGGTGTTTCCAGCGTGGTATCGCCGTTGAAAAATCAAAACAATCCAAAAATGGCGAATCCAGTGTAGAAAATGTTAAAGAGAATGGGGAGCATAGTGGAATTCTAGAGATTGAGATTGAAGAAAAAAATGCACACACAAATTTAGCTAGTTACCAAAACGAAAATAGTAACAGAAAAAATCAATGAACTCAAAATGAACGTAGAGAGTATGTAATAACATAAAGAAATTTAGAATTGATAACAGCGTGAACCGTAGAGCTAGAATGGAAAGAGTTACAGCCAAATCAAGGGACAGGTGCAATCTCTCGAACCATAATAATGACACAAATGCATACAGTAGGTATAACAGCCAGTTCACCAAACATACAGAGATAGAACTTGGCGAGTTGAAGACGAGAATAGTGTTAGATTAAATAATAAGGAATTGCAAACGAATAAAATAAATACAGAAATTAAAGAGAAGAAAAAAGAACTCGAAAGGTTAGAAAGCGACCAAAAGCGATTAGAATCAATTTATTCAGAAAGAGTAGAAACTTCTGGTATCAGAATATCTAGCCACAGGTATTAAATAAATCGGACGAAACAAGATTTCATTTAAGGATAGATTTTAAAGATCATAAATTTAAAGTGTTAATTACCACCGGTGCTACTCACTCATACATTGATGAACAGCTTTTAATGAAAAGAAAGATCGTAAATTCAGGAACAGAATTGAAGCTGACGCACTCTACCGAGCACGTTATAAATGTACAAGGAAATGAACCGATTAAACATGGCGTTCATCATGTATCCCAAAAAATTTGCGAGCTTATGTATGGAAAAGTAGGTAGAATCTTAGAAGAAAAAGTAATAGAACTGGGTAATATTCACGAAACTGTACACTTTTGCAACTAAAATCATCAAATTTTTAATTGCATTTTTTGTGCGCAGTAAATATTTTTTTTACTTTAAAGGTACGTTATTTACGAAAATGAGGCATTATTTTCAGTACAACCTTGTAAAAAAATTTATTATAGACACTTTTTCAAAAACTTCACATTACGGAGCTGAGCACTGTATTATGGACCTGACCATTTGTATGAATGAGTGTGTTTTCATTATAAATAGACTTGTCGATTTAAAAAATACTTTAGATTCTATTTTCTCTTCATATACTATACATTTCTTTAGTATATTTTAATAATATAAAGTGCAAAACAAAAAATTAAGCACATTAAAAGTAAAGTATATGATAGATATTATAAGTACTGAGCATGGAAATAAAATTATCAGAGGTTGATGAATAATTACAACTTGAAGTACATTTTTCTACATAAAATGTGGATGAAAACTTGATTTCTCCAATATTCACTGCTTCATAATTAAATACAAAAGTTATAGATCTGTAAAAGTGACAGGTAAAGAAATTTTCAGTCTATTTAATAGATACAAAAATATAATTTATTCAAAATAAACTATACAAAACAGAACTTCAACATTTTTATGATTAAACTACACGTATTTTAACATTTAATGATAACTCTAGTAATTTATTTGGCCGCTCAAACACAAAAAAACAACATTTTTCTAAAGATTAGAATACTCTTAATTAGAGTTAATGAGCAATATGATGATCTATTTAAAGGCCTTTATTTAACTTGAAAAATGATAAGTTCATTAGTTAAAACTGAACTGAGCAATTGCACAAAAGAGATAATAACTTATTTCTAATTCTTTTTCATACGAAGTTTTTTTGATCGAACTGCTGAGGCATTAATATTTGCAGATTTTTTTGGTCCTTTTTTATATTTGAGACTCTTGGATTGTACACTTTTTCCCTGAGTTGTAGGTTGCTCATTTTTATCATCTGCTTCACTTTTCCTTGATTTTACCCTACTAAAAAAAAAGTCAGGAATCGTCACGAATGGTCAGAAGTTCTGACGATTCCTGAACATCCTGACCATTCCTGACGAGTCTGACGATTTCTGAAGATATGCTAATTCACATCCCATCAGGTAGCTCGTCAGCTAGGACCGCAGGTAGGCAACCCAAAAGGATTAAAAATTGAAAATAATTTTTTTTTTCAATGTTGCATATACAGACTCAAAAGTTAGAAATTCAGAATCTACGGGTTTCGACGATTTCAGACACCTACAAATTTGGATAAAGTTCCGAAAAGCGCTTACCTCCGATTAATCTGAAACTCCGTATACCTATGTATTTTGACGCGCTGATCACGAATATGATAGTGAAAATATCCGAAAATTTGATTTTCAAGGCCAAAACCCCAAAAAACTAAAAATTTCATGTTTTTCCGTTTATTTCAGTAAATAAAAAAAATTTACAAAAAAGTTTCAAACAAAAGTTGTAGATCTTTTAAAAATACATATGTTATGTCCAATATGTTTTTACCCTACGACTTATAGTTTTCGAGAAAATAGACGATAAATTTGAAAAATCACAGGAATACTGCAAAATGTTCAGCGGTGAGTAAGAAGGCATTAATGCTAAAACAAATGGGTTAATGGCAAAAGATATGTTTCCACGAAACATTAGGGAACAAATAGGGATGGTATGCGTCCTAGGTTATTTCTGTGGCCAGTCACAGGGGTGCCT
>CAKNXH010000263.1:164299-217206 GCA_932178445.1 Andricus quercusramuli | reverse complement strand
CAAGGAATTCAGAGAATTCAAGGAATTCAGAGAATTCAAGGAATTCAAAAAAGTCAAAGAATTCGGAGAATTAGAGTAATTCAGAGAGTTAAAGGAATTCAGAGAATTCAACGAGTTTAATGCATTCATCGAGTTCACTACGAATTCACGGAAATCTATGAATTCCTTGAATTCTATGAATTCGTCGAAAGTGAGGCTCGCGGGATTTTCAAACTTTTGTGCATGTCCGAATTCTTTCTCCCATTTCTTCTTTAGAATTGAACGCTTTCTGGCTATAGTCTTGGAAAGTTTATCGTTTAACGGTCGAATTTTGGGCTGCAAAATATTATTATTCAACTAGGAAATATCAATTAATCAAATTTTAATAGATTTATGAATCTTGCCTTTGGAGTGATACGTACAGTTTTTATATTCGGAACCAATTATGTATTTTTGTACGAAAAAGGACTTAAACTAGGCCAATTTATGAGATACGATAAACAGAGAGAATTTGTAAGGTTTTATAATTGTTTTTATGCAAGTTAAACTCTGGAATCCGTCGAACTTCAAAAAATTTTGCACTGTTTTTGACCCATGCTTGAAGAAGGGAACTTTTTTTCTTGCGGGACATAATACTTCATTTTTCCACTTATGAAGTATTTAGCAGAAAATTTTCAAGAAAATCGTGCCAGGTGCAGCAAGATAATTTAGTATTAACGATTCTATCGCAAATTTTCGAAAAGGCCTTTTGCCAGAGGAAATACACGTGAACATTCATGGGCTTTAAACAGCCTCTAAAAATCA
Source organism: Andricus quercusramuli (assembly GCA_932178445.1). Classification (NCBI taxonomy): domain Eukaryota; kingdom Metazoa; phylum Arthropoda; class Insecta; order Hymenoptera; family Cynipidae; genus Andricus; species Andricus quercusramuli. The sequence continues at coordinate 216,423 of CAKNXH010000263.1, read as the reverse complement.
ATTGATTTTAAAACGAGAAAAATACGTGCTTACTTTTTTGTGTTTGAATGAATCTGGCGGGCGAGATAAATAAACCTTGAGATTTCTCTAACCAATGACCATGAAAAATATGTAACCCGTCATTACACATCGCCATATAAACGACAGTAAAACACTCATAAAAAATATTTTTTTAAATTTCTTTTCCAGTTTATTTTTTGTGAAATCATAAAAAAGGCATAAAAGAAATAAACGAGTTGGTCAAATCAAAGACAGATAAGTAACTAGAAAAAAATGAATACCTACCAAGTAGGCACGGTAGTTAGTGGTCATTAGGACGTTCAAAGTACATCAGATGTCTCTATACCAACTGGAAGACTCAAAGAAGCTTAATAAGATGAAACTATTGAAAAGTAAATTCAAAATAGTACATTGTGTATCGAGGGCGTAAAGAAGGCTATTTTGACGAGTCAAAATAGCCGTACGCCCTTGACACACTGTATTTGTATGTGTAGCGGGCCTAAAGTCTTATAAAGTGGGCGTAAAGTTTCATGTAACGGGCTTAAAGTTTCATGTCAGCCCGGTGGCGGAGTGCGCATGTCCGAACGTCACTGGGCTGGAAGTGGCCACATTACGCCTGCTTCAGGTGCATGCAATGGCGCGTTTTTAAGGGGGTCGAACGAAAAGAGATTTGCACATATCTTCAATAATTTGAAAGGAATAATTTCATCAAAATAATATTTGAAATATTCTTAAACTAACTTTAAGAAAGTTAATACGCTCCATTCCACCAGGATTGCATAATTTTAATTGTTGAAAATTTATTATACGTAGATACAAAGGATCACCCTCGTATAAACCCTTACGTAAGGACATAAACGTGCACAGTTGGGCAAGTGACAACTGTGCACGTGCACAGTTAGGAAAGTGACATCTGTGCACGTTAAAGTGCACAGGAGTCCATCTGTGCACGTCTAAATTTCGACGTGCACAGTTGTCATTTGGACAACTGTGCACGTGCACAGATGGTACTTGGACAAATGTGCACGTCGAAATTTAGACGTGCACGGATGGCACGTGCACAGTTGTCCCTCTGACCAACGACGTGCACAGTTGTCCATCTGGCCATCGACGTGCACAGTTGGGCACGTGCAAAGTTGCTACGTGCAAAGTTGACCCCATCCCCTTCGAAATAATGTCAGTAAATAGCGTTTAAACGAACTGCGAGATTTAAAAATCGTGAGAAAGTATGATAAACAAAATTATTTGAAATATGATGTGACAAAGTGCATCGCTTTATTTAGAATTTTTAACAGTCATTTATGTAACATTGTAGCGCACTTAAAAATCAACTATGTACTTGGATTCAAATAATATAGATACTGCAAGGTAACATTAACTTAGTGGAATAAATTTGATGGATTTGCGCAAAATATTTTAATTTGGGACAATTACGGAGCTGACATTTTGGATATTTTTTACGCAATATAGTGTAAATATTTATTAAAAGGTGCACTTATTTCGTGGTAAAAAATTGAATGAAGTTACTGTACGATAAAATATTACAAGTCTAAGACCTGGTTAGACTTTTTTCTATGTGTAATAGCTGAAGCCGCAAAGGTGTACAGTTTCGTGAATATTACCCAAGTATCAAATATTGATTGGTCTAATCCGATAGTTATGATCAGAGAACCAAATGGTATCTATAGATTTTGCCTTGATTTTAGAAACGTGAATAAAATCACTAGAAATAATTTATACCAAATTCTTTACAGTCTTATAAAAAAACAAAATATTTCAATTATGGTGTCAAGAATTTAATAGGATCAAAGTTTCGAGTCGGCTTTGAGCCATTCTCAAGATCTAAACAAAATAATTTTATAAAATTTAATAAAATGAACAAAAGTTATATAAAGAAAGTCCAAACAACGAAATGAATAAATATATATGGTTCGGTAAAAACTAAAAACATTACCTGAAGTCGAGAAAATCGTCGGAAAAACATTATGAATAAAACTGATGTAACGTCAATTATTCCTTAGTCAGTAAATTAAATTTTCAGTGAAGATAATCCAGTTAAAGATCAAAATATCTTCAAATCTCTTGTGAGATATTAAAGATCCACACATGTGTACTACATTTTTAGAATACTTCGACGGCAACAGTTGATGACGATGACATGAACATAAACTGAACGAAGAGTCTGGTGTTGGCAATAAGCAAACCTACAAATTCACTTTACAATTATAACGATAGTAACATCGAAACAAACCCAAATGAGGAAATCGCGCCAAATATCGAAAATTTGAAAGTAGGATGGGTGTAAATGATTAAGGAACATGAAAAACATTATTTTAATATACTCTAATCAATTTTATTAATGTTTAACGTTTAAATCTGCAAATTTATCTATTTTTTGTGAAATTTAATTATGAAAATGGACTCTAAAATACGTCTTTTAAATTTGTTTTTTTCCCTTGCCAAAATTTTAATGTTTTTAAATTCGAAATCAAAATGAAGATCAAAATTCCAGGCATGCTGTGACAAACCTGTACTTTGATTACCTACTACACAATCTCTTTTGTGTTCAGCTATTCTATCTTTTAATCACCTGCCTCTTTTACCAATATAAAACTTTTTGCAGCCCTTACAAGAGATACAATAAACGACACCCGACAAACAATCTCTAAAATTTCTCTAAAGAAGAAACATTGTTGAAATACACGTTATGTTAAATTTTCGTAAAGAACCCTTTAAACGTTCAGATTGTCCAGACTGTTTGTTCAGTTCATGTTCATGTCATGGTCATTAACTGTTGCCTTCGACTTATTGTAAAAATCTAGTACACATGTGTGGATTCTTGATATCTCACTAGAGATTTAAAGATATCTTGATTTTTCACTGGATTATCTTTACTGAAAATTTTATTTTACGGACTACGAAATAATTGACGTTACATCAGTTTTATTATTAATGTTTTTCCGACAATTTTCTCGACTTCAGGTAATGCTTTTAGTTTTTACGAAACCATATATATTTATTCATTTCGTTGTTTTGACTCTCTTTATATAACTTTTGTTTATTTTATTAAATTTTATGAAATTTTCTGTTTAGATCTTGATAATGGCTCAAAGCCGAGCCAAAACATTGACCCTATTAAAATTTTGACACCATACCTGAAATGTGTTGTTTTTTTATGAGTCTGTAAAGACCAAAAAAAAATTTGATTACTTGGATTTTATCGAAAACAGTCTAAAAACGGAGTTTAGTTTTGGATACCACCAACCGGTATTATTGAGACAGATGGCAATCAATAGAGCATACTCTATTCTCTATTCTATATTATCATGTGATGATCTTGAAATCAAGATTTTAATCGTTATAGGTCTCTTTCTACAGACCGAGCCACATATATTGTAAGGTTCCGAAATAAATTTTCAACCGAGTATTAATAGTGGTTGCAGATGCAGAAGTAATATACAAAAAAGGTTCATGTGAGTCTCCAGCTGGAATAATCAAGGTAGAAGAGCATTCCAGAATGGGACCTGGCAGGATTATAGCCGAACCCAGAGAAGACGTAGTGTTTAATGGTCATCACAATGGAAAGAAGTAATTTTTTAATTTCTTGCAGGAAACATGTTTTCTGAGCAAAATATTATATCAGTATGATAAATGAGATCACCAGCTGTATTAATTTAATGTTTTCTGCACGTAGAAAATGCTGTATATCAAATAATACAATGAAAGTCAGTAAAATGGGTGAAAAGGAGCCGATAGCCGATACACTGTAAAAACTACACTGTTAAAAATGTTTGGAATTCTCCAACACTTCTACAATACAAGCGTAAGGCAAAATTGCAAACACGGTATTGGAATGCCGGAATTGCAATACATGTATTGTAGCGTTTATAAGTCGAAAATTGTGCGCATGCGCCTCATCCGACCCATGTATCGCTGCATGACCCGTTGCATTTGAAAACTACAACATTATGTATTGTAGCGTTACCCTACATTTCGGAAATAAACTTCCAATACATTTAGTGGAAGTTTTATGCCGGAATTTTTAACGATGTATGTTTTCATTTTATTTGAGCATCATTTTTTTACCCGTCCTGTTATAATACCAAATCTTCTTTTTTTGAAGCCATCGTTCGTGCTATTTTACTTTGCTAACTTCAGATTGAAAATGGTACGTACCTGCTAACTAAAATAATGCACAGTGCAATTGCTTTAGTTTTTTGCAACTTCATGCTTAAGAGAAACAGAAAACATTTGAAACAGAAAAAAAATTTCATTCTCACATCGGTCCTGTTTCGATCCAAAAGAGTTGTACTAAAACGTCATTTAGTGGCATGAAAATAAAGTGGCATTATAATAGAGCCACTCGAGACTATATATGTATATTATATTTTGGCGAAATTTTCAAATTGAAATTATTCAAGTTTTGTAAATACCCTATGAATATAACTGATATAAATATATTGTCACACGAATTTACGATAGTAAGTTTTCTTCAATCTTTCATAAAAATTTCAAAAAAAGAAGAATATGCAGAATTAAACTCGTAACTATAAAGAAAACTATACATTCATGAAGCTTGGGAATTAAGTTATCATATTGATATAATATTTGGCTCAAAAAGCGGTTAAATTATTACTGGTATTGTCAGGGCCGGATTAAGAATGTGGGGGCCCCAGGGCCGATCAATGTGTGGGGGCCCTTTTGCGGTCACAAATTAATTACATTATACAATAAGATTATGTCTTCAATTCATTTTATTTATTTATTATCACAATTTTAACTTAGTCATATAATACAGCGTAAAAGTCAGTAGAGTTAAACATAAGTAACTTGTTTCAAATTGCATCTGTATACAGTAGTAACAAATGTACTATCAAGTTTTAATATTAAAAAAACTTTTTACGGCATTTCTCATTCGCGAAATTCTTAACAATATCATCAAAAGTTATTTCGCGAAGTATGTCTCTTTCTGAACTGAGAAGTACCAAATGAACCAGTCGATCTTCTTCCATGCTCGAACGAAGTCGACTTTTGATCAATTTCATTTTCAAAAATGACCTTTCACTCGTACGATTAGTCACCATCATCAATAGGTACAAACGCAAAACAATTTCTGCATTAAAAAACGTCGAATGTAATATATTTTTTTTAATAATGCGGTATAAAAACATTTCAACTGGTTCATTTTCTTTTTTTCTTGGAAATCAGCGAATTCTTTAAGCTGTATAAGCTCGTTTGCCAAAGTTGCTTCCAAATCTTCAGAGTACGTATCTACAAGATTAGAAGCATTTTTTGCGATTTCATTGGATTCCATATCGAGCAGACTAGCCATGAAATTGAATTTTTCCACGACAAATTTATAAGATGAAATTTTTTCATTTAATGCGGTCATCAATTTATCTATCCCCGGAAGAAAAGCTTTTATACGAAATTTTTCTCTCGCTGAATGTTGTAGCGCGGAGACCTGAGACTCCTGAGAGTCAAGGTATTGCAACCGTACATTACTTGATCTGACCCGAACAGATTCAAAGTCACAAGTCCTTGAAAAAGTTTTTGCTGCTTCCTCGTCAGTTTCGAAAGCATCTCTTTTCGATTCCACAAAAGATTTTAAAGATTCTAAGCAATTAACAGCGATTCTCAGGGTCATGGTAGAACTTTGTAAAGATTTGCTACTAGAATCGAATCTTTCGAGAATCTCATTCCAAAATACAATGTAAAAGAATGAACGTTTATACACTTTAGAACAATATTCAATACTGAATAAACATTCACAATAGCGATGAATTATAATATAAAAATATCAAAATAAATAACATGAAATTAATAACCTAAAAATACATATTATAGGTACATTTTTTAGGAAATTAATAAATGAATCTCCAGGAGTTTTATTAAAAGAATCTGACAGCATTTCGAATCACTTTCACGAAAATGTTCTCAACTTAAATCCTTAAAAAATTAAAAAACCTATTTGTTCGCATTTTTTGTGGGGCCCCCAAAATGTGGGGGCCCCGGGCTGCGGCCCCGTCGACCCTGCCCTTAATCCGGCCCTGGGTATTGTCCTTGGAAGCTCTTTCTGAGAGATTAGGACTTGCAATGTTATTGCCGATAGCGTGAGTACATAGTATCTTCACGAGACCAAGACGGCGTAGTCAAATTATCACTGGTGCTATTCTTGGAAGCTGTTTCTAAGAGAGTAAGACTGAAAGAGTGAACACTGTACAGTTTCTTCACAAGGTACGGAGGGAGTTGATGTTCTTTTAGCGATCTTTCTTTTTCTTCCTCCTCTGTGCCCCGATTTATATCTATGACTCATTTTTAACAGGGCACTGCATATTTTACGAACAATAACACACAAAAAATAGTTTTGATGCACTATATAACTTTGAAACCGACTTCTCATGGCGAATACATACCGACACCTAAATGCTGTTTCGCTGATCTAGTACGACCTAACTGACGAAAGAATTCATAACATATCTGGTATCGCTTACTTGTCTCTAAAAGTCCACTGCCGCTCAACTGTTTAATCCTCGGTGTCGTTCGATATTCTTTCCTGTTTACAAGACGATACATATAAAAAAAAAAAAAAAAAATTGATTAGCATTTCGAACTCGAAAGTTCATTGCCTCACTACCCGATTCGGGTAGTGTTTCTAGGTGGATAAATACTACCAGTGTGGGTCCACCACACCCACGACGGGTCAACAACACGCAGAATTCCCCGAACGGTCACCCATCCAAGTACTAACCGCGCCCAACACTGCTTAACTTCAGTGATCTAACGGGAACTGGTTTTTTCAGCGTGGTATCGCCGTTGACAACAAGACGATACATACACCATAAAAAGTAGAAACGTCAGAAATTTTCAACGAAAAAATAAATATGTTTTGGCGAGATGTAAAAAACGGAAACTTACCAATCAAATTAATGCAATTATTTTTTAGTTCATTTTGAAATAATTTAGAACTGGAACTGAAGAAAAATCATTATGTCTAACTAAAATATCTAAATTGCAGGGGTTCAAAAATAAAAGAGTTTAAATTTCAGGACCACGGGCCTCGGGTTTTTATCCTCACCTGACCTCCCCTCTCGGCGGCCCTGGCAAGAGATTGGCAACCGGATTCACAACTAGAAGGTTTGGTGCCATGGCGGGTCTAAGTTTGTACCAGAATTTCTAGCTACCTGGGCCGAATGCATCACTCTTTATCCCAATGAAGGATCTTAAGCCGATCGAAGATGATTCCACCTTCGCGACTGTTTCTCGAACACTTGGCCATCGTCGTCAGATTCGGAAGATTTTTCAAAGTGATAATTGCTCCGGTTGATTTCCAAAGACCCTGAAACGGAGACAAGAAATTGAAGTTGGGAACATTACTTTGGGAACATAGTATTTTCAAGTTTTGTTTAACTGCATTTATGTCAAAAATATCGAAATTAGAAATGAATTCAACAAAACATAGGCAAACTAGAAACTAACTAGAAGATATATGTGCAGTTTGGAAAAGCTGAACAGTTAAATTTTAAAAATAGAAAACTTTTCAAACTTTAAGGCTGTTCGAGATTATAATGTATAAATACTAATATCTTAAATTGAAGTTTTAACATCTAACTAGATACTATTGGTCTGGAATATATATAAAAATTTAGAATGTAGTGTCGCATATAACGTGATCCTTCTCTTTCTTGATCTTTGGGCGCCAGGGGTTTTTCAGTGCTGCCTCCAGTCTCGCACTAAAGAAACAATTGAAGCCCTCCGTATCAAAAGGGGATACACGTGGATTGAGCCTGAGAAGTATTGTCCAGAAAGACCATTTTGGAAATCGTTCAAATTTTAATTTGGAGGACTAATACTTGTAGAGAATTCCAAGGCGCGTCTTTCTTTCCTTTAGCAAGTATTTGTAGGTTTCACAATTTTTGAAGGAATTGATGAAAACTAGATTTGTCGAAAACAAAAAATTTCAATCTTTTTTCACTTCCTCTCACGCTAATTTAGTCAATTTCTAGAATTTATCGATATTATCAAGCGTTTCGTTTATCGAGCGAATTTTTAGCAACGGAAAACTTCCAGCAAGAAAGTTGTTGATTAAGATCTGAAGAGGTTTCCTGGATAGTTTTAGCTCAATCGGATTAATAGAAAAAGTCTAGATTACCGCTTGCAATTTAAAACATTCCTATCTTTTCACCATTAATCCGATTGAACTAAAACTTTCCAGAAAACTTCTTCAAATCCTAATCAACAACTTTCTCGCTGGAAGTTTTCCGATGCTTAAAATTCGCTCGAGAGACGAAGCGCTTGAATGTTGAAATTCATGATTTTTGCAAAGGCTCACAAATAAATTAAAAACTTTATTGTTTATCAAAACAGTCAAGTTTTTCTTCATAACCTAGTTTAAGAAGACTTAAAAATAATTGAGTGTTGATAAGATGTATAAATTCTGGAAACTGACTAAGCTAGCGCGAGTTCCTATCGTACGCAGTTACTTGAAGATGGAAAGTTAGTGAAAAATGGATAGATTCTGAAAATTCGAATTTTGCACGAGTAGTCCGAAAAGTGGTGTAAGATTACCTCCTTCTAACAACTTTTTCGGATGGGCGTCGCAAAAAATTGCGTGTGATACACGTGCGCATATAGGTTATCGGTAACTCGTTTGATTTCATCATTCGCCTGCGGCTCGAAGCACTCGTCTACGTTTTCGCACTCGCATCGCACTCGCTTCGCTCGTACGCTAACTACCGACTCATGCTTCGAGCGTCCGGCTTATGCTGCAAAATTCACAATCGCACAAAATCACCTATTTTGCGCACTTGTATCACAAATAACTATTTTGACACAGGCTGCGTAAAATTCTTTTTTACACAGCCACATGAGTGCGTAAAACGGCTTATTTTTACGCACTTATATGCACGTTTCACGCACTCCTATGGGTGTGTAAAAACGCATTTTTACGCGCACTGTGTCAAAAACATCTTATGCAACATGTTCATACGATTTACCTCCTTGTGGTGATTGCGTGTGTAAAATCGAATTTTACGCACATGTTGTGTCATATACTATAATGCTAATCAAATTGCTACAATTCAGAAATCCACATTTTGTTTTAAATTTGTTGACATCTTTTTAAGTTCTTTATTATTTTTCAATCCAATTATTATTTTTATTATTTTTTTATTGTATGTATTATTATTTTTCAAAAACCAATTAAAAAGAGACCAGAAGAGCGAGAAGCCTTGGATTGAGCATTTTAGCATACCGTCATGGGAATGCAGAAAACTTTTTCCAGAAAATATACTAATCGTAAAAGTAAGTCATAAATGTACGAATAGTAATATTTCTCAAGTGTAGAATGTATTTTCTCAGTCATGTTTCATTTTTTTGCCGATTCACGACCTTTCAGTGTCACGAAATAAAATGAAATATTCTAAATAGCAGGTTACTAATACTCTAACCTCAAATTTCGAACAGTTGATTGTATTTTGTGGAACTAAAAGGTCGTCAATCGACAAAAGAATGGGGCATTTGATTGCAGTTGCATTCCCATGTGGTTACCTTCATGACGCACAGTGAGGCCAAACCAAAAAATACCGGAAGATTTTTCAACCTAGGATTGGCTACAGTAGTTTCTAGTAAAGTCGAATTCACTTACAATAGGCCACCAACTCGACTACAGCAGTGCAGATGTTAGTTGAAACGTAGCTTTCGTGCGACATGGATCGTTTTAAAGTGAAATAGTGAAACGTTACGCATTGTTAAGTCTTAAAAACCATTAGAGGTCGTAGCTTAACGTATCACAAATGAAATGAAAATATATTGGATCCGCCATTCATCTTGGGTTTTTCAGTTTGGCCCATAGTGCACCGGGGCGACTCCTCACCATGCCTTTCCTTCCAAGTTAGTGAGTTCGTCCAAGTACCACCACGCCTAGGCTCCCCCGGCCTTCCATCCCTCGCTCCTTATTCCCTCCCCCCGCCCTAAACATAAATAAAAATCAAAGACGCACTCCTCGACTACATTCTCTCTCTCGTTCTCTCTCTCTCTCTCTCTCTCTATGTCTCTCTCTCTATCTCTCCCTCTCTACATACATGGACGGTCTGACAGTCTGGCAGCGTTTCATCAAGGGTGAAATCAAAAGGGTCCCCTTGCCGCCACCCACTAGCCAGCGTAATGTCCTCCAAGGCATGGGCCAATTAGACGCTAGGCTCGCATCTAGATCGAAGGAAAACGCAACCCCTTGAGACCCCCGATCTAACTAACCCCTAGTTCCGCTCCGCCTCTTCCAACCTCTATATCTCTCTCTCCTCTCCCCCCACCTTGTACTGTCGCCACCCCTCTTCTCGCCCCCTTTATCTCATACACACACATACGACCGAAAGCCGTTAGAGGGACGAACCCCGGTTACCCCATTCGCAGTAACCATACCGACCGCATCTAGGTTCTGCACCCTCCCACTCATCCACTGTATATCTCTTCCTCCATGCCTCCAGAATACGGGGTAGATATCATAATCACTAAAAAGGATTTATACCTCATTCCTGTAATGACAGACATGTTAGATGAATTGAGGTCAGCACGATATATTTCAAAAACAAATCTTCGTTCTACATATCATAAGACACCTTTGGACGAGGAATCTTAGCCGATAACAGCATTCATAGTCCCAGGCAAAGAAATGTATTAGTTTAAAAGAATTCCATTTGGTTGAACAAATGCTCTTTTAGCTTCTCTAAGACCAAAAACAGTTGAATAAATACAAAGGTTAATAGGAATAGCATCATAGTGTAGAAAATGTATTCCAAAATTTGCAAAATTTCTAGAACTCCCTCAAAAACTATTAAACAAAGAAGTAAAGTTTGAATGGACTGAAGAACAGGAGCAGGCAATTATGATCATAAAAAATTACCAACAACAGAAACAATTTCAGCATGCACTGATTTTGGAAGTTCATTCCAACTCGATACCGGTGCTAGTGATGGAATATCTTTTGCAAGTAGAGGTTTTAATTGTGCATAATGTAAACAATGAACATAATATCACCTCAAAATAGAAATGCTGGCTCAAAATGGCTTCATAATTTGAAAAATCCAACCAATCGATTAGCAAGATGGGCCTTAGAATTATCAGAATACCCCTACGAAATTTTATATAGAAAATAAAGAAGAAGAATTCAAAATAATTTTTTAAATGATATTGATGCGAACAAAAATGAATACCACTGGAAATAAAGTACCGTAAGATATGAGAAATTCACCTTCCCTGTATCATTTAAAAGATTCATCCTTCAAATATTTGCACAATACTTCTAGCCCAAATCTTAAAATTACTCACTAGTGAAATCTCATATTTAATTCTCCAACATTTCATCTTCAAATTTTCCTTTTGTTTCTCTTAACTTTTGTAAATTTTAATTTCATTTCATATGCACACAGCTTACCCTCTTCAATTCTACCTTATCATTCACAAGAGTTTCTAATTAATCACTCAATCTCCTAATCTGATACGAATTCGACACTATTTATTTAGTTTAAAAATTTAGTCATCAGATTAATCGAGCATTATACTTGCACAAGTAATGAGAAGTAATGACGAAGTCATGATGTTGTATTGTCCTGTTCCTAAGAGGGCTATGTAGCCCTAGAGACTTTTCTTTAATAAACAAAAATACAGATTTTTAAACGTATATTTATTTTCTTAGCTACCTCACGATGAGAAACTACAATCCTTTCTCCAGATATTCTTTCCTATCTCGCGTTGTTATGCTAAAAATACGATTTTTTGTTTCCATAGCATTTTCCATTGATAAAAGAAAAACTTCTAAAAGTCCTTTCTTAGCCTTTTTACGCATCCATGGTATCAGTCTTTGCCAATCTTCCACGAACATAGAGTGAACTTTTGCAATGTACATATGTACTTCACAGTGAGTGATAGATTCGTCTAAAATTATACCGAATGGTGCGCTTGCGGCATTGCACTAAAATATTACAACTGAAGCCAACATTTTTATTGAAAACAATGCCCATTATCGTCAAGATTTGATGTGTAGTCAGAACTGTTAGAAAAATCTGTATTAAATTTAATTCAAATGTGTATGAAGTCATTAGCATACGTGGTAGGTATACAGGTAGTATAGCAGCGTGCTTGAAAACTCAAAGTGCTTTTATTTCTTTAAATCTTATTAAATATTCGCAATTGAAGAATAATCAAGAATTGGTTGGTTGAGTTGCTTTTTATGATTAAAGTGCAATGTACATGTGATATTCTTTCCATAATTTGCGTTGAAGGGTAGAAATTTATTGTGAGTACAGTTGATTGTAGGTTAGGTCTGTCATTTATTTAACTAATTGACCTTTTTGACTCAAAATCCCATTTTTTTAAAATAATTGTAATAAGATATCATGTTTCATTATTGAGAATCGAAAATTACTGCTAACCTTATTTTGATTTTGTGTAAAACCGAATTATATATAAATTATAAATAATTATATATAATTTCGTCACGAAAATTAACCAAATGTCTGTCCTAATCAACTATTCGTAAATGTATATGATCTATTGTCTTTTTGGTGACCAGCAAGTAAATCATGTGCAATGAAACTTCTACTGCCTTATATGCTGGTAGCCTTTGACCAGGCTACCAAGTGCGTCCCCGGGTTGCGGATAGGGAGGCTCTATACCGAGGGTTTCTGCTGAATACGGTTACACTGCTCAATAAGCAGTCGCAGACAATGGTCCAGGTGTGGTACCGAATAGAAAACCTCCAAGTCAAGGCGTTAACAACCGTGCCGAAGACTGAATGGCACCAGGGTATGGTGTCGCAAACGGTGTCCCTAGTATACCAGGTCGCCTCCTAGAGTATACAGAACTTACTTCCGCATGCGGGGCTCTCAGGAGGTGGACCTACACTTCCCTAGCTACTTGTGGGAATAAAATGGAGTAGCAACAAAACCTAACTCGAAGTGTGCGTCAGGAGTTGGGAGGAGAATTGGATGTGGTGGAGGAGATTGACCTTGGTCAAAAGTCGAATGCTAAACTCGACATATTGAACGCGGATAAATACATGAAGAGGAGTCGAAAAATCTTGAAGGATTTGAAGGGTGTGTTGGCGAACATGCAGTATTCCTGCGACACGAAGCGGAATATGTTTATGCCAATCAGGCAAGGACTGGGTGAGGCGCAGCGTACAGTGGAGTCGCTGGAAACCTCCATGGACCTCATTCATTGGTATTACCAAGATGCGGTAAAACATGTTGGCCAGAACGTCGGAAAGAAGTATAAGGCGAATAGGAGCAGGGACACAAGCTAAAGCGGGACTCAAACCGAAGAAGCCATGGAGGCTGCCACTCCCCAAACTGGGAAGCGAGAAAGGGAGCCTTCTATGAGTCCCGTTGAGGCAAGTGACGCGAGGCAGAAGGTAAAGAAACCGAGGACGTGCACTACAGCAGCAGCGTCCTCAACCCCGAAGCGAGAAAACGTAGGGGTGACAACAGGTGCACCCAAAAGCACCAAGAAGAAGCAGCCGAAAAGGAGAGCTCGACCCGAGGCGGTCTTGTTAAGACCGACCGAGGGTTCGAGCTATGCCAAAGTCCTGAAGGATCTGAAAAAGAAGCTGGACACCCTTGGTGTCAAAATCAGAGGTATCAGAGAGACAAAGCAAGGGGAAATCCTCATTGACGTGGGTCCTGCAGCAAACGGCAGGGCAAAATTGTCTTCCGCCATCAGGGAGGCAGTTGGCGGTGGGAACTCCGTAAGGGAACTTGTTCCCCGCATCAAGGTCGAGGTCCTTGATCTCGACACAACCACGGAGGTGCAAGAAATCGAGGCGGCTATTACGGAACACTTCGGTGAGACGGCAGGTCAGGTTGAAGTCAGCCTCACGAAAAAGCCTTCAGAGGAAGCCTGAAGGCTTTCATTGAGCTACTCGAGGAACTGGCGGCTAAACTGGTGCGCACGGGACATCTGAAGGTGGGCTGGGTGTCCAGTCGCGTCAGGAAACAGACAGAGGTGACACGGTGCTACCGCTGCGCTGCCTAGGCTACGGCCACATGTTAGCGGCCTGCAGAGGCATTGACCGAAGAACGGCCTGCTGAAAATGCGGCAAGGAGGGCTGCAACGTGTGAAAGCACGCCGCAGTGCTTCCTCTGCGCTGCAGTAAAATCAGAGCCCCGGACAGATCATCAGCTGGGGACGATGAGGTGCAGGGCGTTCCGAGAGGCAGCTTCGTTGAAGAAGACTCAAGGGCGCGCTGCCTAACCTTATACATCCAACCAAGATGCCAAAAGCCGACCAGCCCGAGTTGTGGTACCACCACACTGCTGTGGACGATGCGTGCATCTTAGTTGGGGGTAAAGAAGTGAAATGCCAAGTAGGCAAATCAGCGGGACGCCAAAGCACGGCTTACTGGCCTTGCCCCCACGTTCCTAAAGTAATGCGAAAGCGGATTCCGGGAACATGGGTTGGCAGGAAGAGGAGGTGAGCTTAGTGGGTTATACCGTTTTTTTAGGTCGAGTCCCATATTCAATGCGTGAATGCATTTTCACCTCCTCTACAAAAAAAAAAAAAATCATAAGCAGTGTGCACTCCTGGACCAATAATGTATGCTCCTGTAGTTACGCTACATTTAACTCGCAGAGCATTCATTTTAACGATGGTTACTTGTTGATTAGATTCATGATGTTTACCAGGTTCCAGTGTTCTGGATGTAACTTCCGATTAAACGTTTAGCAGAGTCTGAACGTTCAAAATATATATCCCGATTGAATATATTATATAATAATTTTGATACCTTTTATGATTATATTTCACGCTACTAACGCATAGATACTCAAAGAGATCCGAAAGTTTTTTATTTTTAATGATTGTACAAATTTGAGTTAATCTGCGTCAGTTAATGCTCAGTGAGGTATATCGTTGCAGATGAAGTCCCAATATTTCTTTATATGGTTTCAAATAAGGACCTTCTCATATAAAAATGGCTCCCATTGCTTCATTATGACGTTCGCTTTCTTCAAGCTGTAGTTTTATAACATTTCAATCTTCGATAGCTTTAGCTGTTCTCGCAGCTCCACTTGCTAGCGCCCTAGTGGCACTAAGGCGAGAAAAGTTCATAAATAACACATGAATAATACAAATCAGACATGCTTTGTCGATATTTTAGTCATTCGCGAAATGAGTATCAATGTATTCGAACGTAATTTTAAGCAGACAAAGACTCCAAGTCGCTGTTCTCCTGGAATCAGATTCAAATTCACCACTGATGGACAATGTAATATCGACATTAAAAGTCTGTGCTATGTATGACCAGCTAGGTTGTACAGCTTTTTAGTTAGTCTTAAATAGTTTAAATCGTCTATTTAGTTAGACTTAAATTTTTACTTAGAATTAAATAATGCAATAAATTTAAGTATGGTACAAAATATATTACACCAGGAAATTTAGACTATGATATAATAGTTTTTTTTTGCGAATTGAAGCTGTTAACAATAACATAATGATTGAAACTCTAGAAACTTTTACAAACAAAAATTTAAATATTTTGAAAAGTTGATGCTGAATCCACTCAAGAACTAATGCATCGCAAATCAGAACTCATTTCTCAGTTGGACACCAAACTGAGCACACTCACACTCAAAAATGGATGAAAAGAAGCTTCAGCTGATAAAACAGCTGTACCAGCATGCTAGCAGGATCCATCAACTTTGACATTTTGATATCCATAGCATTGGTGAGACCTGGCAAGCGGATATTGTTGAAACACAAGTCTACGAGGAAGAAAAAAAGGCTACAATTTCGTCTCAACTGTAATAGATGTATTTTCGAAATTTGCTTAGGCTGTGCCGGTAAAAACAAAGAAGGATGAAGATCTAACTGTAGCAATAGAGTCTGTACTTAAAAACGGACGTGTACCAGAAAATTTACATGTTAATAGAGGCAAAAAATTGTACAACTCGCAATTCGAAAATCTTATGAAGCAATACAGTATAACTTGAATTAAACATTCCATAACTATGCATCAATCATCTCTATTGCTCTATTGAAATTGTAAAATTTCTATGAAATTAAGCATTCATTGCTTGCACGCCATATTCATAACTTCTTCCATCTATATAAGTATAATAAGCTTCAATAATTTACAAGTACATACACTGACAAGCGAATATTTTGATCGAGATTTCACAGGTACGTGCATTAACACGCGTACATCAAGAACTCCTACTGGCCCTCTACTATTTTGTGGTGTGTATCAATCCTTTACCCATCTTTCAAAACCTTGTGTGTTTATCCAGGAGCCAATTTTCAACGGAGTGTTTAGCTAAAGCATACGAGGTTCCGAGGTTGGGTTAAAATCCGTTGAAAGTTCTTGTAGTCCTACCTTTTGTGAACATATTGGCTTTCTCATTACCTTCAATATTAGGGAGATTTTGCGTAGCGTATCGTAAGATACGGTAAACGCTAAACGATACGCTAACGAAGTTCGGATAGCGGAAAACGTTAACGCTAAACTCGTAGAGCATGCGCAGAAACATCATCACGTGACTTTAGCGTTTACCGTATGCTACGGAACGATATGCGAAATCTCCCTATTCTCATTTCCAGAATAGGTCGACCCAGTTTTTACCGGATATTATAATGACCATCTCAAAATCTGTACGTCTCCGCTGCTAATTAGAAGTTGCAGAGGTGATATGCCTAAGATGCATTCCCATATCGCTATTGGGGTTATTTTCATTCCTCCTGAAATTGCCAGACAAAAGAACCGTTATAGTCCTTTCAGCTAAATACTGAAAATAATCCAACAGGTTCATGACACCCCGCACAATAAGGCATAAGTTATAATCGATCGAATGATACCCGTATATAACCCTTGAACTAGAGCTTGCGTGCAAGTCCCCAGGTTTTTCAAATAGCGCCTCTGGACGTCCAAGAAGCTACTTTGTTCTTTTTCAATGTTGCAGCAGAATGTAGTTTCCAAGTTAGTTCAGGATCAAAAATGATACCTAAATACTTAGCTTATGCAGAGAATTCAAACTTTTTTGCCATAAAACTTAGATTTCTTGAAATCGGACAGTTCCTGTCGTCTTGTAGATACTGTAATTTTAGTTGTATTCTATTCAGCTTAATGCAATGGCCACGGTCGTTGCACCAATTCTCAACAATGTTAGGCGCATTTTCCATAAGTCAAACTAGAGTGCACTCGTGATTACCTGTTATCAGAATAGCAAGACCACCTACGTGATAGAAGGTACCCCCCCCCCCTGCGGACATCCCCTTTGTACATTATCCTCATAGTATGAAGCCCTCCTGCTGCTTCCGTATCATCATCGGAGTTGTTAACAATCGATCAAGTGGATTTGATCGATTGTTACCAACTTCGATGATAATACAAATTCCTTGTAATTTGACTTGTGTTGAACATAACACATTGCAAAATACAGCATATCTCTGTAGAAAGATTCTTTTCTCGATCTCTCCAGTAGCTTGGTGGTAAGAGCACCCTACCGGCAATCCGTAGTTATTTAGAGTTTTATTTTTCGCTTTCGCTTCAGGAAGAAGTCACAATTCGTATTCAATCCCAGAGATCAAGGCCTCATTTCATTCTTTGAAGGATTCTCTACAATTCTTTCAGGGTGGTGTTTATTGAAATTTAAATGATTATTGTTTATGACAATAATAACTTATGATTCCCGAATCAAATTTTAAAATAAATGACCCTAATAAAATCGTAGAGAATCCTTCAAAGAATAAAATACAATAGTATATACGAGGTCTGGCTATTAAATAACGAGACTGCGCGCCTAGAGGGTGCCCTAGAGGTGTGGGGAACAAACGAGTAGTGCGTTGGGTAGCTGCAAATCTTCTCTATTCACGTACCAAAACACTTTTCGTCACTATTTTAGTATGTGTGCAGCAGCGGTTTGAAACGGACGTGTTTTTTCCTCGTGCCGAAAACCATGTGTGACGAAAAACACGAGCAACGTATCAATCTCAAATTTCTCGTTAAACTGAAAAAAACTCCGACCGAGTGCTATAAATTGCTGCAAGAGGCCTATGGGGACAATTCTCTATCTTGTGCGCGTGTTTTTGAGTGGTGCGTAAGCGCTTCAGTGAAGGCCGAGAGAGCAATGAAGATGACCAGCGCCCAGGCTCCAACACGCGCCGTACTCGCCAGATTGGGCACCGTGCGACTTTTTTTTGTTTCCGAAGATAAAAGCTGTTTTGAAAGGGACCCGATTTGAGTCGATGGAAGCGGTAAAGCAAAAAACGGCAGATCTCCTAAAGGCCCTCATCAAAGAAGACTTCCAGCACTGCTTCGATCAATGGAAAAAAACGTATGGAAAGGTGTGTGGCGAGGGAAGGGGAGTATATTGAAGGGGAGCATTCAAATGTAAAATAGTTTTCATAATAAAACCCTTTTTCGTAACCAGTCTCGTTATTTAATAGCCAGATCTCGTACAACCTTCAAAAATTACAATTAAACCAACAGGTTTACATTTAAAATAGGAAAATTTGTACTGATGAGGACTGTCGACAAGCAGTCGAAACGTCTTGTGAAGCTTATCATCTGAGAGTCTCTCAGACATAAATTACAATGAAATTTGACCAGTAATCTACATTACTTTCCATCTGCAATAATATATATTACACCCTGGTCAACACCATACCATAACATCTTATATATCACTACTGTTAAATATACTATTTTAACCTACAATATTTTTTTCTAAAGTACGCTTAGAAGCCTTATTCAAGATTTGCAAAAATTAATATTGAATCTATTTGCGTCGATTTTACGAATCATTTGGAAAATAGTCGACTTTCGAGATTGATTGTGTGTAGTGTTCAATGTACGTACTTCAAGATCCTATCTTAACTATTTATATAGAATTACAGTCAGAAAAATATTTATCAGACGGTACAATTGCATCACTAAAATAAAGTATTTTGGAAATTCAGCTGATTCTCAAAATTCAATTTTAAAACTGATATAATATTTTTATTGTTAATTCGTATTTTTCTGCATAAATTGTTATTGCTTCAAATGATAAATTACACACTGCGAGATCTTGTGATTTCATTTGCGCTGGATCTTGATAAGTTACTCAACACGTCTACAAAAATTCAATTGTATGAGGCAATTGTCACAACGACTATTATCATTCTCCAAATATTTAGTTTCTTGTCAGAAATCGTTAGTTTACGAGTTTTTTCTTCGACAAAATCTCGGTTGGCAAAAGATTGTATGCAGTTTAACTTTTCGATATGAGGAGAAAAGGAACAATCGCTTTCTTAATAAGTAAGTAATCGTCTATGAAAAGACATGCTTGCTGTAAGGAGATTTTATTCAAAAATTAATATTTATAAATTTTTCAATCCCAAATAACTCTTTTTATAACACATTTAACAAAGGTTAATTAATGGGGCATTGATTGAAATATTTCAGATATGTAAAATGAACAAAAGATATGGTTTAGATTACTTGCCCGATTAAAATCTTTTGTAATTACTTTAATAATGTGCTAATGGCGTCCTATAACTTCACGAATTACCGACGTGACGGTTCCATATATATTTCTTTACCGCCATCTTATCTTTAATCTAAAGCAGATGTGTCGCTGAAATTTCGGAATATGGCAAAAAATCCATCACAGTACTGCCGTCTGGTACATTCTAGTTTATATTTTCTTTAAATAATGCAATTCATTTTTATTCCAAACTTTATGATATTTTGAAGGTCTTGCTAAAATTATACTTACCATAAGACTATCTAAAATTGAAATTTGAATTCTTATCTCTAATGAAGTTTTAAGGCGTAGCAGAATTTGAAAAATGAGGAAGTAGAAACATATGAAGAAGGGCTTTCATGTAGGAGCAATTCATTGGTGTCCATAGGGAATATATATAAGAAGCCATGTGGAAATCATGAAGGATTCCATATTGATTTTCATCTAAGAATCCCATGTAGGTTACCATATAGAGTGGGGGAAGCGAGGTATGGTGTCAATGTGGGGCACGGCGACTCTTGCTAATAATGCTCGTGTTTCTTTAGTTTTATATTCGTTTTTTTCACATAAAATAGCTTGCTTGAGTACCAAAGAAAGCTATGTTACGTAAAAAAATTAATATGAAAATAAACAAACACAAGAATTATTTGCAAGAGCCGCCATGCCCCGCACTGACACCATACCCCACTTTCCCCTAAGTGGTACATAAATGATACCCCTTGATTATTTTCCTTCTTGTGTCAAGTGTGTGTAATCTTATATAACTTAAGGCACCTTAATATGTAGTTCTGTTTTTGCTCTTTACTACAAAAATTGCCGGCATACGTTTATTTATATAATTGCTTATTTTATCCTACTTTCTAGAAAATCCCACACTGTAAAAACTAGAGATATATTTTTTACGGTATCACTTTTTTCGTGTCATTCTGTTGAATAGGATAACTTCATGCTGTTATTTTCACTGTAAAACAAATGAATCTGGGTTTCCATCAATGGTATCATTTAGTACCACTCGCGACTGCGTATTCTGAATCTTATTCTAATATCTGAAACTTGCCCTAAAATACTGCTTTTCTTACAGTGCACCTCAGGGTTAATAAAAGGATCACCGAGTTAAAGAAATATAAACAACTCAAAATTACATCGATAAGCGAGATTTGCAAATATATCGTTCACTTTCGGCACCATAACAGCATACTTAACACTACTTAATCTGTCGCCGGTAATTTCGTAGCTGAAAATTCCTGCGTAGAAACAAACGCTTAAACCTAGCCATTTTTTGCCCGACGAAATTCGGAAAAACCTTCGCATAACAACGTGGCCGAAACTTTTTGAGGCATGATGCACAGACTATGAATATCATATAGAAGATCATATTATTGCCAAAACCTAGAACTTTTGCACAGCAACACGTACTCGTAGATGATGTTGCTTGTTCTCTTTAAATATTTGGGGTTACCTTTTTGTTCCTCAGTCCGTTGACGTATCCAAATGTCAAGGTTCCATTTCAGAGAAACTAAATAAAAAGGTGCTCACTCGAGGTTATCAAATGATAATCTGCTACAGAGTTGAGGGCTCTAATGTTCCCAATACAATTCATTTGGGATTTTGAAGCTTTAAGAGTTCGCCACGCGATTGAGCAATTTTTCATTTGGTTTCTCCAATATGTAACCTTATCATTTGGACAAGTCGACCTGTTACTTTTACGTTGGCTACCTCATAACTTGATAAAACTTGGCAGGAAGGTTAATTATTTTTCGCATATGCACACCAAAAATTAAGTGAATTGTGAAGGTCTATTGATGCTCTTAGATTAATCTACTCAACCAATCACAACTCAATTATACTTGATATAATATGAATAAAAATGCACTGTAGACACAAATGCAGAAAAAAAGCTTCATCTAACATAGCTTAGCTGTACATTTTTCGTAGTGTTTTATAATGAAAATGCATCTTCTTATATACCTCTATAGTTACACTGGTTACTCACTCGGTGAAAAAGATGAAAAAAATAGTTTTTTTATGTGGTACTCTGAAAGTCCAGAAAAAAATGAGATAAGTAATTTTAAAAAGGCAAGTTTTTCTTTATTTTATTTTTGGTTAATTTATTTTTATTTTTGGAACTTCTTTTAGAATAACCAGAACAAAATTCTCACACCGATTGAATAACTGGTGCAGACAAGTGGAATATGTTTTTGTATAAAACTCAATTAGGATTAATACATAAGTGTGCTTACTTTTTATTTTTAAAGCCGTCGCAGCTTTGTTCTCGGCCACCTTTATCCATGCGTCGGTGAGTTTTACTGCATATCAAAAAATGTTTATACATCTTTGAATTTAAGGAACATTCATTTCACTCTTTATCAAAGATATTATTTGTTTGATTCGAATATTGTTTTCACTTGAACAACCCGTTAAGAAGGTGTGAATTAAATCGGATTGAAACGATTTATCCAAATGAATGACGTTCTTGAAAATCAATGAAATTGAATTAAGGGCATGCCTCAGTCTGCCAAATGTCTAATTAGCACACATTTATCTATCGGGCATACATCAGGTACGCCTTCAACCCACAATCAAACCGCATTCATAAATATCACAATAATTATTATAAGTTAAACAGCAATTAAATAAATTTCACTTGATTGGAATGACGTCCCACATTTCTACAAACCTTCATTTGACTTGCTCCACGCCAGCCGTCATTAATTTGCTAAAAGTTCAGCAGTTTCTATAGTAACATAATTAATGTGGCATATAATATTTTTTCAATAAATCTCTTACCTAGAACTAGGATCAAGTTCTTGTCGGCGATTAAAGACAGAAATTTGAGATGAATATTTGATAATCCCCGATGAGATTGCCATAGAAAATACAACACATTTATTCACACATATTACTTACAAGTGTAGAAAGACGAGGACAATGGTACCATTCTTGGGCTATCCTCATCAACGTAGCGGTATTGGTGATACTGTCACTGATGTTAAAATGAGTATGGATGTCGATCGCAGAACAGTTTACAATGCTGCTCTAACGGTTTAGCACCTCGGGACATGTATTCTCAATCGAGTCTAAAAAAGAGGGAACCTGCGAAAAACCAAAACCACGGTTCCAAGAATTACGGCACTTTACACTTTATCTTTTTACAACTTTTTACTGTAGTTCATCTGCTTGTTCTCTATTATTGCTATAATTTATATACTCACACAGCAGGCAATTTCGTGACAATCAGGGAAGAGGTTTTCTTTCGAGCTCCCATCTGTCGCTATTACATAATTTGATAATTTTCCGTTTCGCATTTCTTCTTTGCATACACCTTACACTGTTCCTGTTAATTTCTATAGAAGAATTCACTACATAATTAACGTATTTACATTTTTCCACTACACATATTAGTACAATTAGCTTTGCTGATTTTTAGTGTAGTATCGAAAATTTCTTTTCATCACGCATGCACGGAATATGCCATATTTCACATCTGTTTTCCGTGCGCATTGTGACATATTGCGCATGCCGTGCGAACAGCGTGCGTTATACAATAATCGCACGCTGATCCGTGTTTTAGAAGAAATATCGCACGTTCCACCGTGTTTTAGTAAGAAAAATCACACGCTTCGCCGTATTTTCACGAAACAAACGCAACTAACCTTTTACTAACTTCAACGTTATCATCTTCAAAATATCAACAACAGTTTGTTTTGTGTCATGGATGCAAGAAGTAAGTATAAAGTAAGTATAATATGAATATTCCCCTCCAAGGACGAGAAATATATTTTTTTCAAATTCATAATATTAATATTATCATTAAACTGAACAAATTATGATCACACTAGTCCTTGGAGGGTTTATGCCCACACCAGGTTTCAGGTTAGGTGCGCTTGTTTCGAGAAAACACGGCCAATTCTCCATCGGCACCTGAAATTATCTTTTTGATTGGGGTGTTTATCCTCTCGGGGGGCTCCGCCCCCCGAACCCCCCCAACGACCGCCCAACCCCCCCGGCGATATTCTGCACTCGCTTTGCTCGTGAGGATAAAATACAAAGAATGCATATTCCTCACATTCGTAATGAAAAATAGTGTGTGCAACTCGTGTGGTATAGTTGCGTATTCCGCCACTTGGGCGCTCATGGCGCACCCGCTGCGCTCGTGCGCCAACGGCGCCCGCGTGCGCAATATGCAACTATACCCCACTCGTTACACAATGTACTATTCTGACTTAATTCTACAATTTGGAGTCCTAATTGTCCCAAACAAAATAATTTCGAGGGTTATCTCGATTGGAAATACCTCTTATTTTACGTTTATCTTCAACATAGAATTCATAGACATTTTTTGCCACTATTCTATAAAATATTCTCTCATAATATTCTATTCACTATTCAATCCTATCGTATATGGCCCCATGAAAATGTGTAAAAATTGGTTATATCTATTTTAAACTTTGCTTAAGGGTACAGGGTCTCTCACCAAAACCTGGTCGATCATCACCAGCGGAAATCGCTGAGGGAAACAAGTTCAACCCCCCGATGTCGGTAACCGGAATGGATTTATATAATGTGAAAATGTGTTAGACGCTCAGAGAAAAGAAATGAATATCATTCAAGACTGGATAAAATAGGTCAAAGTTGGCAAACGAAGAAGAGTTTAGGCGAGAGTACAAATCCCAAAACTGTCGACATTTTCACACAGACAGACTTCACGGACAAAATTGGAAGAATCCTCGAAAATAAGACAGTTACGGAAATGGTAAATCTAACCCACACAGCAGAGATAGGCAGGCTAATTGGAGTTAGTACAATAATAAGCGAAGTGGGTACTCCAATAAATATAAGCCAAACTGATAGGGACTGATTAGACAGGGTAACAGGAACAGACAAGATGGCAAACAGAACAGGAATCTCGTCATGATAACAACCAACGAGAATGAATTATGTAATAGCTTGGTGAATATTGAAGAAGAATTCAACAAAATTTTAGAGAATATAGAAGTCAACGAAAATTGTTAAAACGAAAATGAATCAAATTGAAACTAATAAAACACTTCGTTGGAACAGGTCCAACGTCGGGTCATGAAATCGTGTAGTCATTAGATGTGAATAATAATGCTTGCCCACTTATCAGGATTAAAATAGACAAAATTAGCTTGACGTGAGTCGCAGATACTGGCAGCGAAGTGACGAGTTTAAATCTAGAAACTCAAAGGTCACTCAAAGAGAATACCAAAGGCCAATCCAACTTTTAAATTCTTTCGAAAGTTATCCTGCTCACAGAATAAAAATCTACAGACAAACAGACACACAGACAAACAGCCAGTCAGAAACATTCGCAAAAACCTGTTTTTTTTTCGGGTTGCGAGGCTCTCAAAACGTGGACATTTGACAAAAACGGGGGGGGGCGGGGATAAGTTTTACACAAATCTAATACCTTCTCTGATGAGAATGTACTAATGTAGAAGAACTAGACGTTCTAGCAAGATTAGTCATAATTTCAAAATTGAACTACGAAATAGTACCAGGATCTGTCTGGCTTAATAGAAACAAGGCTATTATCGATTACGGGTCGAAGATTACAACAAGAATCGGGGGATAATCAAAGTCAAGACGTCCCAAATAGTTGTCAAAAAAATAATAAAATAAAAGAGATAAATGTAGACGCGAATTTCTTCAAGAAAGTAGAACATATTTCTGCCGAATCAAATCATTTGAATGACGATCAAAAAGAAAAATTTGTTGCGCTAGTATTTCTCAGTTTCTATGCCAGGTTTTGTATTTGAAGTGAGGAGATGTTTTCCTGCTTTTCGTGATAATTATTCCGTCGAATTTTCCGCAGGCTCGGTAATGTGATTATTACGCTATCCTCTTTGAAGGAGTTAAAAATGTTTTCACTTTTTCGCAGAAATCTTCATTTTGATGAAATAGAATTAGGACGAAACGCATTGCTTGAAGTGAAAATTATTTGAAATGTAACCGACAGGAAATTACATTGTTTTGGATTCCACAGGCGCGAATCTACAATGGTGGCGAAACCGGCGATCGCCCCCCTCCCCCTCAGGATTTTCTAACTTACCATCCCTTTTTTTTCACAGATGAATGAAAAAAAGCTATGGAAAGTATGCAATTTCATAATGGAAACAATAATTTAAGATTGTTAATTAATATTTGAAAGATCTGGATTCGCGCCTGGGATTCCAGGATTTGTGAACTCAAGCATATTTAAGCTCATTCTAATATATTTTTATTCATTTAATGCACACTTTCTTAATGGAAATAATGCCTTTGAATCAAACAGTTGTTTGTTTTGATCGATCAAATATTTCATTGACCCTACGTAAAAAAAAATTATTTGAGAAGAATAATTTTTTCATTTGAAAAACAGTATTTCTTGTGAGAAGAAAAATTTTCTTTGCTTAGAAAAATATTTGATTGAACATATTCAGTACTACATTTTTATAATTCAAGTATTCTCTTTACTCAGTGATATATAATACAAGATGTCTTTATTTCCACATTTAGGAGACTCTGGGGAAAAAAATGGTAAGCGATATTTTTGTGAAAAATTAGTTTTTAGTATCAGTGGAATCGTGAGGGTAGACTGCGTAAACAGTCTTAATTCAACTTTGAATAATATATTATTTATGATAAGAAATTAGTGTATTCAATTTAATTAATAGTACTGCTTCTAATTAAAATATTTTTTCTGCAGAGTACTTTGACCTGGATGACATGTAAAGCTCGATGCGCTGTGAGTAAACATAATTTTATACTGTTCAGATTTTAGGTATCAAATTTGTAAATAAATAATAATTTTCTTCATAGGGCCATCGTCTTCACCCAATTTGTGTATTGCAAGATGGCAAATACGTGACTTACGGTTCAAGGTCATCATTCGATTGCTACAACCTAAAGTGTCCTCGTGGTGAGTATTATTGGTAAACATTTTCTTATCTTCTGATTATTTCTTCTTCAAATATCACTCTTTTACGAAATGTTCACTTTTAAGAGCCTAAAATTTAAATCTTATCAACCCCGAACGCTTTCACATTAAAATTGTTCAACTTCAAGTAATTTGATGCGAAACAGCACAATTTGAAAATTTACTTACATTCTTTAAATATAGCAGCACAGTGAAAAATTGCTAAGACGTATTTCATAACCGAACTTTATTTTTATTTTGTAGAATGATCGGCATTAAATTTTAGAAAAACTTTTATCAGCGACTTCACAATTTTTTTCTCAGTGCTGCCATATATAAACAAATAAAGTGGAAAAATTGGCAATTTTAGCTTCATGAATTGTCATCTTAACAAATCATGGAATATAAATACCTCTATTAAAATTGAACTGAGTTATTATGAGCAATTTGTGCATGCAAATTATTACTTGTTTATTTTTCTTGGAGACACAAGTTAACATTTTCTACTGTCATAAAAATTTTTGTAAAAAAATTCTTACTTGTAGAGCTTTTTCACAGCTTGAATGATGTTTTTGACGAGACCTGAATCACAATGATACTTGAAGACTTTTTGAAACTTCAAGCTTCATCAAGCATAATTATTATCTCTTTTTATTTTCCAACCGAGCAAGTCATGCCTACCCCGAAAGGACAATGGCTTGATGGTATAATAATAATAATAATAAAAATTATTATTATTATCATTATTTTTTCTTAAAAGCCTCGGTGGCTCCGCTGGTTAGACGCTCGGACTTGACCTCAGAGGTCCGGGGTTCGATCCCTGAGCCGGTACCTCTTGAAATTTCTCTATGTACCTATACCGAGGTTTTGGTGGTTCGGAACCCACCCTAAGCTGTAGGTCCCCCCATCATGCACTTGACTGCAACCCAGTCCGTGAATGATGGGGTAAAAACCAGGCCTTGCCTAATATGTCAGGGTACACGCTCTTATCAGGTCACTTGATTGCATTATAATAATGCATCCGTGTCTGATAATATATACCGAGACAACCCCGTGCATAATATTCAAACGAAAAAAAAAACAAAACAAAAATCCAACTCTAACCAAAAATGTCTTCGACATATTGGGCTGTAACCATCTTAAGCCTAAGAGAAGAATGAGTTTCCTCATTTTTTTATAATAGCCATTTTTATAAACACATGTCTCTATAAACTGTCCTCGCGTGGAAAAAATGTGGTCTCCAACTGTTGTTGGAATTAACGGTTTTGTAATTGACTAACGTAATTGACCGAAAATTCATCTATATGATATCCTTAAACAGTTTTGCAAATGGAAGCTTAGATTTATCATTTTTGAATAGACAAATCCGTGTCTTCACTGAAATTAAACGGCAATACGTTGACAGTGATTATAAAACTAGATATTAGGCATTATATAACAATTTGCATAATTTTCAATAAAAATTTCTATTAAAAAATGTCTTAATTCGTCGTTTCCATGCAGAAAAAATTCTTCAAATTTTGTTAGTGTTAGCTTTATTATGATATTGAACAACAGTATTAATTAACAATATACTAATGGCCCCAAGTGGGGAACCGCACATAACAATTTTGCGAGGCTCTTCACTTGGGGTGATAATTTTATCTCTTCATCAACAAGAAGAAGACCAACATCCTCCAGCGAACATTCCACCCGTTCCAGCAAGACCACCCTTACAGATAGCCGATAATGCCAACATGAGAAGTAGGAGATCTATCCACCAAAAAGTCTTCCTCAGGTTGGACAAATTAGCTGAAGCCTTAAACTCTTTGCTTCCTCGAAAGAGGACCTTAACATCCTTGTGGAGGCGGTAAATGGGTTCTCTGAAGCAGTTGGCATGAGCTTCGGAGTGGACAAGTGTGCCTGCGTCCACCTACACCAAGGAAGTCTAGAAACTACATCATCGCGTGGCGATCAGGATGCTCAACTCATAGGCGAAAATACCATTCAATATCTTGGTATTGGAGAAACATATACATATCTTGAAATGCCATAAGCGGAAACCCAGAATGTGCGAGTGTTAAAAACGGCCCTTGGAAAACGGTATCGCCAAATTCGCAGAAAATTCGGTCTTTCGAATTATCTGGAAAGAATAAGATCCAGGCGACCAATATGCTCGCCGCTCCTATACTGCTGTACACGCTTGGTGCAGTAAAATGGAACTTCGATGAGTTGAAGCAACTTGACCGAAGCACACGCAAGATGATGTTAATCCATCGAAGTCTTCATCCTAGATTCCAGCGACACTACAGATGGCCTAGCATCACTAGAACCTCTGGTGCTTAAAATTCGTATACAGGAAGCAGAACATACGCTTCTACTAAGAGAACATGAAGTCAAGCCCCTTGATGGTGAATTCTACAGCATCATACGCAGAGAAGATCTCTCGATGGGTCTGTCCA
Source organism: Andricus quercusramuli (assembly GCA_932178445.1). Lineage (NCBI taxonomy): Eukaryota > Metazoa > Arthropoda > Insecta > Hymenoptera > Cynipidae > Andricus > Andricus quercusramuli. The sequence goes on along the minus strand of CAKNXH010000263.1, from coordinate 187,567 downwards.
CCATGTTTCTCATGTCTGCAGGATTGAGATCGGAGACTGAGGGGTTTCTTTTTGCCTGTCAAGATGGCGTTATAGACACCTTAGTTTACCTCGAGCGCATAATAAATATACCTGTAAGCGATAACAACTGCCGAGCGTACAAGCAAGAGCCGGAAACACTTGGACATGTTCTCAGTGGATGCTCAAAATATGTACGCTACGGGTACATAGAGAGACAAAATGTGGCTCTACAAGTGTTATATCACCATCTTAGGCACTTCTCTGGTGTTGATCTATTGTCCGTCTTGCCATAAGCCTAGGGGGAACTTGATTCCGTTGTGGAGAATGATCAGTGTAAGATCCACTGGAATTTATCATTCTCCACGACTGAACGTATCAGTGCTACGAAGCCTGATATTGTGTTCCAAGATCTAAAGAACAAGATCATTTACGTGATTGAATTCTCGGCACCAGCCGATGGTAATATCACGGCCAAGGAGGAAGAAAAACGGGCGAAATATCAAGCACTACTTTTCGAGCTGAGCAGGCTGTACCAAGGCTACAAAGTCCATCTTGTAGTTCTCATAATCGGCTGTCTTGGAGGTATCAAAGCTTCATTTATTAGCCAAATCAAAAAGATTCCGGCTTGCCAGCGTCAGGCTCATTCCATCGCGAACCGGATGCAAAAGGCTGTTCTTCTGGGATCACTCCATCTGGTTCGTCTACACTGTTACTCTTGAGATTCTACTATAATTGGTAGCTCTAAAAAAGGATCCAGAGGTGAAACATTCGTCTCCAACTGTCCCGCCTGCCGCGTAAGGTCATCCGCGGCCAGAGACCTGACTCCAAGGAACAGTGTTGCCCGTTGTTATCGCGCGTAAATTTCCCGCTCTGGCTTACCTTCTAGGACAGAAGGAGCAGAAGCGGATGACGTACACGTTCGAGTTGTGTCGGGATTGGTTGCTTTAAGGAACCATGATCGTAGCTTCCGGAGCCTACAACTTCCCTCATATATGTGGTTGTTATCACCAATTTCATATAAAAAAACTAAGAATTATCACATTTACATACAGATTTTTTATATAAAAACTTTATCGAAATTATCCAAAGTATTAAGAAAATTTCGGGTGAGCCAATTACATATTATTTAAAAATATTATATTATAAACCATTAACTAATACAAATTTTTACAAAAATCTGAAAAATTTATGTAGTGCATAATATATTGCTCTGACGTGCGCATAATTATAAGTTTACTCAAATTTAGTGAAGAAAATTCTTACGACAAGATTTATTAAAATTATAAGTACTGATCGTTGCTATACAGTTGCAATAATTCTAGCCAAAAGTGAGTTTATTTTAGCAGGTTTTCTTCTGAAGAAAACCTGCTGACATTCCCAGTAAAAAACACAATGATTCGGGAGGATTGCGGTGAATTAACATGTTTAAATTGGCTCGAATTCTGCTTTCTGATTCGTTGAAATGAATTGAGCCAGAGCGAATTGAATGCGTGTCAATTCGCCTTGATTCGTGGTCGAGGTCATTTCGCAAAAAAATAATAAAAATTGCATGCCTCGAGACTCGAACCAGCGATCTCAAGTGTATGAAGTCCAGAGGGTGACCACTGCGCTACGGGACTCATTAATATTTATTTACAACGGATCTTTTATACCGAGCGCGTTGGTTATATCTCACGAATTCTATTGAATAGGCCAGTCTTTAACTGCATTCGTGCTGGTGAATTCTGGCAAATTGGGGCTTGACTTAAAACATCGCAAATCAAAATAAATTGGCGGACACTAAAAATAATTCGTACTGACGCATTCAAATGAATTAGATCTCCTACAAAATTTTCGCTGAATTCGGGCGAATAAGATATTTGAAGACTATTACTTCTCACGAATTTAAACGAATTCACCAACATCTCCAATTCGAGATTGTCGCAAAGCAAGATTCACGGGGCTCCTCGTGAATTGTTCTCAATTCGTCCCAATTAGTTTTTTTTACTGGGTTTGTATCTTTAGAGAAGAAAATTCATAGAGCTGAAATGGCCAATTCATCAATTTTGCCCGTTTAATTGTTTCTTGATGGATGCATTGGGATAAAGGTTGAAAATCAAAAATAACGGTTCTATTTAAAAAATACTGAGGATGTTTGAAGACAAAAGCATCAAAATCGTTCACAACATACGACTTGTAGCCACGTATGATCAGTATAAATTCCAGATTCGGCCTACTGTGCATACTAGGTTAGGTCGAAAATACAACATTTTCAAAAATCGAAAATGGTAAAGTTAAAAAGTTGCTACGTTTTAGAGCTTTTTCGGGAGAGATGCCGCACATTGTCAAAAATCGAATATATATATCAAAGTGAGTCGCACAATATTTGATTAAATAAGTCTTATTAATTGTTGGTGACCTGACAATACGCCGTGACAGTTTTTGCCATGAGAATTTTTTTTTAATTACCGAAGAAATTTTAGATTCGACATATTGACCTTTTTTCAAAATGTGCACAAAGGACTCAATCCAAAAGCAAATGTTTTTTCTAATTTATAATAAAACGTTACAACCCTTTAGAGCCATCCATTTTCGATTTTCAGAAATTTTGTATTTTCGGCTAATCCCAGTCCAACATTGCAATCCATATTACCATGTAACATTACCTTACATCTCGGACATAAAATTCTAAGACATTTGTTGCAGAGTTTCAGGAGAAATATTTAACATTGTGTTAATAGTAGTTGCAGGTGCAGTATACAAATTCAATGGGCGATGTTATTCTCGATCTGGAAAAATCTTGGTCACACAGGATGCTGAAAGATCACAAGTCGCTTAATCAAGCTATAAGTAGTTGTCCTTCATAACGCAGATGTCAGGTAGTCAAGAATAAATTGTAAAAATAGTTTGATCCATGGCAAAAGAATAAAATGTTTTTACTTAACCGAATTGTAAATTACATTTCTAGACGACAATTTTACACTGATCATTGAGAAATACATGTATAAAATGTAATCTGCAAAATGAAACACTCAAGTGCGTCTCACCAATGACATCATTTTTTTCCTGTGAAGACAATATGCCCGTTAAAGGATTAAAGTTATGAAAATATGTATCTCGCTAGCAAGATGCGATGGTAAAAATTGGTGAAGTGAAGTAAAGAGTGGTACAACGTTTAGCCTTTGATTTGAGCCAAACAAGAAGTTTCTAAAACGTTAAATTCGCACTCTATGTTGTTTATAAAAAAATAGCCTGTGGCTAATTTGCTCAAAAACTTGACGTGATAAAGCAAATCTGACACCAGATTATGATTCAGCGACCACAAGAACATATATGCACTGTTAAAAATGTTTGGAATTCTCCAACACTTCTACAATACAAGCGTAAGGCAAAATTGCAAACACGGCATTGGAATGCCGAAATTGCAATACATGTATTGTAAGTGTCGTAAATCGTGAAGTCACCGTCGAGAATTCCAATACATGTTATAACCCTAATTTTAGCTTTGAGATTATATGAGATCTATATTCTATTATTTTGAGACTAAGTATCCCAACATTATTTGCCTGAAGGGCGCCAGGTAGTTTCTAAAAGCTACCAAAATTCATTTCTGAAGTTTACTCGAGATTATGTACGGGTTACTCTCACGTTCATCAGAAGGGGTGATTTTTATATTTAAATGTAGTTCAAATAGCATTAATTTCGAGTGGCTAGCTTGTTCGATTGAGTGGGGTGGTAAGGAATGACGCTGGTATGAGGATAAGTCATGAATACATCCAATTTTAAACGAGAAAATTATAATTAAAGTAAGTATCATTGGTCATTTTACAATTATTCGGTGAGATTTCCCACCGCCACTTCAATTCAATCTCCACATACAAGGACGATTTAATAGGCACGATGCACAGCATGGTCAGAGTGACCACTCCGATTTTTAGTGTGGATATTCCACCTCAAATCCCATTTTCCAATGATTTTAGCGAGACACATCAAAAGCACTGAAGTTACTTCGCGACCCAAAGGAAGCGCTAACATTGAGGGCGCCGCAATTGAATGACCTTGTCCGAGGTCAGCAACTAACCAATTTCAACGGCGTGTGTCTACCAATTCGACACACGACGTTGAAACGCGACAAGTTAATTGGTTATCAGAGAGAAATATAAAGTGGGCACCCACCTGGTAGCGTGCCTGCAGATGTTGCAAAAGACACGAACCAATTTCATGAGCGCCACGTGATGCAATGGACTCGTCCCAAACGTATATGTATGCTGAGAAAAAATATACCAACTATTAATTGCAAATCCTGTGCAGAATTGTATATTTCACAATAATTATGAGAAATCAAATTTGTTAGATTTTAAATCAATTAACCCGTTAGCGCCCAAACAGGCGTTTTTTCAGCAAACTCTTTTGCTATGAAAAAATTATGTCAAAAGTTTAGAAAAAAATACAGTCATGGCTTTTTTTTAAGTAAAATTATATTCTCCTTCAGAATCAGATCTAATTTTTTTGATATAACGTGACCCAGAATTGTTATTAATAATTTGATAAACGAAACAAAATTGTTGAAATATAAAAATTTTGAAACCATTACAATACACGGAAATCGAATGCCAAGACAGCCGGAATTTCTTGCGTCCATGTACTTGAAAGTATGAGAGCTTCTGATATCACTTTTTATGATGGCCAAAAATTTTCTTGTAAAATGTCCGTCCGGACGCCAATGAGTTAAAATGGTTCGTATAGAAGCAGAAGGGTAGTAGTAGTGATTTTTCGTCATAGATTTATATTTTATCTCATAAAAAATATCTAAATCGATATTTAGGTTTGAGCCCTAAAAAGACTCAGCTCCTTGTTATACACGATATTTTTTGCAAAAGGCCGCTAAAAATATTCCAGTCAATCTACGGTTATATAAGCAAAATCTTAGTAGTTGATTGCAAAATGTTCAAATTTAGGATTTAGACGCAATCAGGGGTGCAAATGAATACTGTGAAGTTTCATTTACCGGAACCTCGCGGTTTTGCCAAACAAACCCCAAAAAAACCAAAAATGACATTTTCTGGTTAAGCGGTGAAAGGTACAAAAAAACACTCTAAATAAAAATTTGTGCAGAATTTTTCCGTCTACAAAAATGCTCCTTAACAATTTTTCGCTAAATAGCACGGTTCGACTTGCACAGCTTGTATAAATGTGTAGAGCGTGGCTGCGGGGGAAGAGAGAAAATATGCCCTGAAGAACTCTCGGAGGACTAAAACGTAAACATTTGTCGTAAATAGACGTTTTTAATATCAGAAAACAGGGGCTCGAAGAACATTTTTAGTACGTCTTTTGCAAAAACAATATATTTCATTAAAATCTGAATATATATAAATCATTGATTTAAGTGTGTGTCAGTCTTATTTACATCACTGAAAATACATAAATCATTAAAATCTAAAATCACGACCTGTGGGGCCAGTTCGTCTCGAGATGGAAAGGGCCTATTAATATTTCTCGGAATGTAGGTAATTGTCAAATAATTTCACATACCTATCAAAGTATCATCTTCGTCTGCACTTTCTTCTGAATCCACGATATCTTCTAAACCATCGAAGTTATGCAAAAAGTAAGTCGTATGAATTGAATTTTTACATTCTGTAACTATCATACAAAATATAAAATTGAAATTTTATCTTGTTCATTGTGGAAACTCTCGATCAGTCAGAGCCAATATTTCAATAACAAGTCAATTTCTTTTTTTCTTCTTGTTTATTCTTTCAAGCTTTCGGCTTATATCAAACCTTCTTCAGAAAATTTCTGATATTTACATCTGGATTATAAGCCAAAAGCTTGAAAGAATGAACAAGAAGAAAAGAAGAAATCGATTTGTTATTGAAAAAATTGGTTCGGACTGATAGAGAGTTTCCAAAATCAAATACTAATCAACCAGGAGCGTGTACCCTGGTAGACATGGTTTACAAAAAGTTTACATGCAGCTGCGTCCCCTACTTCATGTAAACTTCATGGAAGCAGTTTACATGAACAGGTGAATTTACATAAATTTTACGTAAACGATGTGTGTATAAACATTACGCAAACAGTTTACTCAAACCGTTCACATAAAGTTTGCAAGAAGTAGGGGACGTAGCTGCATGTAAACTTCATGCAAATGCAACTGTTTACATTGTGTTTGCAAGGTGTTTATGTAAATTTGTCTAACAGGGGTGAATCAACATATAAAATTTTATCCGTTGTTAAGTAAAAATGGTTTATTTTCGTTGTGAAAAAATATGACAACATGACAATTTTCATTTTTTTGGTTTTTTGTTTACATTATTTTCAATTTAAAAAAAGTAACTTACTGTCTCCATGATTTTCGTCCATCTTGCATAAAAATGCACGCTGTTGAACACAATAATTAAATTGACAGTGAAACAATAAACCAGAAATAAGAGGAAAATGAAAAGGAACAAGTTCTTCGTTCGAAATTCCGAAGAAAATGAAGAAAAGTTGGAAAACAAAGCAGTGTGCTCAGATCGGAAACGGAGAAACACAACCGCTGCATGAAGAGGAGGGGCGACGTCGTGCATTGCGATAAGGCGCAACAACCGCCGCGCCCTTCTCACCAATCGAAGTAAATAGAAACATTAGGTTTTCATGTGGATTTTGAAGGAGAATAGAATATTTCATTCTATACATAATATTATTATGTATAGAATGAAAAATCTTTTGTTGTTTCCCATTTCATAAATTTCTTGCCAGTGAAAATTTGTTTCAATGTTCCCTTTTGATGTTCAATTTTTCATCAGTATATGCGACATCGAAAGGCAGCAAATCAGTTTGGGCAAATAATTTGTAAAATTTTTACCTGCATTTGACCGAGTTTAAATATCATAAATTGCCATTAATTTATTATTTGAAATAGAATTTCTGCAAAGTGGAAAAAAATAAATTATAATTTTAAAACGGATTCCGTTATTTCCGGGAAATTAATTTATTTTCCGTATCAATATTCATATGCAGTATAAAAATTCCAGAAATTTTTACTGACCCGAAGTCGCAAAAAAAATTCTTGGAATTTCGCGAAATTAAAGGCATCCATGACCAAAACTATAATTGTAGATTGCTTTACCACTGAACGAGATATGTCCCTCTTTCTCCAACTTTATTCTGCCTTTTCCTCCAAAAATGAAAAAGAAATATTAAAATGCAAAAAATATCATACAATCAATTTTCGACTCAATTGTATCATAAATAATTGATTTAAACAATTAAAAATGCAAGCACTGCTTTACCAGTTAACGAGATATGTCCCTCTTCTCCTCCAAAACTCAGTTTTGTACCGCTTAATTTACCACCGAAGGAGATATGTCCCTCTTTCCCTCCAACTTTACTCTGTCCGTCTTTTCCTCCAACTCAGTTTTGTACCGCTTCACCACTGAACGAAATATGTCTCTCTTTTCCACCAACTTTACTCTGTCCGCCTTTTCCTTTAACTCAGTTTTGTACCGGTTTACCACTGAACGAAATATGTCCCTCTTTTCCACCAACATTACTCTGTCCGCCTTTTCCTCTAACTCAGTTTTGTACCGCTTTACCACTGAACAAAATATGTCCCTCTTTTCCACCAACTTTACTCTGTCCGCCTTTTCCTCTAACTCAGTTTTGTACCGCTGTACCACTAAAATTAAACGTGTACTTATTGTGCTTCTCTGATTTTTATGTCACAATCTACCTATGCAACAATACTTACTTTCCTTTTGCTCTCGATGACTCACATGATTTCAGTGTGTTTTGACGCGCTGAAGCCGCATCCGTTGCCTGTTTTGCTCGTACACCTCCAAATTTTGTGTAAATGGTGAAAAATCATGAAAACCCGTGAAGGTCCATATCCATGGATCTAGAAGCCGAAGACTGCATGGCACCAGAGTGTGGTGTTCCAAACTATGTCTCTAGGATACCAGGTCGCCTCCTAGAGTATGCAGACCAGCATGGAGATGAATCAATACAAATTTAACCGGAGTGTGTGGGAGGAGTTTAAGATAAGTTCATGCCAATCAGGCATGCACTGGAGGAAACACAGGAACTGGCGAGTAGGCTGAGACTGGCCGTAATAACAGCCGATTGCCGGTTTTGTTTGCGCCAACAGAAGTTGGGTGGGCCTCCGGCAAAAATTCGAGGATAGAGGAAAGGAGGAAGGCTACGCAGAAGAACAAGATGAGCCAGTCCTCAAAGCCTATGAAGAAGAGACCGAGTGCACACAGTGCTGCGAATGCGGTGACCTTGACGCCTAAAAGAGAAGAAGAGGCCTGCCACTGACGGAAAGCAGGTCGCCCTGATCGGTCCTCATAAGACCGGCCGAAGACTAGAGCTACGCGGAGGTCCTCAGGGTCAGTCTAACCCGAAACGGAGAGGTCCTTGTGGAGGTAGGGCCGAAGGCGGATGGCAGAGCCAAATTGTCGGCGGCAATCAAAGAAGCGGTCGGTGCTGGGGGTAGCGTGCGCGGGCTAGTCCCACGCATCGAGTCCGAGGACCTGAACCTCGACACTACCACCGATGCGGCAGAAGTGGAGTGCGCCGTTCGTAAACACTACAATGAAGCAGCAAGCGGCGAAATAAAGGTCTGTATGAGGAAGAAGGCCTTCAGAGGTCATCTAAAGGCCTTCGTCCAGATGAGGGAGGAGCTTGCCGCAAGGCTTCTCCTCACGGGACACCTCAAGGTAGGATGGGTTGGCAGGAAGAGTCACCTAGTGGAGGTGCTCTGGTCGCAAGTGCAAGCAAAAAAATATATATTCATATGACAAAATTTCTTTAGTAGTAAAACCAGACACAATGATACACTTTGAGAAAGCAGTAGCTTCTAGATCCATGGATACGGACCTTCACGGTATTTCATGGTTTTTCGCCAATTACTCAAAATTTGGAGGTGTACGAACAAAACGGACAACGGACTCGGATTTAGCGCGTCAAAATACACTGAAATCAGGTGTGAAAACTCTCATAAGAATACTTTCCAAGATTTGCCAACGTCTATAAATGCGATTTTCAGCGATTTTTCATGGTTTTTCGCGATTTACTCAAAATTTTGGGGGTGTACGAGCAAAACGAACCGAATTTGGATTCTGCGTGTCAAAATACATAGGGATATATAGGTATAGTCAAAAGTACCGCCCACTTTTTATTTGTTGTGTGCCGGTGTTATTATTTGATTTCCTTGAAGAGGAGGAAGATCTATTATTACTTTTATTAAAAGATGCAGTTCGGAATGAACCTCAGGCCTTGTATGCGACAAAAGATCTTGAGGAATTTCAAAAGACTCTCATATAGAGATTTTTTCTGAATAACGAGACAGTGTTTCGAAAACTTTTTCCGGTTAAATATTCATCAATTCCATTGTGTGCTGTCCATAATTGAAGATGAACTAATGGGAAAATCATACGAATAATGGAATGCTTTTACGTATTACTTCAGTAGTGATCTTGGCTCAGTGCCGTGGCAAGTAAAAAATGTCAGTAGAACTGACAAAGTCTAATGAAATAATTACGTGGTAGGAACGTTTTTTTTATATTCATTCATAAAGAAGCGTATGTGTTTATTTATGTACGTAATTTTTTATATATGTAATAATGCATTATGTAGTAAGGTATGTATGTCCATGATTGACTTTCCTAATCAATTGAATTATTTTTTAAAATGTGAACTGTTTTGTAGAAAATTCACTATTTTGTGAAATATTTCATCTCCTTCTTCTAAAAATACAACTGGTTAACATGTATTCTTTCTTTTTATAAAACAACCATTAGGTTGGAAAATCGGCTATTTATTCGTTATTTAAATTCTTAATGAAAAAACACGAATTTTCAACAAAATACATTAATTTTTAACCATACAGTTCAATATTCTACCAAAAATGAATTTTCATCCAAAATTTAATTTTTAATATTTCAATCAGGAAATTGCAATTTTCATCCAAATACTTGAATCCTTAACTTGCACATCTTAATTTTCAACCAAACAGTTGGATTTTCCACTAAAAAATTTTTCTTCCTAGCAAGAGAATGATTTTTAAACAAAATACGTAAATTTTCAATGAACAGTTAAATTTTCGATTGAGAAGATTTATTTTCAATCAAAAAGATTAATTTTTCATTAAAAATATGATAATTGATATTTCAACCAACAAATATTTAAGTTTGAAACTTAGAACAGTTTATTAAAATGAAAAAAGACGAATATTCAACAAAACATTTGAATCTCTGATTGAAACATATTAGTTTTCAACCAAACAGTTGCATTTTTAACCAAAAAGATTAAACTTATACCAAAAGAAACGAATTTTCGACCAAACAGTTGAATTTTGAACATTGAGGTCCTTGTAAAATTGTTTTTTTGCATCAAATCTGCAGAGACGCTGCCGCACTAATTTCATTAACTTTGAATAAACCATAAAGGGTGCCATAAGATTTAATGAAAAGCAGTAAATTGAGTGACGCATACAGCTCCCGCCGTGCGGCGAGCTTGGGCTCAGCCGCAGCATTCGGACTCCACCTTTAGAGCTGTCAAAAGTTCCTTACAAGCGGGGGTAAAAGCAGAAAAATACCGAGACGTCAGGGAAAGTTTACCCACATGGGTAAATTTTTTTTGCAGGTAATCTTTACTGAAGAATAAGGGTAAAGATTACTCTTAGTTTTTTCTGTGAAAAGTTAATGTAATGCAATTATTAACAAATAAGTATTTTTTAAACTAGTTTAGTTTCAGGTTTGCACAATGTATTTTTCACATATAAATAATATTACACATATTTGAATACAAATAGAGGTTTTTTATTTACAATCTATATTTGAAGACCTTATTATTTTCAGGTTATCAAAAGAAATAATAAATATATCTAACTTCTCATTTATTTAAAACAAGAGCCTCTTTTTTCGGAATTGATACAAAACTCATTTTTTACAAAATAAATACAAAAGTACTGAGGCTATGCAAGTACATATTATTCACTCATATTTCATAGCATTATTCATGCATGTTTTATAGCAGTATTCACTTAACTATACAAATTTCATTTATGCATTTGTATAAAACACTATTCTACAATGGCAGCACATCATTATTATCATTGTCTACATCCATGGACTCATGCAATCTATTTTTATATCCCCGTGGAAGAACCAGGAATTACCCAGATAACAATACGTGCCGGCACGTGATCGGCCCGACGGGCTGGAGACCAGCGTGCTTGCTAAATGCACGCAACAGGCCGGCAGAGTCGGAATGTGACCAAAGGCCGGACAACGGCATACAACGGTCGGGCACATTACACGCCCGTCGCGCTTGCAAACGACGAGGAATGACGGGCCCGCGACTTGCACGACCGCTGCAGGCTGATAGTGCGAGTAGTTTGAGATCGAAAACGCGCATGCGCGTTTTGGATCAGCTGTTCTTGTCGTGTTTCATCTCGAGTGGCGTTCACGCCCGTGAATTTTCGACTTATTACACGCAGAATCTCGTCATTACCTTTCGTGCTATTTGGAAATTTTTATTTTATTGAAAAAAAAAAATTTATTTAATTTTAATCTACTCGCCCACTCAGCCTGCATTTTACCGGACCGTCAGTCATGCATTTCGCCGGACCGTGTCGCTCCCGCCTGTCGGGCGGGCATATAGACATCAATGGTGTGCACATTAAGGTGCATACCTGCCGGCACGTCGGTGCGATAGATCGGACCGCGGGCCGGCAGATCGCTTGCAGTCGGCGGGCATTTTGCTATCTGGGTAGCTCTCGCTTATCATTATGCCAGCTAGACCAATCTTATCCTGTTTAACCTTGCGCAGCTAATATTTTCGACTTAAGATTGTATGTTAAGTCCGGTCCAGGTTTTCAAAAAAAAAAATGAAGACTGCATGTAATCATAGAATCCCTGGCGGACCGGCCGAACGCAAACATTACGCTACAGCGTAACGGTAAAGTAATGGTAAAGTAACGGTAAAGTAATAGGGGAAAGTTGCCTAAGACGAGCTCCCTTCCATATTTTCCAAAAATTTTAGATTTTAAGGAACTTTAGAAGCAAAAGCGATTATTGGCATTATAGTTTGATGTTTTATTTACAAAGTTCACACACTTAAAAGTTCAAAAAATGTTTAAAAGGCAATGAACTTCGATGTTGAAAAAAATATGTATTTGTCTCGTCTTAGGCAACCCGGTATCCTAAGACGGGCCCCTTTTTAAAATAAAAAAAGCTATGTAATTAAACATTAGTTATTGATGAATTTTATTCGCAGCGTATTGTTTAAACATAATGTTTACGTTTGTGACATATTAGTTACGTAAAATACCTTATAAATCGTAAAATAAGCGTCAAATAAGGTCTAACAGAAAATAAGTGTAAAAGAAGTTCAAGGACTAAATATTTACGAAAAGTTATAAAATTTCGAATATTATTCATCTCAGATCCAGAATTTACGGATATAAATCGAAAAAGCGACATAGTTTAAAAAATTTCTTATTCATGATGTGAAAGCAAGAAAGAGGTTAGGTCATTGCCATTGAGACCATCGGAAACTCACAAGGAAAGCAGATTTCCCTTTTACCTACAGTTCTCTAGCCTAACCGGGGCCCGTTTTAGGAATTTCGCATGATCACAATTTTTTAAATATTTTAATCAAATAGCATAAGAATTAATAAAACGTAAGTATCAGTTGCAAAGTTTACAAAATTATCTATCAAACAAAAACATAACTTACTCCTTCAAATCATTAGAAGTTATTAAATCACAACTTCTAAAACAGGTGAAAGTTCGTTCTCTAACGTACGAAAATAATTTTTCCTTTCTGTTTTTGTTAATTTACTTCCAGTGCAGGAAAAAAACACCTTCAAAATAACCAGAATTTTGCTGAACACGTATTCGCATGCGTAAGTGATGACTATATTGCTTTTGTACAAAAATATTCATGGTGTCCCGTCTTAGGAGGGGGCTCGTCTTAGGCAACTTTCCCCTATGGCATTATAATTGATAAAAGAAACAAAATTAATATGTAAACTGTTGCAATTGTAATAAAGCGTTAAAATTTACGTTAAATGTTCATGCCGTCATTGCAACAACTTGCTTTCTCATCGTTAAAAAATAAAAAAAAACAAAGTGGCTGTCATTCAAGTCAGGCCCCTGCAGACTGGCAACCCACTTGAAGCCCCGTTAACGGGTTGCCAATATGCAGGGGCTGGACTGCAATGACAGTCACTATGTTTTTTTATTTTTTAACGCTGCAAAAGCAACTTGTTGTAATTACGGCATGGCCATTTAGCGTAAATTTCAACGTTTTCTTATAATTGCAACAGTTTACATATTAATTTTGTTTCTTTTATCAATTATTATGCCATATTACTTTACCATTACTTTACCATTACTTTACCGTTACGCTGTAGCGTAATGTTTGCGTTCGGCCGGTCCGCCAGGGATGTTACTGTTTATAAGGTGGAACTTTTTACTTGATATAATCGAAGACGCTGGGAACTTTGATTTGGTATATTGAACTGTCTTAGTCTGTATACAGTAACTTTGCATTACTGGCTAACGCAGATTTCAATGGAACGGAAAATTTTACGTCAAAAATGTACTATGGAAATCAGGAATTTTGTTCTTGTGACTTTCGAGAGATCAAAAATCAAAGTCAAGTTCCCAAAAAACGATCAGATGCAAAAGTTTTAACCACGATGACCACTTCATCAGCCTCGAACTTCAGGTCAATTTGATTTTGACCTGTAGAAGGTCATATGAAGATCAATTATTTAAAAAGCGCTTAGAAGCTTTTTTTCTGGTTTTCTGAGCAATCTCAACGTTGAAGGCGCCTTTAACAAATACAAGATAAGTTGCACAAATTTCGACGACCTTGACTAAATTGTACATCAAGTCTATTTTAAAGGTTTATGAAGGTCTGCGTCATTATTTAAAGTAAAAAAGTTGCAAAAAATGGAAGAACCTTGACCTTACTTTTAGCGTTACCTGGAAACAAAGACGTGGCCGTAGTAAGTTGTGCTTCTTTTGGGGTGCTTGATTATCGTGAGTCCCCTTGCCTCGCACGTTTGTGGGGCTTGATTATCGTGATTCCCCTTGCCTCTCACTATTATTGTTGTTTTTCAGTTACCCCCGAAGTAACTGTTCGAAGTTGATTTTTGACCCCTCTAAGGTCAAAACAACAAAATTTCTATCGTACATTTTTTATGTAAAATTTTCCGCTCTAGTAAAATCTTCAGTCAAAAATAGGGGTTACAATTTTAAAAAATCGTATTGACCTCGAAACGAGCTCGAAAATGGTCCTCAAGGTCAAAATCAGTGTTACAGTTAAATGGCCCCTTATGCTCTGGTCAACTTTGGTAAAAACCTTTTTTTATGTACATTGGGTATTTAAAGAGATATTTCACAGAAAAAACTTAGGGTAAATAGTGTTACAGGTAATTTCGTATTTTTACCTGTTCGTATTGGTAAAACACAAATATTACCCTCGATGGGCAGAAACTGTCTTTTTTTCTCATGAAAGTTGTCACCACCGTCTTGAAAATTGGAAGCCACTAGCTTTGAATCGCTGAAGTGAAGTTAGCTGATGGTTGGTGTAACAGGCAAATCGGATAAGTGCGGCTTCATAATGGCTGTCTTGCAACTTTGCAAGAACAAAACTATTGCATTGGTAAGATCCATTTGAGTGTTTTATTATGTGAATTAAATTTTTATACATATGTTTCTCATTGAAAAGTGTGAAATTGTCGTCAAGTAACGTAATTTCAAATTCGGAACAGCATAAACATTTTATTCCATTGCAGTGGATCAATATTTTTTTTCTTCATTATTCTTGGCCAACTGGCGTGGCGTATGCGTCTTGATGTACGACAATTTTGTCTGCTGATGTGCTCTGCTCGGCCTAATGGCGACAAGACATTACCACACCAGAAATTACCCTTAATTATCGGAAAAGCCGTAAAAAAGGGTTCATTCCTTATTTTCTTGCAAAAAAAAATGCTTTTCGAGCCAAATCTTATATCCATATCGTCCTAAGCTTCATGTATTTATAGTTTTCTGTACACAAATGAAACAGATTTGATTTGAAAGTCACAAGTTTCATTCTGCATCTTCTTCGGGTTTTGACATTTTTATGAAAGATTGAAAAAAAATTAGTATCGTAAATTTGAGTAAAAGCATATTCATTTCAGTCACATTAATGAGGTATATCCGACATTTGAATAATTTTAATTTGAAAATTTCGCAAAAAATCTGAAAGTTTCGAGATAATCGAGGCTTTTGTCGTCTGTTTTTCACCCATGTTACTGAACTCCATTTTATTATTTGATATGCTGCGTCTTTTACGTGCAGAAAACTTCGAAGAAATAAAGCTGATGACCTATTTCATCACATTGATGTAATATTTTGCTCGAAAAACATTCTTCCTGAAAAAAATTAAAGAATTACTGCGTTCCACTGTGATGACGTCCAAACACTGGCTTTTCTCTGGGTACGGGTGTAATCCTACTAGGTCCAATTCCGCGGTGCCCAGCTACCATGGCTGCTCCAGTTTCAGACTCACATGAACCTCTATTGAATATTTCTATTGCACCTGCAATCACTATTAATACTCTGTTAAATTTCGGAACTTCACTCTCTTAATCTGAATTAGTTAAATTTCACTAATTTATAGTGATATTTCACTAATTCAATTGGAGAGAAGTCGGTCACTAACGATTAGTGAAAAATTACTAATTTGATTAGTAAAAATGGTCGACTTAAGAAATTAGTAGAATTTCGACTAAAGAATTAGTAGTCCGTATATATAATGTATTTACTAATTCGAGAGTGAACATTCACAAATAAAATAGCTAAAATTTACTAATTTCTTAGTAAGACAAGTTATTAAAAAATATATATTTAAATTAAAAGAAAATTGTTAATAAGGTTAAAAAAAGTCAATGTGCTCTTTATAGATTATTTTTTATTATCCGAACATAATAACTTATAAACAACCATTTAGAAAAGTATTAAAACGTTATTTAATATAAACATACAAGTTTTGTAACATTGTAGTTATAAATTTCCTGTATCTTCTAGCTGTGCTTCAATAGGCTTCTAGTCTGGAAAAGCTTTATTTAAATTATTAAAATTTAAATCTTCAGATCCTCATATATCTCATAGAATTTAACACAGTTTTCGTAGTTTTATATTATAGATAAATAGATCTCCATAAAATACAAAAATAGCGTCGAATCGATAACTAAGTAGAATTTTTGTTGCATCAATGCATATAACTGTTACAGAGTCTTCAGTATAATGTAATCTAGCTGAGCTTCAACAGACTTCTAGTCTTGAAAAGCTCATTTTTTTTAATTATTAAGAGTAATATACAAAGATTTCGAAGAGTTTAAGGCAGTTCTCGTGGTTTTATATAAATAGAACTCCATTAAAATCCAGACTCGCCATATCCTTTCTTAATTGTTAGCCCATGGCTAAACTTAAGATGATAAGTCAATCCATCTAAACCATTGTCGATGAATTGGTTACAGACATAGCAGTTCAGACGCTCCATTTTGCGTTTTAAATTACGAGAGTGGAATTACTGGAAACGATCGCCTGCAACACGTTATATGAATTATTGAATTATAAATTCAATATTAAATCAGATTCAAAATCTTCCTTCCTTGCAAAAGCAAAATTTCAGATACATGGGGAGAATTGTATAAATTGAATAATAGTACCAACTAAATAATGCAAGTTTTTACTTCCTCACGAAAGAATGTATTATATTTGTATAAAATTTGACCCCCAATTTTTGTATATTAGGAATTATAATAATATAAGTTAAAAATTATTTAAAAATGTCTATTAAATTATTGTAAAAATTTAAGATCATATTAATATAATTTTTATTATTAAAAAAATTCGCGTTATTCAGATGGAATTTCAATCAGTGTATACCATTCAAAATTTTACAAGCAATAATATCAAAGCGATTTTCTTTCTATCAACGAGAGATGTCAGAGATGAATTTGTAAATTATCTTCTCCATCGTTCTATTAAATTAAATTCAAATTAAATTCAAATTTTCAAAATTGTAATTTTAATCGAATTGTAAAATTAAATCAAATTCTCACAGCTACGAAAAAATAAGGGTTCATTATAATAAATAAGTTACATTTAAAGTAGTATCAATACCTATTAAAATAGTTGCAGAGTCCTCGTCTATTCATTTTTCCTTTTTCTAACAAAAAATGAGAATGTAAAAAATGATAAAACATAAATTAAAAATTGAGTGAAACAAACTTACCTAAAATTTAAGTACCGTGTGAAATATTTGCATCGCGGTGATTTTATCAAAGATCTTGTAAAATCGTCAAGCTCAATGTAGAATTTTTATAGGTTATGTTTGGATTTTCACAAGATTTAATAAATTTACCCCTTTCAGTATAGATAATTTCATTTACTACATTGAGAGATCAATTTACACATAAACTGTAAAAATTCTACATTGAGTGAGATGATTTTACAAAATCATTGGTAAAAAGAATGTAGGAAACATATACATAAAATTATTTTTATATTTAAAAAATGTAAACTCTTACTTTTAATGATGTAAGCTTAGCACTAATCTTTATCCATATCAATAAGTATTTGATTATAGTACTTACTAGGATGTATCTTTCCTTAAAATTCGAATATTGCGATCAAACTGCAGAACTGCACAGAAAGAAGCACACCATACTGTTGACACTTCACGTATAACCTCTTTCTGTCTCTGTAGCGTAATGGCTTCTGCCATATAAGGAAATCTCTTCTGATTGGTCAAAATTATGATATTTCACTAATAGATTAGTGATCGCGTTCGGTCGCTAAAAAATTAGTTAATTGAAGTTACTGAAGAATAGCTAATTATGATTACTAATTGATATTAGTGAAACTACTACTAATTTACTAGTAAAGTTCTTACCATTTCAATAGTCAATCCACGATAAATGACTATTTCTTTAGCAACCCATGCATTTACTAATTTAACTAGTAAAATGTTGACTAATTTATCTTCAGAGAGCACAATATATGTGGCCTGGTCTGTAGAAACAAACCTGAAGATTGAAATCTCGATTTAAAGATTGTCACATAATAATATAGAATAGATTATGCTCCATCGATTGAGACCTGTGTCACTTATATACGATGAAAATTGAGCTCAGGATACATTTGGTTCGTAAGGTTTACTTCAATGATATTATCTGAGGCAAAAGACTTTGAACGCGTTTTTCTCGAAACGACGTTCTGGTCGTTGGGTCACTTTCTACAGATGGGGTCACAAATATCGTAGAATTTTATTTTGGAGACGCAAAGAAACATTACAATTACATGATGAAATATGTTGTAATGTTATGTGAGGAAGTTTAAAAAAAAAAGGTGAAATTCGGATGCACCGATAATCGAACTCTGCTCGGTGAAATTCTAAGTCAGGCGCGCTCAGCACTAGACAAGGTGGTATACCTATGCTCTAGGATGGCTGGAAAATACAAAATTTTTAAAAATGGAAAAGTGGCTCGTGCTGAGAAGTTGCTACATGATATTACAAATAAGAATCCGCAATAACTTTTTAAAATAAAAAATGGTCCAAATGTTTCATAATGAGGTAAAAGAATTTGAATTTTGAGGATTTAAACTAATTTTCTCTATAAGTACGAAGATTATGTCAACTATTTCACATTCTCATCATTTATGACTGAGAAAGTTACGTCACGTTATATTATGAGATCCCTTGAAGCCGAAAATCAAGTTTTTCCGATGGCATCTGTTTATCTGTCCGTCCGTACGTAAAGACGATCACTCTTCAAAAAATGAACGGAACAATTAAAGTTTAAGTACAGTTTTTTGTTCCTGAAAGTAAGGACGAGTTCGTTAACCAGCATTTCTGGACCAACCGAAGATTTTATCCATCGAATATTCCTTTTTTACGTCAAACGACGACAAATACGAATTAAATCTTCTTAAAAGCTTGACGATTTTTGTCTCAACCATTTTTTGACAGGACTCGTCTTTTTGGTTCTTTGCATCGAAAATGAATGAGTCGAAAATTCGAATTTTAATCCAAACGACGACAGATTAGTAAACAAGTTCAAGAGAAGAATTGTAGCTTTTCAAAAGACCAGTTATTTTTCCTCCAACAATTTTTTGATGAGACGTAATATTTTGATTTTATTGATCGAAAATACTATGAAAAAACTCAAAAATTCAAAATTTGAACCCAACGACGTAAAATGCGAAAAAAAGTTTGAAAGATTAATTATAGCTTATAGAATGTCAAATCAAATTTATTTTTTTCATTCTTTGATAGGACTTGTTATTTTATTCTTTTATTATCGAAAAAGCTATAAGATATAAGAAATTCAAATTTTGAGTCAAACGTCGCGAGAAACGGGAAAAATTTAGCGAGAAATTGTAGATTATAAAAAGTTCAACCAAATTTCTCTTAATTATTTCTTCATAGGAATTGTTACTTTAGTTTCATTTTCAGAAAAAACTATTTAAAAAATGAAAATCCTAATTTTAAGTCTAACGACGCAAACTGCGGGAAAACTTCGCAAGAGGCAATTATATTTTTCAAAAATGCTATGAAAACAAAAATCTTATTTTTGCCATAACGACGCGATATATTAAGAAATGTCTGATGAAAGGATTGTATATTTTTATTGTATGGTAGTTCAGAAAATTAATATAATAGTAGGATAAACGTACCAGTAGTCGGGCAAATAGCGTTATCCACTAAATGCTATATCTATTGATCAGTGTCTTATAAAAATGAAGAAGAGAGTAAAAAAGTGAGGAATCTTCTTAAAGTACATAAAATTACTTTCATTTCCTTATAATACATTAACGCTTACATTTAATAATGTTGATTCTTGGATTTTCAATTCATAATTCCTAAGCACTTTAGGAATAATATAATTGGAATGTGCTCGAGATTATGAATATTCAAATTGACGATAATTCATTAATGGCTTCGTTTACTTTTACTCTATTACTTTTTTCCTTCCTTCATTTTTATAATACACCGACCAGTAGATGTAGCATTAATCTGATTTTAAGTATATGTAACGTCATTGATTTAAAATGAAATAAGTTTAATTTCCCAGGATATTTTATTGAAAATTCAACTATTTTTTCGAAAAGTTATATTTTTTGTTATTATATATTTAACCGTCTTAACAGAATTCATCATTTTGTCTTGAAACTTCAGTTTCAGGTCAGCCCCGAAAAATAACTGCAATGTTCACGAAACGTCGGCAACATTCATAGTTTCGCACACGACTGAAACCCGAAAAATCTTTAAATTTTGAATTTAAATTTATTATAATGAATCCTCGTAAAAGTATCAAATCTATCATTAATGAACTCTACGGGGAGAGTTTTCTTACTAAAACTAAGAATTTGAGTAAGCTCAGGTCTTCTGAAGCTAAGCTACTAACATCTTTAGCTTTCTTAAAACGGTGTAGGTATAATAAAATTGTCCCAAGTTTCTCACAGTTGAAAAATCGTTTAGGAACATCTGAATCCAAATCAATTCTACATAAAACAACTTTCGTTCTCCTGAAAGAAAGAATACAACATACCAAATTGGCTTTGCACACTACCTCCAAAAAACTATTTCAACTTCACCTTGTCCTATCGAACACTCATAGATTTCACATTTGGTCCACTTTGAACCGCTTATCATTTAACGAATCCCAACGGATTAAAGATTTTTGCACTTGAAAACAAAAAATAAAATTTGACAAATTACTTCCAGTAAGGCACGCGCCATTAACTAACAGAGTAAAAAACATCTCTAACCATCCTCTCAGCAATGAAATGTTATCAGCCTTGTCTACAGGACATAATTTTGCAGTCGCTCCCTCCAAAATCCCAGAAAAAGAAATCATCAGTAACTTAGAATCCAAAATATATACCCTTCCACCCGAAAAAGCGAATGACTTACGAAGTAGGACGGCCAAAATTTTACGCGAAGCCTAACTTTCTTCCTCAAACTTAACAAAACAAGAGAAAACAGTTATTAAAGAACTTAATCAGAATAGAGGAATTATAATATTACACGCAGACAAAGGCAACACAACAGTTATAACACAGCAACACAAAAAAAAATCGTTTTTATGGCTTGGAGGTCAGACTATGTTAACTATATGTTTTTTGGGTTGCTAAAGCCGAATTCGAGGTCCAAAAAACCCCAGAACGTCACGGTTCTGACATCACCTCATAAAACCCCATAAAATTTAATTTTTTTCAAGTCCGCTGGTTAGACCATGATTATTATATGTTTCTGGGGTCGCTGCATCCGAATCCGTGGTCCGAATCCTCTCAACCTTAAATTTAAAAGGAAATTCCATTTAGGTCAAGAAACATCCTTTTGTCACAAGAGGACATTTCTCTGAGTGACAGACACACGCAAGTCGGATGATTAAATTTCACGAGTTTCTTTGAAAATCAAAACCCGGACGAGCTGAAGTTTTTCAGACCACGGATTCGGATCCAGCGACCCCCAAAGCATATAGTAAACATGGTATGACCCCCAGACTTGAAAAAAATGTATGACATTGCTGGAGTTTTTGGACCTCGGATTCGGATTCAGCGACCCCAAAAACCTATAATAAACATGCTCTTACCCCCGGACTTGGGGAAAAAAAAATTTCATGAGGTTTTATGAGGTTATTTCAGAACCCTGACGTGCTGGAATCTGTTGGACCGCGGATTCGGATTAAGCGACGCAAAAAACATATATTCAACATGGTCTGACTTCATGGCCCGAAAAACGATTTTTTTGTGTGGCTGTGTAATGAATAAAGAAGACTATAACAACAAAATCATGGACCTTCTTACTGACTATACATGTAAGAAACTTAAAAAAGACCCCACAATAACCATAGTCAGAAAAACAAAAACCCATCTAAAAAACTCAAATCTTGACAGCGAAAAAATATCTAAATTAAAACCTACTAATCCCATCTCTTCAAAACTTTACGTACTCCCAAAAATCCACGAACACAACATCCCACTCAGACCGGTCGTCAGCGCAATAAACTCACCAACTGACAAGCTAGCACGCTTTCTCGCTAAAAGACTGTAACCTTTCACAGGAAAATCTACCACACACGTCCAAAACTCTTTTGAATTCATCAGAAAAATACAACAGATTCACATTCAACCCCAAGACATCCTAGTGAGATTCGACGTAGTATCTCTCTTTAAAATAGTACAAATCTCTGATACAATCGATATTATTAAATCCTTTGCAAACTTACCCTCCAATCTCACACCTATGATAGAACACTGACTCAATAATACCTATTTCTCTTTCAATAACCAATTCTACGAACAAACTTCAGGAGCAGCAATGGGATCTCCAATCTCACCTGTAATAGCCAACATTTTTGTGGAAATCTAGAAACTAAAATCAATAACAAATGATCTGGAGACATGGACTAGATGAACTACAGAAATTTTTCGATTTCATCAATCAAATACTCCCTAATATCCAGTACACCACGGAAATTAAAAAAAAAAACGGAAAATTACCTTTCTTGGAATTACTGGTTGACAAAAGATCCGATAAGACAATTAGGACATTAAGCCTACAGAAAACTCACGCATACAAACAGATACATGCATGCCTCCTCCCACCACCATCCATCCCAAAAGCAATCGGTCATCAACTCCCTTGTACACAGAGCTGTCTCCACAACAGATAAGGAAAACTTACAAAAGGAATTACAAAGTGTAAAAAAAATCCTGATACAAAACGAATACACAAATAACTCAGTAGCTCAGTAGCTCAGTAGTAGCTGAGCATCATATCGAAACAGGACATAGCAGTTTATTTAAAAAACAACCGTAGTAGCAAAAACGTACAATAATTTTCGAGGAAAACATAGAGAAGCAATCGAAATCTTGAAACACCCTAATAACATCAATAGGGACAATGGATATAATACCAATCCGATTTGGCTTTCCGTCCTCCCGGGGTTTTTAAAAAAGACTCGATTGGCCAATCAAGTTCAACCAGCCCCCACTATGGGGCGCTCTGGCCAATCACAAGCATCGTAGAGAATACATATATAAGAACAACATAACCTGAAACTTCAGTTTCAGGTCAGCCCTGAAGAAGTGAACTGCAATGTTCACGAAACGTCGGCAACATTCATAGTTTCGCACAAGATTGAAACCCGTAAAATCTTTGATATTTAAATTCAAATTTATTACACTTATACGTATATACATACATATATATATATATATATATATA
>CAKNXH010000263.1:112645-164036 GCA_932178445.1 Andricus quercusramuli | reverse complement strand
TCCGCAACCCGAGGACGCGTTCGGTGGCTTTGTCATAAGCCCTTCGGGTCTATTCCAAGGGAATCGAAACCGAATATATATATATATATATATATATATGACAAAGCTACCGAACGCGTCCTCGGGTTGCAGATAGAGGGTCCCTGTACCAAGTGTTTCTGTTGAGTACGGTTACAATAATGAATAAGCAGTCGCGGACAATTGTCTAGGGATGGTCCCGAAGGAATAACCCCTAAGCGAAGGCGTTAGAACCGTGCCGAAAGCTGAATGACACCTAGGTGAGGTGTCTCAAAAGGTGACCCGAGATACCGGGCGACCTCTCAGAGTATCAGCTTATCCTTGCACGCGGGGCTCTAAAAGGATGGAAGAACCCTTTCCCCAGCTGCACGTGGGAACAACAATGACAACACCAAACATAGTTGTAGTAAGTGCGGTTCAAAACAATCAAACGCGCAGGGCTCCCGATAATGGGTCGGATAACAATGGCGACTATCCTAGAGTTGGGGGAGCCAATCAAGACGGAGTCAATGCGATGGACCGGCAGAATCTCCACACTTTTGGTGGAGGGATCGACTCAATGGCGACCTGCTAGAGTGCTACGATAGCAGTATGGCCCCCGAGCTAGAAGGTTACATGGCACGACTGCAGGTTCTGTGGTGCGAGAAACACCCAGAGCTCTCGCACTTTTCGCGTCAACGTTTGCGAAACCATGCCGAACAACTCCGAAAAAGGGGCTATGTAAGCGGAGCGCCTACTCTACCGTAGCCAGAAGAGGCCGGCAACAGAGAAAGAGTGGCGACACTGAGACCAACCGCGAACAGGCATCCAATAGATGAAGAACGATGCTCCAAGACTCGGAGAAACATCAACAATCAGGTTTCTCCCGAACCCAAGGATCTGACTGAACTGGATGATGAGCTCCGTGAAGATTGCTCCGAAGAATCCGACCTCTGGACAATCAATTGTGGTGTATACAGTGAAGCGAGAACTTTGGCAGATACAAACCGAAAAACAAAATCAACGGTTGATCATAAGACCAAAAGACGAATACATCAACTCAGTACAAAGATAGGCTGGGCAAGACAGTACGCGTCCCGCATTCAGTGTGTAATTGAATACATAACATCTGGCAGGACTTTAGAAGTCTAGACCGGAGGGAGAGTTGGTTCGGAGAAAATTTTTGTCTGACCCACCTCGACTCTTCCAAAACCCTCCAGTTACTGTCGACCATCCGCCCAAATTAGAGGAGGTCGAAGCATTTTCGAGAGAAGTCAACGAGGTCCCATATCCACTTCAAGAAGACTCAAAGAGCATGAATAGCTTCAAGGAGCTGTGCAATGCCCTCATAAAAGCTGAGGAGGAATGCCCACCTATCACTACCGATGAGGTGAAAAACACATTAAGAGGCATGAAGAACTATTCCGCTCCCGGTCCAGATGGTATCAAGACCTTCTGGTGGAAGAAGTTTCCTTCAACCCACCAGCATCTGGCCCGAATTTTCACCTTATATCTAAAGTCGGAAGAGCCTATTCCGGAGTGATTGGTGGAAGGGCGCACAGTGCTCCTGCTGAAGACGGGCAACTTAGCTGACCCTAAGAATTATAGGCCAATAACTTGTCTGAGTACACTGTATAAGATCATTACAGCTATCCTAAATGATAGGATTCCTCGGACAATTGGAACTGGGTGGCAAGAGATGTATGAACAACGCGGCTCAAAGAAAGGCGTAGCAGGATGTCGGGAGAACCTGCTCACCGATAGATGTGTTTGTAAAGACGCAGCATCCTATCAGCGATCCCTATCGATGACCTGGATTGATTAGCGAAAAGCTTTTGATTCAACCTCCCATAGACTTATCATCTGTCTGTTGGAAAGCTTGAAGGTTCATCCACACATCGTGAGGTGCATAGAGAGATTAATGCCGCTTTGGAAAACTAGATTTACTATCTCATCTGGAAAACATCGTGTGATCACTAACAGTGTCACCTTTCAGAGAGGTGTGTTTCAGGGCGACACCATGAGCCCCCTTCTCTTTTGCCTCACATTATTGCCACTGCCTCTTGCACTCTGTCATTCCCAAGGGTACTTCTGTAGCAAACCTGTAGATCGAAAACACAAGGTCACTCGTGTACTTTACATGGACGATATCAAGATCTATGCTAGAAATAAAGAGAAACTACACCAAGCTCTAAAAATTGTCAAAGGCTACACTCAAGAGATTGGAATGGAGTTCGGGTTAGAGAAATGCGCCACAATTGATTTGAAGAAAGAAAAACTCAATGGCAACCCCGAAGACCCTGAGCTCGTTGACAGAAGCGCTATACGACACCTTAGCGCTGGAGAAACCTATACATACCTGGGCGTGCCACAGAGCCGCATTCAGAAAGTGACATCTATAAAGGATGCTCTCCGAAGCAGATACAAAAGTCTCATCCGGCAGGTTTGGTCTTCCGAACCGTCGGCTAAGAACAAAGTATCTGCAACGAACATGCTTCCCGTCCCGGTAGTACTCTATTTATTTGGAGTGGTTCCATGGACGAAGGACGAGCTCAGATTTCTTGATATCGGTACGCGAAAGTTTTTGCACATGAACAAAAGCATGCACCTTAAGTCTTCTGTTCCGCGACTTTACATCTCACGCCGCCTAGGTGGTTGTGGAATACTGAATCTTGAATATCTTCACAACAGGATTATTCTAGGTACAGCACATATAGTTGCAAATGGAAAAGACCTTCTTCTTAAAATGGTCAGGAAACATGAAGAAGCGGGCAAAGGGGCGTTTCTGTACAAAGCAGCGGAGGAAGCTGCTGAGACACTCACAGAGCATTCTGCAGAGACATCTGGCGGTTGCGGAGGGTACTGCATGGAGAGGTCCTTCTAGGACAGAAGGAGCAGAAGCGGATGACGTACACGTTCCAGTAGCTTTGGGATTGGTTTCTTTAAGGAGCCATGTTAGAAGCTTCCGGAGCCTACAACTTCTCATATTACAAATAAAACTTTTAACGCTGTGTGGTTTCGAACCTACATCTATACCGGAATCTATCGCGAAGTAGTCGGTAACGTTAACCATTATTCTATACCTACAGAATTGCAAGTCAATGAAAAAACCTCTCTTTTCTCTCTTTTCTCTCTTTTCACATTAATTCTTTTATTATCATGCGACATCATACAGATGTAAAATAAATGAACTGTTAATGGGAATATAAATGAAATAATTTTCAAATAAATGATTTAAATGGATTACAATTCTTCTTCATTTGATATTTTGTGTCTTCGCGTTTTTGACCATTTTACAACTGTTGACACTGAAATAAAATGTCATTTTTAATGAGCATTTAAAATTTGTATCGACGGAACCTCGAAATTTCATCACATACTGCGACCATTTTTCTAATAACAAATTTTTGTTAACTTTCGTGTAAATTGATAATTTTTCGAAATGTTAAAACACCTGAATATATTTTAAAACGTATTTTTTTCATTTTTTAAATATTTATTTTGCCGGCGCGATACTATCCCGATCGTGGAGCCAACCGTCCGCCAGTACTGGGCGAAGTGCCGATTTTCTGTACTGGTTAGCAGTACTGGGCCAGTACTGCACCGGTGCAACAAACATCTCAAAGTTATTCTGAACAACGGGGGAAAGACTGAGTCATCTGGATTTACTATGATAGAATAAAGGCCTGTGAATCACTTCCACAAAAGCGCAATTTCCCAATTGTTTTGTTCGAAGCGTTTAAATCGAGAAATGATTGTTAATTTTTGACGCACAATGAATCAAAATAAAATAATGTGCCTTGATCAAAACCGGTATGTATACCGTGCAGTTCACAATTCACATTTGATTCCGAAATTTGTCTCGTGACCCTAATTATTCCCCATGAAACTTTAAGTTTTAAAATGTCTGCAAGGTTAATTGTGAATCAGGCCTGGTCAGAGAAAACAATTTAGCTGTGAAAAAAACACTAGTTGTAAGAATTTGTCTTTCAGAAAGTTTATGACTGCAGGAAATGTTGACGTGTATTAATGTACCGTTAAGGGTCGTGCATAAATTACCTAACACTTTTTTCGGGAGGGGGGGTCTAGCTTAGTGTTACATAATGGTGAAAAACTACAGCGAAATATCGGAAAAAAGCATTACATACGGCGCCGCCCGGGCCAAAATTGTCGCAAAATTGCGTTACATAATTTATGTACGACCCCTCATAAATGATGAATTTATGTAAAATCTTAGCAATTAGAGTCAAAACTAAATTTTGACTTCTTAGAAGAACCCCCTACCGACAGGCCTGGTTAAATATTAGTAGAATTATTTTTATTCCATAAGTACAGTTGCAATAATTATGGGCAATAGTGAGTTTATTTCAGCATGATCTGTTAGGGTGAGAATTCAAAAGATATTCAAAAAAGTAATCATCAAAGTATAGAAAAATGTTTTTCAACGTTACTCACAATCAGGACAATAGTACAGGAAGCAATTCCATATCGCTAGATCCCAAGTCGTGTATAGACGATCATGAAAAATACAAGCTTTACGATTACGAGGGTCCGGTTTCTGTGAAAAAAGTGTTCATTTATTGGCATATTTGATAGCTAAAAGATTGCAGATTACAGTGGAGCGAAGAATACTTTAGAGAATACTAAGAAACCTTTTTCTTTTTTCAACTCGTTTGGGATAATATTTTTTGTTAGGTAAATAATTTTTGGTATGTGAACAAAAATTTTGTGAACTCCATAATGAAGCTACCGCTTCTTGCTTTGCACGGCAGCATTTCAAAAATAATTACGTGTATAAAAAAGGCGATAATCGTTTCCAAATATAGAAAAGACCGTGTAAAATTAAGTATACTTACGCTGCATAGAAGTGAACACATCGGCCTGTCCAGAAACTTCTCCAATGTTTCCTGGAAAATAAAAAATAAGAAAATCTTAAAAACGATATTACTAAAATGATAGATGTGTTTGATCAATATTAAATGGTTGAAAAATTTATTTAATAAATTTGTGAAAATATTTTAAATACAGTCATTTAGTTATTTCTTTAGCACGCACTTTTACGACCTCTTTTCTATGAATCTGTGGTCTCTGTTTTTTTTTTTTTTTTTTTTCAAGTGTAGGGTGTAGACGCTTGTCTCAGTAGGCGTTCTGTCCTTGAGCCACAAAGTCGTCTTTCAAAATCGGTGAATTTATTCAGGAGAAGAAAAATTTTGAATTTTGTTTCAATGCGATTGAGAATGATTTTTAAAGGAAGAAGTTCCATCTCTTACTGGATTGAAGAAAAAAATTGCAAACAAATAAGTTTGTATCATAGATTGAAGTTTAAGCTTTCTTGATTTTGCTTTAACCAGATATTTCAAGCCGATCAACAGTCAAATAAACTCTCCAGATTGTTGGATTGAGATGTTTTGTTTCCTATTAAAATTACCCTGAAGAGGACGCCTAACAAACCTGGAAAAAAGACGGATTAATAATAATGGAATGAGAGAGAGGGGGTTTGGAGAGCTCCTTTTTTTCTCCCTCTTTTTTTATTTGCCATATATCTGTCTCCAATTAGCCGTTTTACAGTATGATTTGAAAATATATTTCACTTCTTTCAAGTCTTTTCGCGCAATTATTTCTCACAAATTTATTTTCTTGTGTATGTGTTTTTAAAAAACAGTTTTTAAGAAACATAATTCTTCTTAAGCCTTCTGGTGCAATTTTGTTGCACAATTTGTTTTTTCAAACTTTATGTTGGTTTAACAAATGTACTTCCGAATATAATTTGAATAAGAAGAAGTACTATTTACTAAACTCAATATATTTTATAATTGGAAAAATAATTCGACTTTACGAAAACCACAGGTGATTTTTGATTTTTTAACATCAAGCGCGCACGACCAGTTCTGCCAGACAAAGTATCCGCGAAATGCTTTGCGTCCTTATATTATTACCTTGTATTCCTCTCGATTTATTTGACTTGTCTTACAATTTTTAGGCACAGCAAAGAATTTTCTGTATAGGTATTTCTTAATTTTGTTCCCTCGTTTTTCACAATTTTAGACGTTTTAAACATAAATTTTTTATCATAATTAAATTTTAATGTCAATTAAGATTCTTAGGTGCAGCTTACCTCCATGAAGCCGCCTCTTTGTAGTCCGTTGTTGCGGCGAGGATCCTAAGTGTGAAGGATACAAACATCTTGTATTATATATCTCTGAGAAAAAAATTACTTGAATAGAAGAAATTTAGCACTGAATACGTCCAATCAAATATTTTTTGATCTAAAAAACTGTTCGTATTTCAAGAAATACTGTTTTCAAACCAAAATATCATTCTTCTCTAACACATACTTTTTTATGTAGAACTTATAAAATAATCGATCGAATTGGTCAAACATTTGCTTCATTCAAAAGAAGAACGTTGTTTTACTTGAAGAAATTTCATTTGAATAAAACAAATTCTATCTTTGATACAGGGTCAAACTAATATTTGTTTAATTAAAAAAGAGTTCAACAATTTTCTTGAGTAAATTAAAACTCACCGTTGCATGGACAAGGGTGGCCAAGGATAAAGCTGCGATGGCTTCAAGATAAAAAGAAAAACAGAATTATTTCTTTACTAATCTCAGTTAAGTTGCATATAATAGCATATTCCACTGGTCTGCACCGGTTCTTTAACGGATGGAGTTAAAAGAAGATACTAACAATATCATTCGCTTTCTATGACCTACAAAATGTTTGAAAATTTTTGAAATTTCAATTACGGAACTTAGCTTGTTTATGCTTCTGGCTATTAATTCTTTATTTATATCAAGGAAATGAAGCTCCACGTCAAGTGTGCTTCATTCAAGTGTAAGACAAGTTCGTAGGAACTGTTCCGTGTAAACTAGAAAAACATTTTTCATGCTGGCATCAACTGCCTTGAACCATTGCAATCACATTTGGTCAATCCATGATAAAGTCATTGTATGTCATTATTTACCAAAAATTTGCTATCATAAACATTATAATGATTATTTGAGCAAGTAACGTTTGCGTCCAAATAATAATCATCAATATTAAGGCAAATAATTTATACAGGTCCATGAAGCCAGCACCTCCACTATCGAAATACCTCAATTTTTGTGTATCAAGATTTTGGGCTTTTTCGGGCTGTATTGCCGATTTTTGGGCTCCACTACTTTTTTCGAAAATTCAAATTTGGAGTGGAGGTTCTGGCTTGACTCAAGCCAGCACCTCCACCAGATGAAAATTTGAAAAAATTGAGAATCAAAGACGACCGAATTTTGGGCTTTTTTGGAGCTTTTGAACAACGCCAACATCCAATTTTCAAAAACTACCCCTACAGGCAATAAGACTACCCCCTATGTAAAAACTCAAACTAGGAAGAAACAAAGTACACCACATTTTTTCGCTTATTTTGGGCACTCGAATGCACCGAAAAAAATCATGAAAACCACCCCATATGTGCAAAAAACAACCCTTTTGCCAAAAATAAAATCTGAAAAAAATAAATTGGATCATAATTTTGGGCTAGTACTGGGATCTCGAATGCATCAAACAAAATGGTCAAAAACCACCCTTATGTACAAGAACACCACCACCTAAGTAAAAACTCCAGCATGGGAATAACAAAGTATAAAGTAGCATTGGGCTTTTCTTTGGCTCACGAATGCCTAATCTTTTGTTGTTGCGAAAACCACCCATGCATCTAAAAAATCGAACGCATATCTATGAATTCGAATTTGAATTTTCAAGAAGACAAAAAATCAGAGACTATCCACCCTTTAAAATTCCGAGTCCCACCAGAGACTCCATTTACAAAGTAAATTTCTAAAGAAGATAATTCTTTGACAAAGTCACATCTGCGTGGTATCAAGGGGTTGCTTTTCAAAGTTAAGAGTAGGAGCCCAAAATTCGGAGCTACAATTTTTGAGGAGCCCAAAAATCAGAAATTCTATTTACACAGTAATGTTCTAAAAGAGATTGTTTTTTGACAAAGCCATATCTGCGTCGTGTCAAGGGGGTTGTTTTTGACGTTAATGGGTGGAGCCAAAAAATCGGTGTTGGTATTTTTGTGAAGCCCAAAAATCAGAGACTCCATTTACACGATAATATTCTATAAAAGATAATATTTTAACCAAGTCAAATCTGCGTTTTATCAAGTGGTTGCTTTTGAAAGTTAAGGGTTGGAGCCCAAAAATCTGTGTTGGTATTTTGGAGGAGCACAAAAATCAGAGACTTAATTTGTACTGTAAAATTCAAAGAAAGATTATTTCTTGACAAAGTCATATCTGCTTGATGTTTCTTTTAAAGTTCAGCCTTGAAGCCCAAAAATCGGGCGTTTTTGAATATTCCTGTCGAGTTGAAAACATAATCTGGAGTTTTCTGAATGTAAACATTGTGACCGTTTTTGATTAAAAACTTTATTTGCTGTTTTACATTGAGTTACTTCTGAACAATTTCGTGTAATTTACTGGGGGTGGACTTTGGGGGTTGTTTAATATTATGATGGGGTTGGAAACTTAATCTGGAGTTTTCTGAATGTAAATATTGTGATCATTTTCAATATAAAAATTTCATGGATGTTTTACATCGAGCTGTTTCTGAAATGTTTTGTGGAATGTACTAGGGGTGGACTTTGGGGCTTGTTTTAAATTATTATAAAGTTGAAAACTCAATCTAGAGTTTTCGGAATGTGAATATTGTGACTATTTTCAACTAAAGAATTTCTTGGCTGTTTTACATCGAGTTACTTCTGAACTGTTTCGTGAAATATACTAGGGGTGGACTTTGAGGGTTTTTCAATATTATGATGGGGTTGAGAAGATAATCTGAAGTTTTTTTTTCAAGTAGATATTGTGACCATTCTTAATTTGAAAATTTAATTTAAAAACCCCCTTGACTAGACGCAGATATGATTCTGTCAAAAACTAATCTTTTTTAGAATTTCACAGTGCAAATAGTCTCTGATTTTTGGGCTCCTCAAAAATACCAATACCGATTTTTGGGTCCCACTACTCAAGGCTAAAAAGCAACCCCTTGATACCACGCAGATGCTACTTCGTCAATGAATTATCTTTTTTAGAAATTTACTTTGTAAATGGAGTTTCTGATGTTTGGGACTCGGAATTTTATAGGGTGAATAGAGTCTCTGATTTTTGGGTTCCTTGAAAATTCAAATTCGAATTTATAGATAGGAGTTCGATTTTTGAGATGTCGGGGTGGTTTCTGTAAAAAAAAAATCAAGAATCCGTGAGCCCAAGATAATCCCAACTCTACTTTATATTTTGTTTCTTCCATATTTGAGTTTTTACTTACCGGGTAGTTTTATTTCCTGTGGGAGTAGTTTTTTGGAAATTGGTTATTGGCGCGTTCAAGTGCCCAGAAAAGCCAACAATTCTGTCGTCTTTGATTTTTAATTTTTTCAAATTTTTATGTAGTAGAGTTGCTGGCTTTATTCAAGCCAGCACCTCCACTCTAAATTTGAATTTTCAAAAAAGTAGTCGGGCCCAAAAATCGACAACACATCCCAAAAAAGGCCCAAAAGAAGCTCAAATTTCTGATACAAAAAAATTTGGAAATTTCGATGGAGAATAAAAAATTATTTATTCATTTTCATCATTCTAACTCACAAACCCCCTTTGTTTATACATTGTAGACATGTTGTTGAATTTAAGTGGCCAACTATTACTATTCCCCACGACATTATTTTCATCCACATATTTTTTTATGACTTTAATAAATATTTGGACTTCTGCAGTTCTACTGAAAAATATTTATAAATTGTCGTGAAATTGATTCTAGATCTTTTTGAATGATTCTGGATATCTCATGGCGAGTGGTATTCTTCAAAAGTTAACGATTTTTGTTGTTTCCTTATTGTCTATGAAATAAAAAAGTATTTGAAACCTTTTTCAAGAAATCAGATGTAAACAATGTATGCAGAATCCAATTCATTTTTATTTATGCAAAAATTTCGAATATGATAAAAATAATTGCGGTTCGTAAATTAACTTTTCATTGCGCCTCTATTGAAACGTCAAATTTCGATACCTTCAGAGCGGGTTGAAACATGATGTTGGCATCCCTTGGGTCGAAAAATTTTGTTTTAGCCCTAGGATTTCAACCCGGTCTATAGGTACCGAAACTCGAATTTTCAATAGATTTACTATGAAAAATAATATGCATTGCTCGGAATGTAACATACTATATCGCGTATTTGAAGACCTTACGTTTGAATTTTTTATCGAAAACCAATAGCAAATCCACTCCAATATTTTCATGACTTGTAAACGACACCTATACATTTCTCTGACAAAAAAAAAATAAAAAACGTTATTTCTTGGGAAAAGCGTTTTTCATTTTTAAATTTTGACCCAAATATTTAAAAAAAATTTTCAATTGTTTGATTCTAAAATCTATCTCAAAACAAGTGCGCTCAAACGTGGAAGAATCAAACTGGTCAATTACTACGTATCCTGAATTAAAGCCAAATCCCATTCCGATACGACCGTGATCAGATGATATGGACGCCACCATATGGAACATTTGGTAATTGGTGACGTTGCGGAATACCATTTGCACATTATCAAAGTAATTAAACTAGGCTTTAATCATAAACGTAAACTACGGTGTATCTTGTAATTATTTGATTGATTTTGAGTAATGTATTACTAATTATTTGTCAGCATATCTTATAAAAAGAACTCTTTAAGAATACAGAATTCATGTACATTAATTCCTGAATAAAATCTCTTTAAAGCAGGTGTTTTATATGTATGATTAATTACTTATCGATAAAGCGAATGCTCCATTTCCCATCATTTTGAAAACTGAACGTTAGGACAATCTGTTTTCAATCAAGATTTTTTCAGAAAAGAAACTCGTGAACTAACGATGCCAGACAGGAAAGTAAGTACTTGCAGAATGATGAGTCGTCTTACGATTGCCAGATATATCATTTCCGTGAACATGACGTGTACTTTACCAAGATTCGGCGCAAATAATAATTTCAATATCTCGCAATGTGTAATTTATCACTTTAAAAGCACCGAGAAATTTCGAAAGAAAATGCGAAATAAGAATAAAAATATTAGATTTGTATTGAAATTGAATATGGAAATTATATAAATATATTAAGTTAAAATTAATTTAGTCATGTAATTGTACCATTCTGAGGGGGACTCGCAAACTGAGGATGGGTGCAGGATTTGGAAGATCGAGAACGGGCAAAGGCAGTGATCAAAGCAATTAAAGTGAGTTTATTTCACAGCACATACACGGAGAAAAATTGAAGGTCAGTTTGACCATCCAGATGCGCAGACAGACTATATTGCAGGGTCAACTATAGGACATTCCTTGAAGATGGCTGAAGCGACTATCTCTAGAAGGCTGAAACAAGAGGTTCAAATCGATCATCTCAGAGAGTCGACTTGGTCATCTCGGACGGTCGACTCAAGCGTCATAAAGAGTCGAGCCGATCATCACAGATGGCGAAATTGATCATTATAAAGGTTTGAATCGCTCATCATGGAGGTTCGATTTGGTCATATCAGACAGTCAACTTGATCTCCTCAGAGAGTCGACCTGGCCATCTGAGGGTGTCGATTTAATTATCCTACATTCTTTTTATTTGTTGTCCTTTTCCTACTAATTCCAGTCTCTCTCTCTCTCTCTCTCTCTCTCTTATAAGAGAATGGAAACGATAAAATTAAGTGGAATCTATAAAACCTGAAAATTCATATGAAATACATGAATTATGAAAGCATTTTTTATTCTTTGTGGAGAGTGTGGTGTATGAGACATAATTTGATATGCAAAAACAGTGCACATTGACAATATATTTTTTGGAGCACGAAATGCTACGGATACGGCACGATGTCACACTGAATTGTATGATTTTAATCATTGAAGTGAATTCAGAAACCAATATCCCACATCTCGTTACTTTCTGCATCATCAATGAATGCTGAAATTGTTTGCGCGTTTTCAGTTTGTAACGACACGGTGACAAAAAATTGATAGCTGAACGTCCAGTCACGCCTTTATCCTAAATCCCTTGGGAGCATCAAATTTGATATTGAAAATTCAGAAGAATAAGCTTCTCTCTTATGCACTTCACTCTCCACGAATGTTCGAAATATCGAAAAGCAGTTTAAGCTTATGACAAACATGTTTAAGTTCAATAAACAGCAAATGTGACGCTGAACGGCTCAATGACATTCACTAACTCCAAAAATGCTCTAGAGTCTAGACCACGGTGCTCCCAACTCTCGTACCCTTTCACACTGCATGCATCGTGTCGACAGCTGAATTGGTTAAGCTTGGCGCGCTTATCTGAAATGATTATATGTGAAAATCAATTGTGTACAGCAAATAGTAAAAGTAGAGTTCTTAAGAATAATTCTTTGCTCACAAGGACGAATCATAAAGTGAAATTCAAATTATTCATTAGATTTTCTCCTTAAAAATAAATGATCGATTTTAATTTCAAAGAAAGGAATATCTTTTTTATACTGAATATGAATTTACAATTATTCCTAATATTCTTATGCACTTAAGAATTATCATTTATTCTGAACATTTGACTTACACATTTAATCATTTTTAAATAAACAAGCCAACGGTAACTAATCAGGTTAGCCCTCCGCGATGGGTCATTTGCTTTTCCGTGGATGGTTGAAATGAGTGAAAATGAGTGAAATGAGTGGTCACGAAAAGAGAGTCTCTCCGACTATGTCAAACAAATTCTGGATGGATCTTTACACCATCTAGAATAACGGACTAGCTTTCTAAATTTTGACCCTCAAACTTTGACCATCCATTTTTCTCCGTGCAGTAGGCTCAACGAGCCAAGTTTCTGTAGAGCAGCCAGCGGTTATGCCTCGTAGATAACGCCATTGTAGGGTGATGCGACTGAAGACCTGGATGGTTATCATAAATTAAAATTCCAAATTTTAAAGCTTTTTCGGGTTTCAATCATGTGCGAAACTATGAATGTTGCTGACGTTTCGTGAACATTGCAGTTCACTGCTTCAGGGCTGACCTGAAACTGAAGTTTCAGGTTATGTTTTTCTTATGTATGTATTCGCTACGATGCCTGTGATTGGCCGAAGCGCCCCATGGCCCTATTGATGTTATTAGGGAGTTTTAAGATTTCGATTGCTTCACTATGTTTTCTTGGAAAAATATTGTACGTTTTTGCGATGATGGTTGTTTTGTCAAATAAGATGCTATGTCCTGTTTCGATATGATTCTCAGCTATAGCACATTGCGTGTAATGTTTTAGCCTGACTTTACTCTCATGTTCCTTTACACATTGACTTACCACCATCCCAGTTTCTTCAGTATAGACTTTGCCACAAGAACAAGTGATTTCATATACTCCCGGATCACTGAAAGGTGCCTTTTTATCTTTAGGGTTGTTTAGAAGTTAAATCCTTGATCAGTCTTCGATTAGAAAGTTCATTTAAATTAACATTTAAATTAAATTAAAAATTTTGTTTTTAATTTGAATGACCTTTCTAATCGAAGACTGATCAGGGATTCAATATACAAAAGGTCGAGACTTACTCATCATCTTGTTTAGAAGTTTTCCTATTTTCGCAGGTGGCTTAAATATAGTTTGTAAGTTGTATTTGTTGAGAATTCTTCCTATTTTTTCTGTAATAACTTGAATGTAGGGTAGGATGGTGGTCGTCTCTCTCTCTCTCTTTCTTTACTAGGTTGTTTTGACATGTTTTTCTGAGTGCATTTCCTTATTGCTTCATAAATTCGTTTGTTTGTGTAATCGTTTTGTATGAGAATTTGTTTAACTTGTGGGAGGAAGCATGTATGTATCTGTTTGTATGGGTAGATTTTCTGTAAACTTCATGTCATAATGGGTTATCAGATCTTTTGTTAACTAGTACGTCCAAGAAAGGCAATTTTCCGTTTTGTTCAATTTCCATGGTGAACTTGATACTAGGGTGTATTATTATTAGTTCTGGGTTGAGGCCTTATCAGTTCCTGACGCTTGGGTAATCCCGTCGCGTCCCCTTGTGAGCCTAAGCGTGACCCCATAGCCCTCTCCATAAGGAGAGGACCGCAGCCACGCTATTGGCTGATATCTCTGACTCGCTGATAATGTGATTACCTGTGAGTGTTAGACGTTTCCCCGCAATCGCAGGGCAGTAACAAAGGATTCGAGTAGATGTCTCATTATCATTTCCAAACAGACAACAGAGGGTACTTTCTGCAAGCCCTATCTTATGTATGTGATATCCTTACTTCCCATGTCCTATGAATAGTTCTGTTAGGATTTTGATTTCACTCCTCCCGAGCTTGAGTATTTCCCTAGCTCGATTGGTGTTAAGCTTTGAGCCCAAGAGTGTTTTGTCCTGTCTGCAACCAGAGACCAAATCCCACTCATTCTGATGTTCCTCAGTCAGCCAACTGTTAATTACTTCCGTGACTGACCTGCTGGAAATACCTACCACTGGCTCGGGTCCAGTAAAATTCCTTCTTGCCTGGGCATGTTCAGGGTCGGCCTTCGCGCGATGTCGACTGGGATATTCACTACTGTCGAGATCCTCCCGTCATTCACCAAATTTAGCCTCCAGGCCGCTTTCGCAGTCACGGCCTTGATGACAGAAGTGTCGTCAACGTAACGGCACCAAGATTCCGGTTTAAGCTTGGATTTGTTGAAGATTTGAGATTCTAGATTTTCCATGAAAATATTGGCTATTACAGGTGAGATTGGAGATCCCATTGCTGCTTCTGAGGTTTGCTCGTAAAATTGGTTATTGAAAGAGAAGTAGGTATTAGTAAGACAGTGTTGCCTTTGTCTGCGGGAAATATTATGATGTCTTCATTCTGATTCAGTTCTTTTATTGCTGTTTTTTCTTGTTTTCTTAAGTTTGAGGAGGGAAGTTGGGCTTTGCGTAAGATGTTGGCCGTCCTAGGCCGTATGTCAGTCGCTTTTTCGGGTGGAAGGGTATATATTGTGGATTCCAAATTACAGATAATTTCTTCTTTCGGGATTTTGGAGGGAGCTACTGCAAAGTTATCTCCTTTAGATAAGGATGAAATCATTTCATTGCTAAGATGATGGTTAGAGATGTTTTTCACTGTGTTAGTTAACGGTGCGTGCTTTACTGGAAGTAATTTGTCAAATTTTATTTTTTTGTTCTGAGTGCAAGAATCTTTAATCCGTTGTGATTGGTAAATGATATGTGGTCCAATCTAGACCAAATGTCAAGTCTGAGAATGTTCGATAGAAAAAGGTGAAGTTTTAGTTTTTTCTTGG
This sequence comes from Andricus quercusramuli, assembly GCA_932178445.1. NCBI lineage: Eukaryota > Metazoa > Arthropoda > Insecta > Hymenoptera > Cynipidae > Andricus > Andricus quercusramuli. Next base: position 148,766 of record CAKNXH010000263.1, on the reverse strand, counting down.
AGTTAGTGTGCAAGGAAAATTTAGTATGTTGTATTCTTTCTTTCAAGAGAAGCAAACTTGTTTTATGTAGAATTGATTTGGATTTAGATTTTCCCAAATTAGTTTTCAACTGTAAGAATTTCGGGACGATATTATTGTCCCTACACCGTGTTAAGAAAGCTAAGGATGTTAGTAGCTTAGCTTGAGAAGACCTGAGCTTACTAAAAGTGTTAGTTTTAGTAAGAAAACTCTCCATTTTGTCCTTTTATTTTGGTTGATGCATGTGTCATCTGTCCCCCTGTTGTTATTTCCTCGTGTTCTTTTCAAATTTTATTTGTAGTGTGTCCTTTAGTGCTTTGTTTATTTCAACCAAACCCCCTTTAATATATTTTGTACATGTCGAATCCGATACCTTATGATAATTTCTGGCCATATTCGACCTCTCATCACGGTATGTATCATGAAAGATGAAAAGCCCTGATGGATTTAATTACCTTACAGAGACGCATCCGCACATCTCGATATCCTCCATCTTTCTTCTTACCTATAAACAAATGAAATAATCCTAACTAGAAAAAAATTAAAAATTAAATACTATTATTCTCTCAGTTCTGTCTCCACTTTTATCTCATTTTAACGAGTGTCTTTTTTTAACCTTCAAACTGAATTATCTGTTCCTGAAATCTTAATTTCCGGTTATCTATTTTTTCAAATAATAATAATCATTTTACTATTTTGAATTCTTTCCTATCCAAATTGCAGTATCTTCTTCTGCTATTCTGTTTTCTTTTCATATTCTGCTGAAAAATAGCTTACATATATAAACTCCATTTTTTATTTTTCACTAGAATTCTACTTTGGCCTCGTATAACCGTATTTACCTTTATTTTCAAGACTTGTTTCATTTTAAAATCTAATGGAATTATTTTACTTCTCTAAACTTTTGTGTTCCCTAACTGTTGTGTCCGTGATTAAGTAGAAAAATGTTTTTTCTGTTCTGTTTTTTTCTGATAAAGAAAGCGTTTAATATCATTATATATTTTAACAGTTATTAGTAATAAAATTCCATAGATAGTTAGGCGTGGGTCTCCTAATCCCTTGAGGAATCTTCTAGGTTCTCTATTGGCTCATTCTTAAGTTCTTTCACTTTCTCGCGCTCTCTTCGGATGGATGCCTCTTTTGTATATCAATCAAAATTAGCAATGGATTGTTTTATTCCCTGCTCGATTTTTTTCGCTCTGCAACATTTTTATTACAATTTTCTTCATTTAGGAATTAGTGAATTTCTTCTTAAATATTGATTTACAAATTAAAATCTAATGTTATATAATTAAATTTAGTTTAGCTGAAATTTCCTCAATAATATTAAATAAAAAGATAGCGAATAAAATGTTCAGAATAAATTACGGAATAAAATGATTTGCTGTTAATTAATAGTCGTTGAAAATTGAACAAATGTTTTCGGTGACTCCGGACACGAGGCGTGAATAAAGCAAGGTGAAATCGATTGAGTATGTGAATAATTCCATGTCATCATTTTGAGGAAAAACAACTTGAAGGAAAACCTTGCTGGAGGTGACGTAGTATATCTGTGTGTATCGCAATCAACTTTTCATTGCTTCAATAAAGCTAAAAATCTTACACAATCGTCTTCTTTTATTAACCATATATATATTTATCACTAATAAAATTTTTGTATAAAATTTGAACTCATATATATTAAATTGTTTATTGTTATACCATTAAGCCATTTCCCTTTCGGGGTAAGCGTGACTCACTCTGTGAGGAAGGGAGTAATGTGGGGAAGGAGATGTGTATTTTTAGATTGATCTAGAATTCTCGTGTTATTTATTCAAATAACACGTTCGTTCCGGAACACTGTTCTGACCCAGCTTTTTGATAAATCTCTTGAGCGATCAACCCAATTGAAGAGCCTCATAAAATTGTTATGTGTGGTTCCCCACAGTTGCCTTATTTATGCGTTCGTTTAGCTTATTCTGAAAGTCTATTCGCAGTTCTGGTTTCTGTACATTCTCAATCTTGACTTGCGTTTGTTTCGTTTTTTTGGTTCTCTTTCTTCTGCATCCCTGACCTAAGTTTATTTTCAGGACTAGAAGGTAATGATCAGTATTGCATTCAGAACCCCTCATGACCCTTGTATCTTTCACTAGCTCCCTTAGTCATTCATCCGAAACAACAAAGTAAATTATACTGTGGCTATCTCCTGTACACACGGTGTATGTGCGGATCATTTTATTCCTAAACAAAGTTTTTAAAATAAATAATCCCTTTTATAGGCATGAGCTAACTTATCTTTTTCAGTTATTATTTGTTCTTGAATCCGCAAAATTACCTAGCACCCTTCCTGCACCCAGACGTTGGACGCCGTCCCTTGCGTTCATATCTCGTAGTAGAATGATTCTTTCACCATGATCGCAAGCACTATCTTATAGCATCATATAAAGTATCCCAGAAGGCGTATTTTATTTCACTGCTATCAATAGCTCTGAAAAACTAATATATTCTTTCTAATAAAACAATTTTATTATTGTGTTTCCAAAATACGCGAGAAACGAAAAAAATAAAATAAAATAAAACTGTATTATCAATATTTAAACTCTTATCTTAAATTTAGGAAAATATACTTTTAAAAACCTTCACGATTACTTAAACTACGCCCTTTAAGCGTTTTTTTCAAATTGGATAGGGTGGTCATTGTGATTATTTTGAGAAATTTCTTGTTTCACATCAGAATTATAATTTCTGACTGAAAACTTCCTGTTCCAAATCAGATACATAATTGTTTTCAAAAATCGCACGTTTCCAGTAAAAATTGTGATTCTTTTAGAAAATTCTTTGTTCCAGATAATAATTAAATTTTTTTCAATAATTCCCGATTCTAACCTAAAATCAGAGTTCTTTTCGAAAATTCCACGTTCCAAGTTATAATCTATAAGAAGAATAAAATTTCTTTTTTTACGTCTGGGAACATTTATAATTCAGAAATTCAGGATAGAACCTAATAAATACGACATCTTCCAGGCTAGCAATTTAAATTTTTTTTCAAAAATATACGAACTGATTGCATTTCGGAAACACAGCTGGCTTCCCTTATGAGAGCTTTAAAACAGTTTAAACAAATTCCTTGAAAATTTCTTTATGTGTGTGTTCCATAAATTTTTGTTATATAGTGCTGTAAATTGATTGGTATTTTTGTTTTTTTATTTTAGAAATTAACTATTGTGTAAAAATGGTAAAAAAGATAAAAAATGTTTTGTGAAGATATGTCTGAGATTTTCACATTTGGTGTCGCCTGGGCAAAAACATGTTTTTTTTGTTTTCCAGGCAAAAAAATCTCTTCAAGTGAATTGTCTTTATGTATTTAGATAAGCACCGCTATATTATCAATTTCGGTGTTTTTTAAACATTTCTTATCGGATTTTGGAAAATGACTTGGGAAATGGTGAATCTTGTGAATTGCCTAAAAAGCTTTGGAAATCTCGGTAAATTCCATAAAGGTTTTGCAATTCTTTGAAATACTTTGTGGTACTTTGAAATGCCCTTAAATTTCTTGAGATCCCTTGAAATCCGCCCAAATTACTGAAAATCTTTCAAATCATTTTAATTCCTTAACATTTTTTTAAGATCTCGTTTACAGTGAAAATAATGTATATATTTTTAATCGTATTGTGTAAAAAATATCTAATATTATGTAAGAATGGGGAGGAGACGTAAAATTTCAAAAATTATATCGGGATTCTTCAGTTAAAGATGCATTGAATTTTCTTAAGTTTAACATTTATGTGAACATTGCATAAGCTACTGTCTTATTCTTAATATATAATTTGCAATCAGCCGATTTTAGGAATTCACTTTAATCTTCTCTGTGATGTTATGTAAATTTTCGTAATTTTAAGAAAAAGTCTGGTGATAATGGTCAGTAACACTCAGGGGTTCAGCGATAAAATAACGGTCAGTCCCAAGAGGGGATGGGGGAGGGTGATGGAAAATTGGCGAAAACCCGATTACGTGATTCATGGATGGCCCCTGAGACAAAAGTCGAAATATTTATTCAATTTTAATTAACAATGGATGATATTATTTCCTGAACGATTCTTTACCATGTGAATATTTACATTCCTGAATAATATTAAATAAAAACGAAACCAATAGAAATGTTAGGAATAAGTTTAGGAATAAAATATGCTTCCGCTAATCAAAAATTATGGAAAATGGAACAAATATTTTAGTGGAACGTAGACTCGAGGCGTGAATAAAACCAGGCAAAATGTATTATGCGTGTCAATAATTCTCATGTCATCATCTTTCAGGGAGATTACTTGTTAATACGTGACATTGGTGAATGTGACGTAGTCTATTTACAAGTATGACAAAATTAAATTCTACGAAATATTGTATCATTACAAAATATTTCATGAATCTCCTTTCAAATAAAATCTCGATTTGTTTACTTTCGCGCATCTTGAACGTGAAAGATGACGATAAATTATATAATGTACCCGCTACATATATATATATATATATATATATATATATATATATAAATGTGTCTACCTGTAACATTTTCATGGAAAAAAATTTATTCTGGAAGTAGTGAAGTTCTTCTTCAATATTCACTTCACAAACTAAAATTAAATATAATTTAATTACAATCTTCTGAATGATATTAAATATAATTATAACGAATTACTTGCTAAGAATAAATTACAGAATACACTAATCTACTGATAATTATAAATAATGAAGAATTAGGCAAATATTGTCAGCGAATCTATGCACGACACGTGAATAAAGCGAGGGAAAATACATTGAGAGGGTAAATCATTCAATGTCATGATTTCGAAGAAAAATAACTTGATGAAAAATCCTGCTGGAGGTGTAGTACTCTTTTCAAAAGAATTGCAATTAGCTTCTGTTTAGGTTAGGTTAGGTTTAATGTGGGCGGGAAATCCATGTAGAACTCCCCTGGCGCTCAAGCTATAAAGGCTATTGTGCCACACCCTTACTTCTACACTGTCAGCAGTCGACCCCGGACCTTTTGACGAAGCCCAGTATGTCAACCACTGATCGTGTTTCGATTTCCTCTGTTTCCATAAAATGGACCCCGAGGGTCTGTTGCCTGAGCCTAGCTGATGCGCGGGCACTGGCATAATACATGCAGGGATGTTTCGTCATCCCTGCCGCAGCTCCTGCACTTCGTCGTGGGGCTATACCCCAATTTGTGCATATGGTAGTTCAAGTGATTGTGCCCTGTCAGGGTCCGTACCACTGTCCTTATGTCTTTCTTGGGTAAACTCAGTATTTCCCTGGCTCTGTCCATCCTATAGGTATACCCCAGGATGGATTTCGCCTGACGGCAACCCTCGGTTTGTTCCCAGTATTCCCTGTGTTTCGTTCGGATCCTGTTTTTAATGGCCATACCGACACTGCAAGACGCTATTCCCAGTACCGGTTCCGGTCCTACGAATTCGTTCGCTGCGCCGAACTTTTCCAACTGATCCGCCTTTTCGTTGCCCTTGATCCCTGTGTGACCAGGGACCCATATGAGAGCCACTTTGTTTCTTTCTGCAAGTTAATTTAATGCCTTATTGCATTCCCAAACCAGTTCTGATGTTATGTCTGGTTTCCCTATTGCAGTTAGTGTTGCTTGGCTGCCCGAACAGATCGTGATCTGTCTGCCAGCAGCGTTTTCCTCTATTAGCTTTTCAGCACAGCGAAGGACGGCCAGAAGCTCCGCTTGAAAGATAGTAGCGTGTCGCCCATGTGTGATCCCTATCCTTTTCCCTCTCTTGCTGTCATAAATTCCTGCTCCTGACCCTCCCGCTCCCCTGGAGCCATTCGTATACCAGATTTTTTCCTGGAGAAGCGGGTTACCATTTTCTTTCCGCTGATGCCTGCTTGGGATACAGACGCGGAAAGCTTTGGTGAAGTTGAAGCGTTTTGTTATTTTATCTTGCCTCATCTGTAGAATCGGCAGTGTGCTGATATCACTCGGGAGTCAATTGTATTTGGTCCCCGGAGTCCATCTATTTGCTCTAATCAGGTGGCCCATCGCGTGAGCCGCCCTGGCGGTTATCGCAACATGTAGGGGTTCCTCACAGAGCATGAATCCTATGGCCGCTGTGGGCGCAGTCCTCATTGCTCCAGTCAAACCCGCAAATGCTAGCGTTTGTAATCTTCGCAGCCTGTCCTGCATTGTTTTGAATTCCGCTCATGGCCACGAGACCACGGCCGCGTGCAGAAGCCTGGGTTTTAAGACCGCAGAGTAGAGCCATGCAAGCATTTTAGGCCCTAGCCCCCACGTCAACCCAAACGCTCTCCTCCACATCCAAAAAGTCGTGACAAATTTCCTGCATTGGGTCTCCAGGTGCTTTGCCCAGTTCAGCTTGCTGTCTAGGATCACTTATAGATATTTAAGTGAATCTGAAAACATCAGCTTCCCACCACAGAATACAGGAGCGTCAGCTTTCGGAACTTTATAATTCCTCGTGAAAATGACCAGGTTGGTCTTTTCCGGATTTACCGAGAGTCTTGTGCTACCGCACCAGAGCTCTACGATGCGCAGCGCCGACCTTATAAAACCCATCAACGTTTCCAGATGAGGCCCCCTAACTAGGATTACAAAGTCGTCCGCATATCCTTGGATATAGTACCCTTCTTTATTTAGCCTTCGGAGGAGGCCGTCCACTACGATGCACCACAGGAGGGGCGACAGGACACCCCCGGTGTCCTGTGGGCAACCCCGCGGAGCTATCCCCCTTACTAGGCCTTCACCCCATCTGGTTTCGAGTCTTCTTCGGCGTAGCATACTTCCTATCCAGCATACTAGCTGAACCGGCGCGCCACATCTCCGAGCCTCTCGACAGATGACTTCTGGAGGAGTATTTCTGGAGGCACCCTCTATATCCAAGAAAGCACCCACAGCATACCCCTTTTGTTCCAACTGCTGCTCCGATTTTGCTACAACAGCATGAAGCGCAGTTTCTACCGAGCAGCCAGCCTGGAAAGCATGCTGCCCTCTATGCAGCGGGGAGGCCAAAAGCACCTCATCCCTAATGTATCTCTCGTCCAGCTTCTCTAGCGTCTTCAGAATAAAGGACGTTAGGCTGTTTGGTCGGAAATCGTTGGCAGCAGTGTAACCCTCCCTCCCAGGTTTGGGTATGAAGGCCACTCTGCCATCCTTCTATGCCGATGGCACGTGTTTAAGGGCTATACTTACCCTAAATAATTTCGTCAGAGGAGGGACGACCAAATCCATGCCTTTTTGTAGAAGCGCTGGATAAATGCCATCCGCCCCGGGTGATTTAAAGGGGCAAAAGGACCCTACGGCCCATTCCACTTTTTTGTAATCAGCGACCTTAGCGGCGAAGCTCCAGTCGGCCCTCTCCACCCCCTGGCCCCGGTCTTCCTCCTCTTGGTCGGTTCCGATTCGCCGAAAACCCGGGAAGTGAACTTGCATCAGGTGATTCAGCGTTGCTTCTTTATCTTCGGCAAACTCACCATTATCGAGCCTTATGAGCCCGAGGTGAGCTTCCGGATTTTTCGCTAGGATCTTGTGGAGCTTCGCTGTTTCCGGAATGTTTTTCGATTCCTCGCAGAGGCCCCTCCAGTCTTCCTGCTTATATTTCCTTATATTTTTATTGTATTCGCACTGGGCCCTCTTATAGATGTCCCGGTCCGAAGGCAATTTAGTTCTATTCGCCCTATTGCACAACATTCTTGTCTTTCTACGGAGTTTCTCCAGGTGGGTGTTCCACCATTCTGCTCCCTTCCTAAACTTGATAGTGCTTGTGGGGCAATTATTCTCATATGATGTTGTCAGAGCCCTTCGCAGAAAATCCGCGGCATGCTCCAACTCATCAATGGTACCATAGCTTGTGGGGAATTCCGCAAGCCTCCCTTCGAGTTCCTCTTTATATGAGTCCCAAAGTGTATTTCTGGGGTTTCTGATATTAGAAACCACCGGTTTTCCTAGGGTTAATCGGAACACTATGTGTTCGTGGTGCGAAAGAGTCTCCTCATCGGAGACTCTCCAATCCACTACCCTGCTCCTCAGTGCACCTGAACATAGAGTCAAATCGAGAACCTCACTCCTGCCACAAATCCTTACCCTGTTTAATCAGGGTTCTTGGGCGATCCCTGTGTGCACCACAGACATGCGTCTAGCTAGAACCGCCGAGGCGCCTTTGCTGTGGTGCAAATTAATGTGCGTAATGGAGATTCCCGTCTCAGCCATTACGAGACTATTTCGGGGCATCTCCTGACGCTTCTGGGACACCTGCGGATCCCAGTTGGGTCACTAGGAAGGGCTCCACCATCTTCCTATTTAGCACCACCTCTGGTTGGTTGCCCCCTACGGAGCCTCCCACTTTTGGCGGTGGTTTGTGTGAGGGACCCGAAACAGATCCCTCATTGTTTGCGTTTTATCTTTCAAGTTCGTTGGGTAACATTTCTGTCCCACGAGAAGCTAGGAAAATAAGAAACACCCCCCATAGAACCACGCTTGTGGGGAGCGATTCTATATACTAAGGGATTCGACCTGGTGTCCCTAAGTCCCCGTTGAGGCTCCTCCTTCGAGACCCCTGCCTGTCCTTCTCTGCTGAGGAGGGCAGGCCGGGATGTCAAAGGATTTGTTAACCCTGGTACCATGCAGCTCTCGACACGGCGATCACATCTTAGCTTGGGAGCATGAGTCTCACCGACCAGAGTCCGTCAGTTCCCCAGAGTAGCCACACCTCGCGATATAGCCCCTCAGGTTCACCAATTCCAGTGGTCAATGAGCCACGTAAGCCCTCCCACCAGCTACAAGATCCCGCGATCCCTAGGGAGGGTAGCTTCTGTTTGGATCAAGCTGAAATTCTTACACAATCGCCTTCTCTTATTAAACTCATCCATTTATTACTATTCACATTTTTGTACAAATTTTAAACTTATACATATATATTATACAGCTTTAAAAAAATTAATATACTTTTACTGCGTAAACAATTTTATTATTTTCTTTCAAAAATATGCGAGGTACGCAAAAAATCTAAAAAAAGATAAGATTGCTCTATAAATATTTAAACTCTTATCTTTTTAGGAAAATAAAACTTTTGAAAATCTTTACGATCTTCTGAAGTATGCCTTTCAAACTATGAAGCAAAACATATTTATGTTTATACATCTTCGAAAAACTTTACCTTCGAATAAAATCTCAAACAATCAGAGATATCGTTTCATAAATTTAACATCATCTAAAATTGTTATTATTATAATTCTTTCTTAAAAATTCTTTGTTTCGGATGAGAATTAAGATTTTTGTACAAAAATTCCCTGTCCCTAATCAAAATGATGATTTTTTTCAAAAATCCCCCGATCAGAGAGCAAATTATTTTAATTCTTTAAAAAAATTCCCTGTTTCAGATCTGAATTCATAATCTTTCCCCGAAAATTCTCTGTTCTATACCAAACTTAGAATTCTTTCCAAAAATTCAACGTGCCAAACTTAAATTATTACTCTTCTCGAAAAGTTCTTGTTCCCATTCAAAATTATATATTTTTTCGAATATTATAATTCTTTTCGAAAATTTCCTGTTCCCAATCACACCGAGCATTCTTTTTAAACATTTCCCATTCAGAGATAAAATTATTGTAATTCATCAGAAAGATTCCTTGATTCAGATTTAACCCTCAAACGGCACACTAGTGCGAATTCGCACCAGCAAAAATTTCAAAGCGCTGATATTTTTTCTAAAACTATTTTCAAGGTCTCTCACCGCTACGTTAAATATGTCCATACACCCACAAATACATGACGCGTAAACAGATAGTCATCCGCCTGCGAGCAGCCGAGTGAGACACTGTAAAAGTTTCAAGTGGTGCAAATTCGCACTAGTGTGCCGTTAGAAGGTGCCAAGTCGTGTTTTATGAAAAATTGTAAAACGTTGTTTCTGTGCCTGAAACAAGATCTTTCATAAAAAGGTGAGTTAATTTGTTCATAAATATGTCTATAAACAAAAAGAAAGATTATAAGCAATAATAAATAACATTTCATGAACCAGTGAAAATATTCCACGAAAAGCACAACGTTTACAATTACTCGCTATTGTTAGACTTTAAATTGATATGATGATATTTTTTGAACAATTTTTTTTTATATTAAGAATGGCGGAGTAAGGACATCGTTACAGTTTGGGAAGTTCTAGGACTGTTCTGCAGGCACTAGCAGAAGAGTCTGAAGACGATGTGCGTCAATCACAGAGCTTCTGTCTGCGTTGACTGCATTGGTCTTAACGAATAATGTTCAATGATGGTTGTCATAAGAGTAATAGTTTCACAATATAATAATGTTAATTTTTTCTAAAAATAGGTAGTAAAACTTTGTTCTCTTCTCTAAATATTCTATGTACTTTTACTCTTTCCTAACAAACCCTCACATCGCACATCACCGCCCTGACACACTTCACCGATCAATCTTTTTACCAATCAGTCACATGGAGAGCTTCCCAAAGTTATAATAAAATGAATTATTTCAAACTTTGACACAAAAAATACTATTTATGCAATAATATGCTTGTATACTACAAAAATAACAATGTGTGCTGTCCTGCACTCGTGATATACTTCATACGAAAATACCGAAAATCTGACACATCTGGAAAAATACTTAATCTAATTTTATCAGATTGGCATATTTTTTTCATGAAAGAACATGTATTTAAATAAAGAATCGCGTTAGTTACGTTTCAATACCTTTAATTTTGAAAAAATTATGTTTTTTTGTTGAAAATGTCTATTTTTCAAGAAAGCCTTTTTTTAATAACAATTTTGTGATGAGGTGATATAATTTTCAATAAATTTAAGTTGCCCCAACGGATTGGGCGAGAAATTTTACCCCAAAATCATATATTTATACGCAGATTTTGGAAATTATTTTCATATTAAAATGTTCAGCTGAAATCACAAAATCCCAATTCGCACTAGGGTGCCGTTTACGTATGCTGGGTTGAAGTGTGCCGTTTGAGGGTTAAATTGCAATTGTTTTCCGAAAATTCTTTATCCTAAACCAAAATCACAATTTCTGTAGAAAAGTTTTTTGTTCTTATCAAAAATTGTAATTCTTTCGGAAAATTTCTTATTCTAGATCTCAGTTGAGGTTTAAACAAAATTCCCTGTTCTAAACTAAAATCAGAATTCTTTTCAAAAATGCCATGTTCCAAGTTTAAATTGTTACTTTTCCGAAAAATCTCTTGTTCCCGCTCACTCATTATTTCATATCTGAACTATAGTTTTTTTTCGAAAATCATCTATTCCAAATCACAATGATAATTTTTATTGAAAAATTTCTCTTGCAATTCATAATTATAATTATTTTGGAAAATTATTTTTAAAAATCTCACCATTTCAAGACAACTTATTATTTTTATTACTATTTTCAGGCTGAGAACACAAGAGTCCCTGATACTGGGGGGTCCCTTTGCGTCCACTTGTAGGCGAGGACCGCAGCTACGCTATTGGCCGATATGTCTAACTCATTGATGCAGTTACTGTCCGTGAGCGTTGGACGTTGCCGCACAATCGCGGGACCGTGGCAAAGGATATAAATAGCTGGCTCTAACTCTTTCAGTTCCCCCAATTTCACCATGGGTGTCATCTTTGCGGCATCAATGACGCCTCTTAGAACTAGTTCTCTGATTCTTTTCAGTCGAGACTTCACAGTGTACACTTCGACCCTGCTCCAGCAGACCACCTTAGAGGGAGAGGATTTAACAGCCACAGCAGCAGGTCGGATGAACATTCTACAGACTAAAATCGTAGAGTCAAAGGCCTCTATTCAGAGAGTAATCCTCGGGATAGAAAGAGTCACGAGCAAAATGCAGATCGCGGCAGAAAAACAGAGAAACGTGAACAACACCATAAAAGAGGGTCTCGACGAAGTTTCGCACACACTAACAAAGATGATCCAAGAGCGGGAGGCGCAAAAAAAAATTGTAGGACTCTTGATTTGATTATGGCGCACTGGAGCAAGAAATAAAATCTGCTGTACGGGCACGCCGACTAAAATCCCGGCAAAGGGCAAACGCTTGGCTTCCAGCCCTGCGGAAAACCAAGCGACAACGCCGGTTGACAAGATGAAGCGTTACGGGCCTGTAGAAATGGACTGGGCAACCGCAATGCGTAAAAGACCAAAACAGAAAAAAAGCTGATAAAGAAAATCAAGAAACTCCTCAGAAGAACACTAGAGAGGGAGAAAATGGCAGAAATGCGCAAAAAAGGCGAGAACGCAAGTCGAAGAGGCAGCGCCTTGAAGCTCTGCCGATAAACAAGACAAGCGGCTAGTCATATTCAGACGTGCTAAGAGACATCAGGTCAGAGGTGAAGCCTGAAGACACTGGCACGGAAATCTAAGAAAGGCCTGAGTGGCTCAGCCATGTATCAAGGTCGGGCGCCTGCTAATCCTTCCGGCAGGCACTGGACAAGCTGAAAAGCAACCGAGAATAATGAGGGTCTTACAAGGGAACCTTCAACAAAGCAGGACAGCAAACGACCTCCTAGTATACACAGTGCTCGTTAGGAAAGTCGACTTGCTCCTTATGAGCGAACAATATGAGGATATAGAGAGCCCAACATGGTTCTCAGATCCCTTGGTAACAGCTGCTATCTGGATAAGCGTAGTATAAAAATTCCCAGTGAATGAGTACGGGTCAGGAGACGGCTTTGTGTGGATGAGAAGTAGGGATATCATGTATGTGAGCTCCTATCTCACCTCCAACGAAAGCTTTTCGGACTTCCCGCGGAAGCTTGATCACCTCGAGCACGTCGTCCGCGAGGAGGATGGCAAATTGCTGGTGGCCAAGGATGTGAACGCAAGCGCGGTCAATGGGTGATGCCCAGATCGAACTCGAGTGGGAAAAGGATTGTCGAAATGGCGGCCAGAATAGGGCTGTTGGTCATGAACCAGGGCAGAACGCTCACTTCTGGAGATCCGGACAGAAAGGAACGATTCCGGAAAATACCCTGGCATCAGAAATCTTAGCCCCATTGATGTGTCGCTGGGAAGTGGCTGAATAGTACACAGGTAGCGACCATTAGCATATAAGCTTTTGTCTAGGAGCTGAACCACAACGAAGGACACGACCCGACAAACCAAAACTGCGTTGGGATGTCAATAAGTTGGACAAAGAAAAGCTAGGAAGGGTCATAAATAAGGATATCCGAAATGGTGGGAGCCCTAGTGGGGGCAACCATGAAAGTGGTGCATCACGCCTGTTATGTATACATGCCCAGGAAAAAGGCGCGAAAAGAAAGGCGCTCTGCGTGTTGATGGTCAGAGGAAGTTGCTGATCTCCGCAGGAAATGCCTGCAAAGCATGCGAAAAGCAACAAAAGCGAGGCGTAAAAGGGCCAACAAGCAGCCAACCTAAACGGATTTCGAATTGAAGCAGAACAAGAAGAAGCTACAGAGAGCTATCAAGAAAAACAAGACTCATAATTGGACAGACCTGGCTCAGAAGGTAAATGATGACCCCTGGGGCCTGGAATACAGAGCAGTAACCTAAAAGCTCGGAGGTCTGTCGGCAAGTAAAGGAATGGTGAGGCAGTATGATGCGGAGACCATCTAGAAGGAGGATATACCGCTTTTTAACACAGAGGAACTCATCACGGCTGTAAAAGGCCTCCAAAGTAGGAAAGCCCTAGGATTAGACGGCGTTCCGGCAGAAACATTAAAAGCTATTGCACAGACTTGCCCTCAAGTGCTACTGAACGCCAACAACGCGTGCCTAACGAAAGGAGTGTTCCCCAATGAATGGAAAAGACAGAAGCTGGTGCTGATCAGCAAGGGCAAGGGCAATCCCAAAACAGCGGGAGAATATCGCCCCCTGAGCTTGCTGAATACAGAAGGCAAGCTTCTCGAGAAGTTTCTGAAGTCCCGTCTTCTAGAGGCTGTACAGTGTACATGAAGCTGGAGATCTTTCTGCGAGGCGGTACGGCTTCAGGAAAGGATTCTCCACGGTACACGCCGTACGAGAGGTAGTGGAAACTATTAGTTCGGTGCAAAGCGGGAACCACTACTCAACGAGAATCGTCTTCCTGGTCACGTCGGTCGTGAAAACCGCCTTCAACTTGGCCAGGTGGACAGATATGATCGAAGCCTTGAGAAGCTTTGAGGTTCCACAGTATCTCGTGCGGATATTCAGGAGTTACCTGAAGGACCGTGTACTAACGTACCCTAGAACTGATGGTACCAGGACCAAGAAAATCACGACTGGGACTGCCCAGGGAATCGTCCCAGACGATTGGAGAAAAGTGATTATCGTACCAATATACAAAAGAAAGCGAAATAAAACTAACTGCAGCAATTACAGAGGTATCAGCTTATCTATATAATTATAATAATAATTAGAAATATAATTATAATTGCTGCAGTTAGTTTTATTTCGCTTTCTTTTGTATATTGGTATGATAATCACTTTTCTCCAATCGTCTGGGACTTCTCCCATCTCGATACATAAATTTATCAATTCGCACAACCTGTGAGATATGTATTCGCCACCGTATTTAAGCATTTCCGCACTGATACTGTCTACACCAGTAGCCTTACCGTTTTTTAAGTATACTCAAGAATACTTATTCGTACGGTAATGGAAATTACGAAAGAAAAGATATGCGAAGTTCAAAGTGGATTTATGCCAGGAAGATCATGTACAGATCACATATTCAGCCACGCTGAAAAAACCAGTTCTCGTTAGATCACTGAAGTTAAGCAGTGTTGGGCGCGTTCAGTACTTGGATGGGTGACACTATCCGAATCGGGTATTGTGCTTAATGGTAATGGTATACAGAAAAAAGCTTGAAGGTAGGAAAGAAAGTTTTTTGTGCATTTGTTGACTCAGAAAAAGAATTTGACAAGGTAAATAGAAGTAAGCTTTGGGAAGTCTTAAAAGAGTACGAAGTCAATGGATGGCTCCTACAAGCAATACAAACAATATATACAGGTAGTAAAGCCAGTGTAAAGGTAAATGGGAAAATGAGTAACTGGTTCGATATCATACAATGAGTGAAACAAGGATGCGTTATGTCCTCTTGGCTATTTATCATATTTATGAATAAGTGTCTAAGAATAGCCCTCTTCGACGAAGAAGGTGTAGATCTCGAAGAAGTGAAGGTACGTGGGTTAGCTTTCGCAGATAACAACATTGTTATGGCAGAATCAATCGAGGACTTGCAAAGAATGTTGAATAAACTTAATACAAGCATGAAGAACATGGGCCTCAGAATTAACGTAAACGAAACAAAAATCATGATGTTTGTGGGAAAAAGTGCGGAAACAATGTGCAACATTGTCCTTAATGATGACAGATCGAGTAGCGGCGGAAAAATAGATGGGAAACTACATAGGCGCATAAATAAGGGTAAGCATGTTATCGGTAAAGCAGGGTCCATCCTCACAAATAAAAACATATCAAAAAAAAGCTAAAGTGGCCATACATGATTCTATATTCGTACCGACTGTACTATACGGTGGCGAGACATGGATCTGTCAAGAAAAGGGCAGGAGTAAAATTAACGCGATTGGCATGAAACCTCTGCACATAATATGCGGGAATACACTGATGGACAAAGTCCGAAACGAGATCATCCTCAATGAATGTGGTACAGGAGAGACACTAGTTGACATATGGGAAAGAAATTAGGTAAGATGATTTGGACAGCTTAAAAGAATGAAAGATGAACGACTGACGAAGCAAGTGTATAAAGGTAAAGTGAATGGCAGAATGTCAGGAGGTAGACCGCCGAAAGAATGGTTAGAATCTGTGAATGACACATTAATCCGAAGGGAAATAAGAAGCCATAGAAACACAAGAGCTTGCATGAGAAATTGCATATACGCGAAGAAAGCTAGAGTAGTATGCCAGGACAGAAAAGTGTGGCGATGAATACACTGAGAAAATAGATTATACGATCTGGATAATAATAATAAATGAAGATGATATCAAATATAATCTTCAGATGTTAAATTTTTATAATCTGGAGACATTAAATTGTAATATCACAAATTTGCAAATATCCAGGATCTCGATTTAGAAAATGAGTGAGTTTATATTCCTTTTCCTTACAGATCACTGCCACTGGAACAAGTGCAGAAACTTAGCATAGTTAATAGTTCAAGATCATATCCGGTAACATATTTTTTATTACGGGGTATAATCCATTTTCTCAGTGGAGTTTATGAAAAGAATGTGAGTAGACTGAATGACGCCTGAAACAAAGTCCTTGAATACTGATGGGCCCAAGTGGGGAACCACACATAACAATTTTGTGAGGCTCTTTACTTGGGGTGATCGCTAGAGAGATTGATGAGCAACCTGGGTCGAATCTACACACTACTATTTTCCAATCGGGCAAGTCACGCCTACCCCGGAAAGGAAATGGCTTAATGGTATAATAATAATGATAATAATAATCATTCCGATTTCTTCATCCAATATTTCATACAGCTTAACGTAAAATGAATCTATAACTACGTGTATTGTGTAAGCAACGACCAATCAGTATTTCCTAGTTTACTTTTAACATTGGCGGAGTCACAGCCTATAAATTCATATCGCTTATCTGAGAAATTCGTAGAAAATTGTAAACTTGTTGAATAAGCTGGAACACTTCCTTCAAATTTAACCAACAACGTAGGGTGGTGATTATCTATGGGTAGAATAGAAATCAATCTAGTTATTAACTGGCATGAAAAAGATTAGATAAAAAGATCTAGCTATCGATCATTGATATTGTCCACATCATTATATTGTGATAAGGGGTTCAAATCCAAAAAAGTATGTAAACGAAATTTTTTAGTATCCGAAATGCCATGATTTATATAATTAACTAATTTAGGAATATTGAAATCACCAATGATTAATACTCTACTCATTCATAATGTTGACAGAGTGGATAAGGCCTCGAGGAATGCCTCAAGTTCAAAAGGAGAAGTATCAGGAGGTAAATAGGCGGCGAATAAAACAAAAGTGATAACCTCACAAATAACCTTGATTACTGCAGAATTCATTTTAGGAGATGCTCTAATAATAGTGGAGATATCAATATTGCCCAAAGTGATTAAAGATTTAGCTGCTAAAGGACACCGTCACCACTTCTATCTAGCCTGTCATCCCTATAAACATTGAATAAGCCAGTATTGAAAAGCTCAGTATTGCATACTTTCTGCTTTAACCAAGTTTCAGTAAAAATCAAAAAATCGTAATCCGCCACGTCCAAAGAGAGTAAAAGAATATTTGCTTCAGTATTAAGAACTCTAACGTGTTGGTGATATGAATAAAAGTCGCAGAGGTATCCAGGAGAATTTCGTATTTCAAGAGAGGCAGAAATGTGATGCAAAAAAGCATCATGGTATCGCCCTGCAAGACGCCCCTCTGTGAGGTGACGTTATTCGTTGTCACAATATAATTTCCATATGAGATAGTTAATCTATTTTTCCAAAGGGGCATCAATCTCTCTATGCATCTCGCTATGTCTGGATGAACTTTCTAGTTTTCGAACAGACAGATGATAGGACTATGAAAAGTTGAATCGAAAGATTTTCCGTATCCAATCCAGGCCATTGACAGGACGCGCTAATGAGCTGTTGCGTCTTTGCAGACGCACCTGTCAATTAGCAGGTTCTCTTGCCAGCCTGCTACACCATTTTTGAGCCACGTTATTCGTACATTTATCTCCACACAGGCTCAATTTTTCGAAGAATCCTGTCGTTAAGAACAGTTGTAAAAATCTGGTACAGCATATTCAAACAAGTTATGATCCTGTTTTTGGTTTTTGGTTGAGACAAGTCGCCCTTTTTCAATACTAGTATAGTGTGTCCTAACACCAGAGACTGCGAAATGGGCGTCTCCTACTTAAAATATGAGGTGAATATGCGGACCAGATGTTGGTGTATAGAAGTAAACTTCTTCCACCAGCAGTACTTGATACCATCTGCTCCTGCAGTGCAAAAGTTCTTCATACCCCTAAGTGCTTTTTCACCTCTGCGGCAGTGATTGGTGGTATAACGCAGTTCGGCCTTATACTGCTGCAAATGCATGAAAACTTTAACTTTGAACGGCTATATCTCAAAAACTCAAATTTTCTGAACTTGGTGCCCATGGAGACTTTTTATCTGCACATCAAGAGCTATCAAGAAGCAAGGTTTCAGCAGTTTAAGACGAGAGACATTTCCCATGCAAATTCTGCGGTGTCATTTCTTTAGCTATTAGACTTCTTGAAACTTTGTGATCTTTGTGCTGTATCGCTTTCTTAACAGGTGTACAGTCTAAGAAGATATTTTTCGAAGTCTATTGAAATTATAGCTTGATTCTGCAGTTCATTGTCTGAAAATTATCAAATAAACAGAACTTGATTTCTTTTAAATATAATTTCTAACATATAATACTACATTGCAGGACTATTTGCGATTTTAAAAAGTCATCAGAGATTTTTATTTGTAATAAGACCTAGCAACCTTTAGCACTAGCCATTTGAAATTTAGGGTCAAAGCTTGAACAACTGTAATTTGACGAGTGTGAATTCTCTTGTTGAAGCTACTTTCACTTTATCAAACACATTCTCTTCATGTATCTCGTGCTTCGCACTCGATGTTGTCGAAAATGCGAACTTTTCTACATTAAGCTCAATACTATTCAATAACATGTATATTAAATTTATTTATCTAACTCGGCCTGGGATCGCTCATTCATGTACTGCAAATTAAAGTACAAATTTTATTTATCATGATCAATTCAATATTTGTTCTTTTTTTTTTGTATTAAATTTTATTCTTAGCTACCCTGAAAAATGTATCATTTGGAAAAGTTTATATTATTACAATTTATAATAGGTATTGCTAATGAAACAGGCTTATTTTCATGGTATTTTTTCATAATATGAATGAAGTGCGCATCCTACAATAAAAAATAATTTTGTTACTTAACATTTTATTGCAACTTGTGTCGTTTTTACATAAATTTAATTGTTATATTCTCAATGTTATTTTTCACGGTTTTAACCAGAAAACACGCAATGTGGCGTAAAGTTCTCCCATTTCGAATTTCCGAAACTGCCTCTCGTCTGCTTGTTCCGAGCTTCGTCCAAGAATACTTGTGCTATTCTGCTCCCCTCTCCCCATTTCAGCTTCTCTTCAAACCTCCAGGCTCTCTTAATTTGTCATGTTACCATTTTTTGCCTTCCTAGTTCTTTTCTTAACATGCATCCTGGGCAACTCGAACAAGTCCCCATTACCCATCTCAGAAATCTCTCATGCATGCTTTCCACTTTCCTATGTTCCTTCCATCCCCAGACCTCCGCCCCATAACAGAACACCGCCCACACCAACGCATCAAACAACCAAACCCTCATTCTCCAATCGTCATTGAACCTTCTCTTTCCTAGACCCCATACTTGGCCCATTACTTTGATCGCACTTTCGATTTTTTTCCTCACCTGCACCTCGTTTCCCCCTCCTGCCTCAAATCAAAAACCTAAGTAACAGAACTCATCCACACTTTCCACTGTTTTTCCGTTCATCTTCTAAACGTAACCTATTTGGGTTTTTCTACTTCTGAAGAACATCACCTTGGTCTTCCCTACGTTCACCGTCTGTTCTTTTGTTCCCACATTATTATTATTATTATTATTATTATACCATTAGGCCATTTCCCTTTCGGGGTAGGCGTGACTTGCTCGGTTGGAAAGTAGTGAAATAGGTATATAGGTATGAGGTAGATCGGTATATGGGTATAGGGTAGATGGGTATATAGGTGTTAGGTATAGATGTTTTAGATTGATCTGGAGTTCTTGTGTTATTTATATAAATGGCGCGTTCACTCCGCAACACTGCTCCGACCCAGGTTGCTGATCAATCTCTCTAGCGATCACCCCAAGTGAGGAGCCTCAAAAAATTGTTATGTATGGTTCCCCACTTGGGCCCATTAGTATCCAAGGTCTTTGTTTCAGGCATCATTCACTCTATTGTCACTCTGTTTATAAACGATTTGTCGCCACACTTTTCTGTCCTGGCATACTACTCTAGCTTCATTCACGTCCATGCATTTTTTCATGCAGGCTCTTGTATTTCTATGGCTTCTTATGTCTCTTCGTATTAGTGTCTCATTCACAGATTCTAACCATTCTTTCGGCGGTCTACCTCTGGGCATTCTACCATTTACTTTACCTTTATACACTTGCTGGGTCAGTCCAGGGACGCCATTCCCGGGGCGGCCGCCCGACCTGTTACAAGGGGGGGGGGGGGGGTGTCATGACGATAATGTACTAGTTGTAAATAATAACAAATATTGTGTAAAAAAGTGGCAGAAATGAGAAAAACACGTATGGGAAGAAAGTAAAATAATATAGAAGGGTCGCAAATACAAATTACGCATGAATAAGTTTATATTTGTGAGCAGGCCAGTTTACGAATATTACTGAAAATATTAAGTAATACGAATTACGTAAAGTATGTCAAAAAAAATTGCAATCATATATATTGTGTACACTCTTGTATATTATGCAATTTAATGTCCAATAATGTTTTATTAACCTTTTGGTATAGAAAAAGTGATACCACCGAATAAGTGTAAACTGGCATTTTTGTCTGGAAATTTTTTTAAATTTATGTAACCTTTTTTCAGATTTTAATTAGGCAAACAATTATGTTTACATTGAAGAAGAAATTTCGCTGGATGAAGGCAAAATGAGTCAAAAACTCATATTTATTTATTTATTTATTGAAACAGTGAACGGGCTAAGCCCTTGTATACATTAGAGTGTTAACGGTATAAATATTAGTTTTAAGTCTAAATATTGGTGCAATAGTTCACTGATGGCCGCTATAACAAGGCAAGTAATATTTGCAATATATTATCATTGAAAAATTGAAAAATTAAAAGTTTAGCAAATAATTTTCGCCCATTAATTAATAAGTATCAGTAAGTCTGCGCAATATGTTTTTGAATTGGAACGCTGACATATTAAAAAAATCAAGTTCATTGCCTAAGTCGTTCGCTTCTCTACAAATTCGTGTGAGCGCTGAATTCTCCCCGTAATTAGTGCGATGCGAAGGTAGCTTAAACAATTTATAATTACGAAGAGATTTTTCAGGGGCATGTAGACATATTTCAGCGAGTATTGGAGGACAGTAAATTATGTTATTTAGTAAGTTGTATACAAAATTGATGTCTGTGCACACCATTCTTGACGACAATTTGGATATGTTTAATAGAAGTCTGATATCATCATAATTGTGATCGCGTCTATTCATTGTGATTCCGAGCTGTCTGGCTGCGAAGCGAAGAAAACGATTCTGCACCCTCTCAAGTCTAACTTTATGGATCATGTACTGAGGGGCCCAAATGATCCTATGTTTATTAAAGTAATGCGAATTATATTTTTAAATCAATTTCTCCATCCCTTATGATATTAGGGAATTTTAAAAATAATACATAAAATCGATTTCCTACTTCTTTAAAAACATTAAAAGTTGTAAATCAATTTGGAAAACGAAAATGATTCAATTTCATGTTATTTAATTTCAATCAGACTGTCGTAATGCTTTTGGAATTGCATAATTAAAATCATAAGTCGCTTCTTTTCGTAAGCTAGTCTTGATTCCATCTGTACAAAACATCTCTAACCCCATTTTTGTTGGATGATTGCTGAACAGATTTTAGAATAAATTAAATTAATCTGCATTAAATAGAATAAAATACTATAATATACTGTTTACGAGCAAGCATTAAAGCACGCGTGTAGTAAAATCATTTCTTACTGCAAATCGCGCCTACGACTATTACGCTGTTACGACTCCTTTTTTTTTTTGCTTGCCGGAAATTTGGAGGAAAAAAGGGGGTGGGTGGTCACGATGAGGTCGAAAATTGTTATCAATAGGTTTATCCCCAGCTCATCATCTGCTAATAGAACTACGTAGTCCGCGTATGTTAGAGAGTATAGTTTGCTATTACCCAGAATGGTCCCCCCTTTCCCTTTCTCCTTTAGTTTCTCCTCTAAGTCTGCCAGCAGCATATTAAATAGTAGCGAACTCAACGGGCACACTTGCCTTAGACCTCTTCCTGTCCGGAAAACCTCTATTCCCCTCTCTTTCATTGCCTGCCATAGCACTGTTCTATTCACTGAGTCAAAAGCTGCTTCAAAATCTACGAACAAGGCTACTAATTTCCCCCTATTTCCATCTAAGCTTCTGTTACCCAAAGAGTTAAGTACGTAAATGTTATCTATTGTCCCCATCCCTTTTCTAAATCCCGTCTGATTGTGTGGGATATTTTGTTTTTCTTCTATCTGACTTTCCAAACTTTTTCTTAGAATTTCCGCGTATATTTCATAACCCACTGGCGTGAGAGTGATCCCTCTGTATTTTTCTACCTTCTTACCCACCCCTTTCTGCACAAGCGGCACCACTAGCTCTGCATCCACTTATCCGGCCATCCTTCTCCTTTCCAGACCTTGTTGCAGATTTTCCACATCCCTTCCCTAATCCCTTCTCCTTCATACTTTATCGCTTTATTCTCCATACCATCCTCTCCTGTAGCCTTGTTTCTTTTTAGTCTATCTATCGCCTTACTCACTTCTTCTCTTGTTATTTCGTTCCCTTACTCCATTTCTCCCTGGACTGTCCTTCTATTTTCCCCTTTGATCCTATTTTGTTCTCCCGCTAGTATTAATTTGATTCATCTCGAATAATATATCATTAATTATTCTTCAGCATATTTTATTAGAAGAACTTTTTAAGAATATATAATTCATGTATATTAAATTCGTGAGTAAAATCTTTTCATAGCAAGTATTTTTTCTATATATGATTACACACTTATCGAGGAAGCGAGTGCTCCGTTTCCCGTCATTTTGAAAACCGAACCTAAGGACAATCTGTTTCCAATCATGATTTTTTTTCAGAAAATAAACTATTAAAATAACGATCTTTGGCAGGAAAGTAAGTACTTGGAGTGTGATGAGTCGTTTTTCTGATTGCCTCATATATCATTTTCGTGATCATGACGTGTACGTTACTAAGGTTCGGCGCAAATAATAATTTCAATATCTCGCAATGTGTAATTCATCACTTAAAAAACACTAAAGAAATTTGAAAGAAAATGCGAAATAACAATAAAAATTTCAGGTTAGTTTTCTAACTTAAATATGAAAATTAACTAAATATACTACGTTAAAATTATTTTAGTTATGTAACTGTACCATTCTGATGGGTATAAGCAAATTGAGGATGGTTGCAGGTTCTGAACAGCAGCTTGCGGTTATGCCTCGTAGATGAGGCCGTTGTAGGGCAGTGTGACTAAAGACCTGAATGATTATCCTTGAGGGTGGCCATTTTGTCCTTTTTGTGTCATTAAAAACTATATATAATTCATGTGAGAATATATATATTTCAGTCAAATTTATCAGATATTTTCGAAATTTGTATAATTTCAATTTGAAAATTCCGTCAGGAATCTCGAAGCTTCGAGATAGTCGAGGCTTTTGTCGTCTGCTTTTTACCCATTTTACTGGATTTCATTTTATTACTTGATATACTAGGTCTTTTGCGTGCAGAAAACTTCGAAGAAATAAAGCTTGTGATCGAATTTATCATATTGATACAATATTTTGCTCAGAAAGATTTTCCCTGCAAGAAATTAAAGAATCCCCGCTTTCTACTGCGATTATCAGTAATTACTGGTTTTTTTTTTGTTTGGGTGTAAGTCTGTCCCAGCCCATCCTAATGTGCTCCGCTTTCTTCGCTTGTCCAAAGCCAGACTCACATGATGTGTACTTAGTTACTTTTACTCCATCTGCAAACACTATTTATACTTTGTTAAAAATTTATTTCGAACACTCCAATAAATGTGACGCGGTCTGTAGATAGGGACCTAACGATTGAAATCTTGATTTCGAGATTTTCACATAATACTGTAGAATAAGGTTATTTCGATGATACTATCAGAGGCGAGAGACTTTGATCGCGTTATTCTCGAAACGACGTTTTGGTCGTTGGGTCCCTTTCTACAGACTGGGTCACATACGTCTTGGAAGTTTATTTCTCAGACGTAAGGTAACGTTACAATACATGATTATATGTGTTGTAATGTTGCGTAAGGGATTTTTCTAAAAAAATTGAAATTCGCAGGCACCAAGTATCGAACTGCACTCGCCTGTGTAATCGAAAATAGCTAGTGCTGAAAATTTTCTACATGTTAGCACAAATAAAAATCTGCAATAATGTTTTAAAATAAGAAATAGTCCAACGATGTGGCAATAAAGTAAAAGAATTTAAATCTTGAGGATTTAGTTTAATGTTCACCAGAAGTACGAAAGTTATTAGCAAAAACGTGTCCTTTAACCAGCATTTCTTGACCAACGTTTATGGTTTTATCCATCGATAATGCTATCCAAAAATCGAATATTCTATTTTTACACCAAGCAAAGACATATGCGTGAAAACAGTTTGAAAGAATAATTCAAGCTTCTTAAAATATCTATAATTTTGCTCTCAACCATTTTTTGATAATACGTGATATTTTGGTTTCATTTATCGGAAATTCTATGAACAAAAATTCAAATTTTTAACTCAACGACGCAAATTACGGGGAATAGTCTCAGAGAAAATCATAGCTTATAAAAAGTCCTACAAAATTTCTTTTAACAATTTGTTGACAGGACTTGTTGTTTTGGTTTTATTCACTTAATTTATTTATTGATTTATCGAAAATACTATACAAAAAATTGAAAATTTTGAACAAAACGGCGTGAGATACGGAAAAACATTTAGAGAGAATTTGCAGCATTCAAAAATTCCTAAAGAATATGATTAAATCACATATTTTGGATGAGACTTGTTATTTTTGTTTTATTTATCGAAAATACTATACAAAAAATAGAAAATTGACATTTTGAGCCAAACGACGCGAATTATACGGAAAAGTTTTTAGAGGAATTTTAGCGTTTGAAAATTCCTACGATATTTCTTTGAACCATTCTTGGTAGAACTTTAATTTAGTTTAAATTGAAACTAGTTTCAATTAATTTATCGAAATTCATATGGGAAAATCGAAAACTTCAATTGTTTGAATTGTTTGAAAATGAGCAAAACTAATATTTTTTTAGATTCAGTAACTCTCATTACAAAAAATATTTTGGACATTACATTCCTTTAAACTTTGTGATATTTGTGTTGTATCGCTTTTAACAGGTGTTAAGTCTAAGCCATTTCTTTAACGCTATATTTCCGCTCGCAACACCGGAATTTTTGACGAAATCAGAGGGAAGGCCCAAAATTCTGAGACTTTATTCTTTCTTATTAGTATAAGCATGTGATCATTTATTGTGGTAAACCACGTCAAAGTGAAATCCTTTGAAAATTAATTCTGTAACTGCATTATTATAAACCGCTGCAGGAAACCCAGCTGATAATTATTCTTCTCATTCATACGCCTGTTGGGTAGCTACGAAAGCGCCTGCTATTTAGAACTATTAGGAAGGAATTTGAATTGCTATTCAATATTAACAAAAAATCTTATAGTAAACAATTAATTTTAAACCGAAAATTAACATTTTTGATTGAAATGATTTCATATTCACTGCTTTCGTTTAAAAACGTTGCCCAAATAACTTCGAGATATCCAATAGGTCGCGTATCAGATGGCGCTGTTGTCAATGTCACAGAGGTATCCTACAGGTGTATTTTAGCAAATTTTCGTTGCAGAAATAATGCAGTTGATAATAGTGCAGTTACAAGAGTGTCCCACGAATATATCTCTATGGAAATTCTTCATCATATTATTGATAAAGCTTCATACAGAATTGGTTTCCAAAGGATTTCACTTTGACGACGTTCACCACAATAAATGATCAAATGCTTATACTGATAAGAAAGAATAAAGTCTTAGAATTTTGGGCCTTCCTTCTGATTTCGTCAAAAGTGCCGGTGTTGTGAGTGAAAATATATTGTTTGGAAGTGTGATCAAGTTTCATCTGCTTTGAATGAGCTCTGATGTCATATTTTCGATCTCTCTTTTGCTGGATTATATCTTTCCAAGATATATATATATATATATATATATATATGTATATTGTGACGTGGTATTCTATACCACGCACAAATGAAGTATTCGATCACGTTCAATCAATTTAAAGTACCTAAGAGTCTAAAATAAATTATACCTGGTCGAGCACAGAATCCATTTCCGAATTTGAATATCGTGAGAGCTTCGACAGGGGTGGCTTGTTGCCATAGAACAAACCCTTCGAGGCCTAGGATTTGAACTTCCCGCCGCTCCGAACCGTCACCAGACGGGGGGGGGGGGATACGTATAATAGTTAAACGAAAGCCATTCACTAATGCCTTCGCACTTCTTGTATTTTTTATTAGGCACTCTCAAGCCAACACAACACGACCAGGAAGTCGGGACTCGACTCTACACCACCCACACTACTATTTAATCACGACTAGGCAGTCGTGACCCACTCATACACAGTCCAGAAACACAACACTCTCGTCCTCTCTTGCTCACATCCACTGGTAGGAAGGAGGACACTCGAATAAAACGTGCTAACGCAGGAGCGGTGCCACCAACTCGTGTTGTCTCAAGCTGTCAAAACAATAGCAGCTGATAATTGGGGGCACACTGTGTAGGGTAGATGCGCCCGAAATGTTTCTAGGTCGCGCCCGCTGCGCAGTTCAGCAACGTGACTTGCCATAGACTATGGACTAGGCGAGTGAAGGCACTAGATAAAATGACGAGTCACTGAAGGACGTTAATGTGAACGCGCCTTCACACAGTTTTTCGCTAAGTATAGTTGTGCGTCTGGGTGTGCAATAGGGTGGGCCGAATTTCACGAAAGTTTCCGAATCGAATCTTAATAGCGCGGAAAAGTTGCTACTCATCGCCCTGATCACAATGATTTTTTTTTTAAATCGGACCATATCTTCCGGTCGCACATCTCGTTCAAAGTTACAAAAAATCGTTAAAAATTCAACACGTTTTGAGATTTTTTCTTATTAAGTTATAGTGATCGGATTTCGTTCAAAATCGGTATGTGACCTCTTCTAAATGTCCTTTCACTAAGAAAAACATTCCCCTCTCCTGTGAGGGTGGAGGGAGGGGGGAAAATATCGTGAAAGAGAGCCATTTACGGTCGTTGTTTTCCTCGTGTGAAGTGTGCAGCTCTTCGCCCGCTCTTAGAAACTTTTTTGCTTATGAAAGCGACTCAGAACTCACCACGTGAAGGTGGCTGCACTGTGAGTTCCACCCACGCCCTACCCAACCAACCAACCATAACTTGGGCGTGGTACTTAAAAACTTAATGTACTAAAGTCAGCCAGTCCTCTCTACTGCCTGTGCGTGGTTTGGAAAGGGGAATGTTTCTGGTGGTAATGTAGGGAATTATTTCTTGGCAATGAAGTCACTAATGCAATCTTCATCGTACTTCACAGGGAGAATAGGAGGACAGGTAAGTTTAACTGCACTCCAGTCAATCATTTCCGTGTAGTCTGTAGCTTTGAAATTAATTGTGGTACTTTGAATTGTCTTATAATTTTGTGGTTATCTGTCAGTTTTGCTTTCAGGATATGTCTCCACCCAAGTTCTTTGATACCATGTCGAGGAACTGTGATCATTGCAACCAGCAGATTTCCTGGATGGGCAAAATATCCATTGGTTTGGATGACAGTATCAACAACACGCCTGAGATGTTCTGGTAAGTACCTTGACAGCTGAATTGCTTTATACAAATGTTTAGGTCCATCTTCAAGAAGTGGGTTTGTTTTTCTAGTGAACCACAATGGTGCATAAACTTTCAGTATGAAAGTTGTAATGTGGATTAGCTCTGCAAAAGATTTTTTAGAAGATATGAAGAGTCGAAAATACCTATTGGCAGCAGTCAGCCAACGAGAGTGATTCAGAGGCCCTGGTTCACGATTTGCAAGATCTGGATGACAGGCGCCAAAGCTGATAGCTTGACATATCTAAAACAAGTACTGTTGGTCTTTACTAAGAATTTTGGTGTCGATTTCAGGAAGATTGCACTCAATTTTCTGGAAGGATACCATAGGCATTTTTTCGCAATGTTTTAGAATCTTGCCAATAGTTCCTGAAAAGCTTGTGGGTCCCACAGTTTTGCCATCCAGTTTTTCAACTAAGTGTCTCAAAGGTAGTTCATTGAAGTGTAGAAGGCAAACAGAACACTGAAGAGGTCAGTTCAGGGTAACTCTAAAATTCTAATGACACCCCCTTTCCAGCCAGTATTAGTATTCTTACCGTCACTTCCAACGATGCGAACGTCAGATTGGTCGATACCTTTAGCATTAGCTTCATCAAGGATACTAGAGGCAATATCTTTGGCAGTTTTTGAAATGAATACAGTGTCAAAGAGATAGACGGAGCCTGGTTCCTCAATTACTGAAATGTGCTCCTTTTTCGTGAGCTTCCTATACTTTTTAAAGTTTTTCGTCTCAATTACAAGAGTGTCATCTGAGCGCCCATCGAATTATAGGCCTCTAGGATGTACGTCAGCTTTCTCTGACTGCTCATTCCTTAAGTTACTCCGAACTAGAGACTTCACCCGTCTTATTTTGTTTTTGTCAATAACCTGTGATTTGTTTGTTTTATATATTAAGCCCAAGTCGGAGAGAATACTGGAGGCGATAGCTGCCGTTGCCCTGGCTGATACACCGTACCTGTCGCCAGCAAGAGCAGTATTGGCAAGCACTGTTCTCATTTGAGTCCCAGAGGGTGATTTGAAGTTAATATGAAACTCTGTGTCCTTTTTTTCGTGAACTTTATCTGTCTCTTCTGTTTCAGAATCTGAGGTAATGTTGGCTGTAGTCTTAGAAGAACTAGCACCCTCTTGTCTTATTCGTTTTGCTTTCCTTGCCAGCCTCTTTTTAATCTTTTCACTCTCCATTTGGTTAACTGATCCTATCTTGCCAATTCTAAATAATCTAAATAATGATCTCAATGATTTTACTGAAGAACAGATAAAAAAAACAGCTATACGTAAAAATAAAAATAAAATCATTAGAATGACATACAACATATATAGATGTTAAAGACAAAAACCAAGTCATTTCAGTTGATTCCATGGAGGCATTTCAGAAAATATTAAACATTTATTAAATAACTTTAATTTAAAAAATGTTACCAAGTAAATTCCAAATTGGGGAAATTCATCAAACTAGGAAATAGTATATTGAGCTACAAGTGCGGAAAGTAGGTAGTTCCACAAGAGCTAGGTTAGGTTAGGTTTAATCCGGGCGGGAAATCCATGTAGAACCCCCCCTGGCACTCAAGCTATAAAGTCTAATGTGCCATACCCTTACTTCTACACTCTCAGCAGTCGAACCCGGACCTCTTGACGAAGCCCAGTATGTCAACCACTGATCGCGTTTCGATTTCCTCTGTTTCCATCAAATGGACCCCGATGCACAGTGGGCCAGGAGACTCGATTCCGTGGCCAAAAGTCGATTCTTAAATTCGAAAAAATGAAATAGACTCCTGCATTCAGGAACAATTGAAGTATTATTGACGATAATTATACGTTGATTGATCAATTTTTGTTTCGATGATACAGGCACAAGTAGAAAATCTTATTAAAATTCGTAGTGTTACTGACGTTAGGAAAATATGTTTGTGGACGTTAAGAAATCGATTTCGAACCTTATACCTCCATTTATTTTATTCAATAAGGTGTGAAATTTGTAAAAAGTCAATTAAATCTATAATTGTTAATTTCAATTAAATACAGTTACATTATTAGTGAATAAAAAACAAGATTTTTCAGCAACGCACCTGCTTCCAAATGCTCATAACACGACATAACACAACATATTGAGTTCTAAAATATATGAATATCTTCCTTAGGATATGCAATTGAGCGTAAGAGTGCTACTTTTTGCTACTTTTCTTTTACTTCTTTGCTTATGGTATATCTATATGGCCGTGCGCGGCCATGTCATGGAGAGTGCTGGCGCGCGTCCATGAAGAGCACTGGCTAACCGTCATCCCTGACGCACCTCCTGCACTCCGTCGTGGGGCTATACCCCATTTTGTGCATATTTTGTACGTACCACTGTCCTTATGTATTTCTTGTGTAAACTCAGGATTTCCCTGGCTCTGTCCATCCTATAGGTATACCCCAGGATGGCTTTCGCCTGACGGCAACCCTCGGTTTGTTCCCAGTGTTCCCTTGTTTTGTTCGGATCCAGTTTTTAATGGCCATCCCGACACTGCAAGACGCTATTCCCAGTACCGGTCACTTCCCGCAAGCAATACATGCCTCGAAAAGTGAACATTTCGTGCGTGCGTTACGAAAAAGATCTTTTACATGCATTATACAAATACAATGTTGTTTATAAATTTTAATGCTGTTGTGGAAATTCATATTGAGGCAGATGAAACGTACGTTACGTATTAGAAGAGAAGAACACCGAAATATTATAAGATTAGTTCTAAAGTAATAATAACGATGATTCAAATTACATTTATTGGGATAGCATTGAAATATCTTACCAAGATCCAAGTTATTATAAAAGATGTTTTGCTGAAATCATATATTTAAAGAAGGGGACAATAGTTTAAATAAAATTACTGATTTGCAACACTATAGTGCAGCATACAAAATATTTCTATCCTGAAAAATTTAGATAAATTTATATTAAATTAAAACCAAATTTAATTTCATAAACACTTTTCCATTATAATTAAAGATATCCTATAACTCAATCTAGCTGCCAACACCGATAAACGACTTCGAATGTATTCATTGTTTCTTGAGTCAACTATATTTCAAGTTATTGTTAACAATAATATGTATCAATTCTTACTTATGGATGCATATGCCTAATGAGGATAGCCGTCCTCCATGGATATGTCACATCAATTCACAATTTATAAACATTTTATTCATTACTTCCAGGACGTAAAAAAGCTTGAAATGACATCTATCCATATTCACAAGTTTTTAGTAGCATTTGATACCAAAAACTGTACAAAAAAAATTACCATAATTTTCGTATTCATAGGAATATTCTTGTAAATACTTAAAATTCGAAATTTTTGACCTCATTACGACATCGTAGGATTATTTTCGATTCCGAACAGATATCCAAGATTTTTATTTGTAATAAAACGTAGCAAATTATCAGCATTAGCCATTTTCGATATTAAAATTTTTTGCATTTTCGGCACACCATACTATGCACAGTACGCTGGATTTGCATTTACTGATCACACCCATACATGTCATATTTCTGTACAGACTTTTATGGTTTTCATTTTTCAAAAATGCTCAGTTTCAACACTGGAATGGTACCCTAGAATTTGGATGATTTAATGATTTGAACATTTTGATGATTGATGATTGCTGCTACCCTCTGAGGTCACGAAGGGTACTGAAAACAGCTGAAAACATCGTGTGTGTTCGTAGCATCGAAGAAGGGTACAATTTCAGGGTTAAACTTGGAAAAGAACCGTGATTTACGATTTTTCAAAACTTTTATCAGAGTGCAGCAATCGAGAAAAAAATAAAGTGCTTTGTGAATTTTTATTTTACTAAAGAGCTTCTGATATAAATTCACTATTTGCTACTATTAATGTTATCGCATTTATGGAAAATGAATAATCCTATTAATATTTACCTCAATTAATATACGTAATTTTTGTAAACAAATGATTAACTTCTCCTTTCTAGCATACAAATTATTTTTGTCTTTAATCTAATTGATAAAATGTATCATAAGAATCATGTTTCGTAACGGGAAATTAACAGTAGTTAATAGTTAGTATTTTTGTAAACATGTCTATAAAAAAGTCTTACTTTTTGTAGTAGCGAAAATAAATCTAATACTATAGAGGTTGCCGTTAGAAGCTCACAAGCCCGTACAGAGCTGCGAGCTCCTCAGTCTGTTCCAACATTTTGTAGAATGAATACGTTCGAAGTAAAACTCGTTTCTATTTCACATATCCGTGTCTTTTATTAGTAAAAATATATACCCCTTCAATCTTTAGAAGAGGGATCAGTACCCCGATTTGTCATCCAAAACTTATTTAATAAATCTGAAGCCACGGTCGCGAATTTCCCTAAATTAACTTCGCGTGAAAGAAGGGACGCCATGTGCTCCACGAGGCGTGCGTCGACGTGAAGGGATTCGACTGGAGAACATTTTCAGGATCAATTTAAAAGTACTGTTTGTCCTGAGCCGTGTGCTCTTCGATATAAATCTGATTACGACTCAATTGCTCTTTGCATTTTTCCAATTTGTTCGGGCATATGAGAGATTTTACCGACGGCTACAGGAGAGTGACAGTTTCATTAAAGTTGTCAGTCGATCAGCTGATGGCGGCAGCACACATTTTAGGGGCAAAGGGCCTTTCTTTAATTGGAAGCAAAGCCAATTTTATTACAAAGTTTGATGATTTTTGTACTGGAGGCACTTGGATGGACGAGGCAGAAGACATAAACTCAAATCCTGATCGCATCGGAGTCTAACATTAACCTTCATTTGACAACCATGCTGAAAGTGAAGCCGCAGGTAACTCAGCTGACAGACGACTCCTAGAACGAGCATCCAAAGTCGATCTCTTGAGACGAGAAATGGAGCACATGAGAAGAGAGCGAGACTTACTCCAACGTGAATTGAAAATTACACAACGTGGAACTCATCGTGATTCGCCAACTCATATTAGCTCTGCATTGGAGTGGTTCCAATCCAAGTCGGAGCATATAGAAATGAGCATGGATGATCTTCTCATAGAAATGAGAAATATGTTCAATCATAATCCAAAGAAAATCGAACACCGACGTAATTTCGAGGAAAGAAAATGGCAGCACGGTGAGCCATTTAGTCAGTACTACCGCGACAAGTCAATTCTGGAGAAACAAAGTCCCCGTAGAAGAGGACGCGATAGTTTATTTCGTGATTGAGGGGTTTCCATATGTTCAGTTGAAAGAATTAGGCTCGAATGGGGAATTTAGATTCTTCGTCGGAGTTAATAGAGGCCTTTAACAAAATCTCATTGTCTCCCAAACCGCTAAAAGGACATCCTAAGGGTGAGTTAAAAACATCTGATTTCAGGGTCACCGGAAAATCTACAACGAAAGAGGAGGGTAAAAAACTCATCAGATGCTAAAACTGCAAAATGGCAGGACATACGTCCAATTAATGCAGGCCCCGAAGAAACACAGTTTTTTGGATTCATTTTTTAATTTATTTATTAATTTTTAAATTTATTTTCATTTAAGATATTCTTAAATAAAATGCAATGAACCTGGACGCATTCTGAAGGAGTGTACAGCCAAGGCAGCAGAAGTCAACTTTGTCAGCGAGGTTTCTCCGGAGGATGGAAAATTCGTCAGAAAGGTCATTGTAATTTCAGCGGGTGGTATGCGTATTGATTTAGAATGTGTACTTGATGCAGGTAGCCCGACTAGTTTTTCAAAAATAAAGTGTATAATAGACCAGCATGCAGGAAATGCTACTGATCTGCATGTGAAATACGCGGGTATAAATAAATCTAATTTGACAGTTTAGTGTAAGGTTTATGCGAGTATTATACTTGGTAGTGAAATCCCAGATAACATAAAGTTTCTCACAAGGAATCGGTATTATCTTCAGAGATGGTAACTAGCGATCATTAGAGAAATCATTCACACACCGTGAATTGGAATTCTATAATATCGATCAAAGGTATCTCCTCTAATACAGATAATGTTAACGTCCTTTCAGACCAGATGGAGCTATAAGTTAAATATTTTTAAAATTAAATTTTTATTCGAAAAAAAAATCTACTCCTTTTCGCTCCGCTGGGATTCGAACGCCAGATCAACGGATTGCCGGTCAGTTGCTCTAACCACTAAGCTACTGGAGAGATTGGAAGAAGAGTCCTTTTTTCGAATAAGCTTTATTTGCAAGGTGTTATGTTAGATACAAAGTTTCTCATTGTGCCGGATGATGCGATGAAATCGTCACTAGTACTAAGTCGTGACATTATAGGTTTTGGCTTAGGTCTTGCGAAGACAAAGCGGAATTAAAGTTAAATTTTACTGATTCAAAAACTTTCTTCGCTGCACCTAGATGATTATCATACGACTAGAAATCTAGATTGCAGAGGATTATAAGTGATTTGATTGGCCGGAAAGTGATCCAAACTAGAAGTTTGGAGTACGCGTCAATCATAGTGTGGATTAGAAAGAAAAGTGGTGATTTGCGCCATTGTACAAATTTCCAAATACTCAATAAAATAACGCTACGCGATAAATACTCCCTCCCTTTAATTGACGATCAGATAAATGCTCTTGGGGGTAAGAAGTACTTTAGCCTACTCGAAAGTAATGATGTCATTAGAAATGAGATTTAAAAAATGCTATTTCATGCTTACAAAAGATAGAATTTTTGGTTTATGGCGCTTTCTTAGAAGAAGTCACTTCGTCGAGAAAGGATCCCAGACCATTGAGAAATTCCCAGAACCTCAAACTGTTATACAAATTCAACGATTCTTGGGCATGTGGCAGAATTTTCGTAAATACCTTCAGGGTTTTACCCTGATAGCAAAACCGCTTCATGATTTGCTAAAGAAGGATGCCGTTTTTATTTTCAGTAGAACAGAAAAGAATGCTTCTATAAATTTAAAACGAAAGCTAGCTTTCCATCCTCTAATTGCTATTTACAGTCAGCGTGACCCCACTGAACTGCATTGTGATGCTAGTTCCGTTGATTTTGGCTCTATCCTTCTTCAGCCATAGGAAGATGAACGGTTTCACCTTATTTTCTTTTCTCAAAAGGACCACCGAGTGTGAGAGCAGGTATCACAGTTTTGAACTGGAGTTGGTGTCCATTACATATGCTCTGAAATGGTACATGAAGAAGAAAAAAGGAAACGACTCGGTACTTTATGTGCCGTCAAACATGGAGAGTTACGTACTTTTAAAATATCACGATCAAATGGGCCACTTGGGCCTCGCGAAAACTGAAGAAGAGATTTCCAGGACATATTGTGACAGAGGAAATTTAAACTTACCTGTCACTTCAAGTTCGAATTCCCAATAAAGGGGTTTATAAAATAAATTTATCGGCCAAGAGCGAAAGTCACCTCGGCCGGGAGCGCTCGTCGAAAATTCTAGATCTCTTTTATTATTCACCTTCCTATAATTGTATGATTCCATGTAAATTAACCTCCACCTGTCAAATCCAAAATCAACGACAATAACACCACGGTAGTCAGAGATTGATCGTCGCATTAGAGGTTCAACAGTACTTACTAACGCACCCTGGATAAAGTACCTATCACTAACCGTATTCTAAACGTCCCACGTCTCCATGGTTACCGATTCGAATCCAAAATGGCGGGCCTCGAACACCCCGTATAGTTAACACCATACTTGGCCGGAATCTCCACTGATCTTTCAGCGCCATGTCATCGAGGCTTGACGTCACGAAGAACTCACCGTCAACGATAATACCACGGAAGCCAGGGGTAGGTAGAAGCGGCAAAGGTTTTCTAGAAGTTACTAACGCACCCTGAGCAAATGACCCGTAACCAATCCAGGCCCTACCATTCCATGTCTCCGTCTTCCCGATCTCAGTACAAGATGCTGGGTCTCATACATTCAGTAGTTGGTTCTACATTTGGTCGCCATCTTTTATTATTCTCGCTGCGTCATATTCCGGAGGGGTGACGTCACGACACCAATTAACGACTCCATGAAAACCAGGGCTGAGTCGCCACGTAAAAGAATTACCAAGGGTTTCTGGCACGCTGGAATGGTTACATAGTGGACGTCATATTGAGGAAATTACGATTGAAGACAGGAAACTTGACAAGAGCGGTCTCAACAGTCATTGGGTAAACCATCAATTGGACTTCAACTTCGAGATTCGACCGTGCGACCGTTGTTTATAATTAAATATATGAGGGTAAATAATCCTTAAATATATGTTCTGTGCTTATATACGAAGGTAATTTATACTTTTAGTGAAAATTATACATACAATGGGATAAATGGTGAACTATAGTAAATCTAACCTCACTTTGCAGACCTGCCCAACTGGGGGAAATTCCCTTAGGGAACACATGTTCCGCGATTCCCACTCTTTCGCC
>CAKNXH010000263.1:87108-112245 GCA_932178445.1 Andricus quercusramuli | reverse complement strand
AGACGTGCACGTCACGGAGGAGAGATACACGTCTACCACGCGCATGCGACTACCACCACTCCGCTCTCTAGGCAAAAGAGTGGGAATCGCGGAACATGTATTCCCTAAGGGAATCTCCCCGAGTTGGGCAGGTCTGGTTTAAAAGGTATAAAAGGCACTTTATACTTATAAACAAAATTTATTTTCTTGAAATTCGTATCTCATTGACAGAGGGTTTAGTAATCAGCTCGGTGCTGCCACCTAAGATTAGTTTTGCATAATGAACCTGGTTATTTTACCTCACGCGATGTTCCGTTCACATTTGAATTTTGGAATTTTCCCGCCGAAGTGAGGTTGGAAACTTTCACAGATTCATGAGACCTTCTTTCGTTAAAGTTTCATGAATCTTGGGATCTAGATTTAGAGCAAGAATGCCATGATTTAATTACGTTATTTGTATTGGATTACATAAAATATTTCATAGTTGTAGTAAGTGACCATTTAGTTCACAGTCCCCCTAATATGCGCGCTGTAGTCAGAAAGTCGGAAACTTCAATTCCGACGTAAGTTTTAGGATTTAGCGAAGAAATCTTGGTCCCAATTATATCATTATATTTCTGTTAAAAATAGGTGAAAACTGTAACGCGAATAGATTAATAGTTGTAGGTAGTGATTAATTCAGTTCGTAGGTTCCCCGGTAGTTGCGCTGTGACTCAAGGTTTGTGAACACGCCTTCATGCGAGCACCCTTCGAATTCACGGTCTTGGTGCGTCGCATGAAATCTGTCACTTTTGTTCCTGGATCCCTTATGGCTACACGTGCCACGAGTTTTTCGCCGTTGATTGCAGATTATATTTAGAATTTGGATATTTGGATGAATATTTCGATATTTCGAAATGGTTTCCGCGATTTATGTAGAGGCAGTGCATAGGGATATTTCTGAGTGATATTTTTCTCTTCTGTACTTTCCTCTGGTTTTACCCCACGTAGAGTTGATTTTGTGTTTGCTCCGTAATGGCCTCCTATACGGGATTTTGGGCCATCGATCGCGTGGTCGCTGCAGAACACCTTTCTCCAGTGAATTGTATTTACTAATAGTTCTCGAGGTGCTTCAATCACATTGTCGCGTACGATCATTCGGGAAAAGTCCACATTTATGTAGAGGTTTTAAAATTTTCGAGTTGTTGCTAATAAATGTCAATGAAGAAAATGGCCGTTGTGTTTCTGAAGAACCACCCCTTGAGAAAGATTCTACCCTTTGCTCCTTTAGCTTTATTCTTTTAGGTTTCAGGTTTTCCTCTTTTTATAATCGTCCAATTAATTCTTTTTTTATTTTGTAAATCTGCCAGGTCATCTTATTTCTGCACGGGCCTGGCTGGCGCCCAGATTACACCAGCACACAAGTTGTACGTATACCCATGCATATACGTATATATAGACACGTATATGCATGTGCATACTCTACTGGAGTGAAAAACCGCCATTCGACAGGTGGCTAACAAACCACCATCGTAATGGCGCCCAACTTTTTAAGGGTTTCCGTATTTCAAAACTCTATACGGGTAACGGCCTATAATTTTTTTATATTTTTTCCCCCGAGTTTACGTGCACTGATTCGACTCCAAATTTTTTTTATGTTACGAAAATATATGTACGATATTCATATGCCTAAACATGCTCCACCCCTTTGCCATAGCCTTCTGGATTTTTGAGTGGGGGGGGGGGGGGCGGTTAGCATTAAGATTTATATAAAATTGGAAATTAATCTGTATTTGGATGGAGATTTTGGTGCTGAGTTTTTCTGATAAGTGTGGTGAAATTTGAGGTGAGTGGATTGTGGATGTGTGTAGAGGGGTTAAATTGTGAGGATTGCTTGAATTGGATTAATGACTAGCCGAGCGAATACTAGCAAGGAAAGCAGAGATTCAGATCAGGAAGTGTTCAGTACACCGAAAGGGGTGAACACAGAAAGCAGGGCAAGGGGAAAGTAAAGGAAAAGGATAGCTTGAGGGCGAAGAGCGTGGGATCGATTGAGGCATTCATCAAGAGGAAGACAGGGGAGAGGGGAAGCAGTGAATATAAGGAAGATATAGGGGCAAGCTTGAAAAACCAAAAACTGGATGAGAAAAATAAGGGGACAGAAAGAGACAGAGCTGAGGATAAGGACCCGACGGGAAAGGAAAGATTGAAAGAAACGGGCGAAATGATGATAGAAGTAATGGGAATGTATGAAGAAAAGCAGGAGAAAAGGGTGGAGCAAATAAGGAGAGAAATTAAACAGGAAATGGCCAAACTTAGGAATGAAATGAGGAAATGGGAAGAAGTCAGGAAAAAGCTAGAGAAAATGATGCAGATGTTGGAGCAAAGACTAGAAAAGAAGAAGAGCCTAATAATAAGGTAGATGAGTTGGAAGGTAGAATAAATAAAACTGAAAGCTGAAACCGTGAGTTTGGAGGTGGGGAGAGTGGAAATAAGGAGAAGGAAAGGCTGAGAAAAATAGAACGAAGAATATAAAAGAAAGAGAGAGAAGAAAAAAAAAGAAAATTATTGTTAAAGCGTCTAAGATTAGCGGGGAAGGAGCTGATGGAAGGAGTGCAAGAAGTACCAAAAAATATTGATGCTAAGGTTGAGATAGAGGAAGTGTGAAGTGTAGGAAGGGAAGAGCGAAGAGAGGAGAGAATGGTAGTAGTAAAAATAAAGAAATGTGAACATAAGAAGGAAGTGATGACAAAGAAGAGGGTCTTATATGCAAGTTTGGAGAGAATAGAGGATGCCTTGACGTGGGGAGAAATAAACATGTAGTATAAGTTGAGGAAAATAGCGGAAGAGGAAAGAAAAAAGGGAAGAAGAACATGGGTTAAGTAGGGATGAATACAGATGGAAGGTGTATGGTGGAATTGGGACTAGGACAGGACAGAGTTAGTAAAAAATTAGGTATCGGGAAACTAGGAGAGAAAGGAACGGGAGGTAAAGAAATAAGAACTAGTGAGAAACAAAAAGGAACGAGAAATGAAAGTAGGGAAAATTGGAGGATATTCTATTGGAATATAACAGGCTTAGAAAGAAAGGATAGGGAGTTTATGAGAAATTTGACACAGTGGAATGTAGTATTAATGATGGAGACGTAGCTAGATGTAAAGGGATGGGAGAGAGTACGGGGAAGATTACCAAGAGGTTACAAATGGCAGGTTCGAAATGCAATGAGGAAGAATAAAATGGGTAGAGGAATGGGAGGAATGGTGATGGGAGTGAGGAACGAATGTATAACAGAGAATGACAAGAAAGAGTTAAACGAACATAAAGAAGGATTGATAGTAGAAGGGATAAATATGGGAGGAGAGAGGTGGAAGATAGTGGGGCTCTATGTGAACGGTGATATGCAGGAGAAATCAGAGGAGATGAGAGAACTGGTGAAAGAAAATAAGCAAAAGAATAATAGGAGGTGATTTCAATGCGAAAACAGGAGATAGAGGAGGAAATGAATGGGATGGAGAGTGAGGAAGAGAATCCAAAGACAAGATACTGAATGGGGAGGAAAGAAGTTGTTGAAGAGTCTAGGGGGGATGGGATGGCTTATCCTGAACGGAAGTATAGAGGGGGATGAGGAAGGGGAATATACACGTTCAGGAGGAAAGGGGGGAACGGTAATTGATTATGTGGCAGTGTGCGATGAAGTGAGAGAGAAGGTTAAGAAACAAGAGGTGGGGAACTATGTAGATTCGGATCACTTTCCCATAATAGTGACAGTAGAGGGAGAAATGAGCAATAACAATAAGGCTAAAAAGGAAGCAAAAGTAAAATGAGCAGAAAGAGGGGATCTGTCAATGGAAGGTAAAGAACAGTTTAAAGAAAAAGTCAGGAATATAAAAATGGGGGAAGGAAATGTAAGCGAGGAAATGGAAATAATAGTAGGAGAAATAAAAGGAGTATTGAAGTGCATAAGCAAAAAAAGAAGTTAGTGAAGGAGGGGATAGAAGTGGATAGGATAAGGATTGTAAACAGAAGAAGAAGGAAGTGAGAAGGGTATTAAGAAAATGGAGAAAAGGTACAAGTAGTGTAGAAGAATATAGAAGAAAAAAGAAGGAGTATATTGACTTGTGTGATCAAGAAAAAAAGCGGATGCAAATAAAAGGTTTGAAGAAGAAGCGGAGAAGGCTAGGATAGAAGAAGAGGTTTGGACAGTGGTAAAGAAAGAGAGAAGAAGGAAAGGAGTAAACCAGGATATTAAGATGATAGAATGGAAAAAATATTTTATGGAATTACTAGGATGGGTAGAGAGGAAAGTTAGGAGAGGAGGAAAGGATGGTAGGGTACCAGATGAGGAGGAGGACATTACAAGAGGGGCAATAGTCAAGGTATTAGGGATGATGAAAGATGGAAAGGTCAGAGTTATGGCAAGAAGGAGTAGTGATACCAATAGTGAAGAAAGGCAAAGGGGAGGAGGTTAAGGATTATAGAGGAGTGACACGAATGCCAACACTGTATAAAGTATATGTGACTGTTTTATCGGAGAGGTTAAAAAAAGAAGTTGCGGAGAAAAAGATAGAGCCACCGAATCAGACAGGGTTCAGAAAAGGGATGTGGTAATGGACAATATACATGTTCTGAATTACTTGGTAAAAAAGCGGATTAAAAGGGAGAAAGGGGCAATAATAACAGTATTCGTAGACTTGAAGGCGACCGAGGCGACCGAGGCGAGATAGAAAAAGTTATGGTGAAAAAGGGTATGAGAGGGGGATTAATAAAGAGATGATCGGAAATTTTAAGAAAGACAAAAAGCAAGGTAAAGGTAGGAGAGCAAGTAGGAGATAGTTTCTGGTTGGTGAGAGTGACCATATAGTGTTGATGGCAGAGGATGAAGAAGAGATGGCTTGAATTTGAATGTAGAAAATACAAAGATAATGAGGTTTAGAAAAGGAAGAGGAAGAAAGAAAGAATGGACCGGGAGATGGAAGGGAAAGAATTGGAAGAAGTAAAAGCGTTTGAGTATTTGGGATATACCTTGCAAGAAAATGGAGATCATAGAGCTCATATAAGAGAATGGATAAAAAAAAAGCAGCAGGGGTAATGAAACAGATATGGGAAATAGGAAAAAGGAGGTTTAAAAAACTTGGAGAAGGACAATGTGGTTATTTGATACGCTAGTATGGCCGGTATTAGGTTATGGAGCAGAGATATGGGGATTGAAAGAAAGGAAGCAGATTGAAAGTTTACAAGAAAGGTATATAAGGTTGACGCTGGGGGTAGACTGGAGGACGCCGGGATATATGGTGAGAAAAGAAACGCAAAGGGATAAATTAAGTACTAGAGCGGGAAAGAGGGCATAGAATTTTGAGACGAAGCTGAGGGAGGAGAATT
This sequence comes from Andricus quercusramuli, assembly GCA_932178445.1. Lineage (NCBI taxonomy): Eukaryota > Metazoa > Arthropoda > Insecta > Hymenoptera > Cynipidae > Andricus > Andricus quercusramuli. Next base: position 106,908 of record CAKNXH010000263.1, on the reverse strand, counting down.
AGCGAGAAAGTGTTCGATGGAGGTAGAAGGGAGGAGAGGGCGGGCGATGGAATTAACGCGATGGAAGGAAGAAAGGAGGGTGTTCTTTAAGGCTAGAGACATAGAAGACGGGACTGGAGTCAACTATGAAGAAGTGGAAAAAAGGAAGAGAGAAAGACAATTGATAGAAAGATGGGGGATGATTGAGGAATCAAAATATAATATATGGTATAAGATGATAAAAAAGGAAGGAGTACTAAAGTATTTAGAAAAGGGATGGGGAGAGAAAATATGGACCAGAATAGCAAGATTTAGATTGGCAAATGAGGTAAGGGCAGGCATGTATTGGGAAAAGAAAGATAACAGGAAGTGCAGAACATGTGAATGGGAAGAGGAAACATGGGAGCATATATAGAAAAGATGTAGGAGAGGAATGGAAGATAAAGCAAGCTGGCAAGAGTATATGGTGAAGATTCCAGGAGAGGATGGTTTAGAGGAAGAGTGGATGAAGGAGTAAGAGGATGCTAGGGAAGCAAATGGAAAAGAATGAAAGAATGGATGCAAAAAAATGGCAAAATGTAGGTACAAGAGAAGTGAAAGAAAAAAGAAACGGAAGTCGCTCAACTGAGAAGCGTAAAGATTTGTAAGTAATGGTTAGGTAATAGAATAAGTAAATTAAGATGCGTTTGCGTTACCGCTCTCTCTCTCTCTCTCGCTTGCACCTTCGCTTTCGATCACTCGCTCACTCGTTCGCTAACACGTCCTGAATTGCGCTATCGTCAAAAATATAATCAAGGCTTTAGATATAAGATTTTCTTTAAATGAGTGTAAATAACTGTAAATAGTGAGGATAAGAAATTATAAAAACATGTAGAAGGAAGTGTTGTAAGAAAAGAAAGTCATGTAAACCCTTAGGGGACACATCATGAATGAAGAAGAAGAAGATTGAGATTAAGATTGAATTTTAATTGAAATTTGAAAGTTAAATTTGAAATTTCAAAACATAAGTTTCAATTGGATTAGATTTTAAGGGGGGGGGGGGGGAGGGTCTAGTGCTTAAAAAAAAGCACTTTTTTTGTGAATTTTTTTCAGAAATATGATTAAGGTAAATTTACTCAGATAATTTGCATATTATAAGGCATCATTTGAAAAACATTCAGTTAATTTTTTATTAAAAAATAGCAAGAAATGAGCCAATGACAGAGCATTTCCGAAAACGCCTTTTCAAAAAGATGATTTGCGGTGCCCGCTGTATCTCATCGTAGAATTAACTGAATCAAAAAAGTGAAAATATTTAGTTAAAATACATGTTTTCCCTCCCCCCAACGATGTGTATGAGTTTTTTTTTTTCATTTTTACATTTTTGGTCGTCATTTTAAGCCAAAATGGCGATATTTTACGAAAAATTTGGCCATTTTGTAGCTGTATTTTTTTTTCTTTTTCGAAAAAAAAATAAGAAAGATCGTTGGGGGGAGCTATTTTATATGTAAAAAGTGTGTGCCAAATTTGAAAAGAATCGGTGCAGTAGTTTTTGAATGACAGCGGGCACGGACTTTTAAAAAAGTAGTTTCGAGAAAAACGCGCTTAAAGTTTTGAACGATCGTCTCTTGAAACTTTCGATGTTCTCGGCATTTCAATCAAAATTTACAGGCAAAACTGGAGAATATTATTACAAAATGACTGCGCTGTGTCTGCTCGACTGAACGAATAACCAAAAAGGGAGCGAAACGACCGCCGAGCACTTGTCACTGCACGTTTCTTCTCCGAATATGCACGTTTCTTCTCTGAACTGCCTCGTAGGTGCGGGGACTCAAACGTCTATATCGTCAAAATTTCAGCTCCGAATGGATTGGAATTTTGACACAACATTCTTGAAATATTTTTCTATAAGGAAATGCAAAAAAAAAAAAAAAAAAAATTCGGCCACCTGCTTGGGCCCCCCCCCCCCCCCTAATCGAAATTAGTTTAAATTTAAATTGAGATTTAATTAAAAAGACGTGAATTAAATTAAATTGAATATTTAAACTGAAAATTTTGATTGGGAATTTAAATTAAAATATTGAAATTTTGAATTACATTAATTTAAACCCATAAATCTGGATAAAAATTCGAAACTTGAATTCAAAGATGGGGATTTTTAATTTAAATTAGGGATTTTGTATCCTATCGGGAAACTCGGATTAAGATTAATGAATTAAGAGAAACGTGTACCCCCTACTCTTGGTACGCTAGAAGCGCCCGACTGAGATATTGGAACCCATTTGTGGGATTTATTGAATGATTTTTTTTGTTGTGATTCGGTACGCAAGATGAAATTGTTATTCCAATCATGTAAATTGACCACATATAATTGACTGATTTATATTGATTTTTATTAATTTATAGTGATTTATTTATTGATTTAAGGATTTGTGCCGATCATCCACCAATTACCGTGCCCGTTTGACGTTTAAATTGCCAAATCACGATTTTTTTTTGTATCACCTGCCGTAACCGCACCTTCTGCCTAGCCGTCTGAAACTTTATTTCAGCACTTGATTGGGTATTTCATTACGCCACCCAGATTTTTTTAAAAAAGGTTTTCGAGTGCTCCTGGTACCCGTAGAGAGATGCTCGCCCTCAAGGAAGGGGGTAAAACTTTACAAAGGGATGTCATCTCACGCGTCGGATGTTACCTCCCTAACTACCGACGCTACTGATTCAGACGACGAAGAACTGCCGTCTGACGGGGCAGCGATCTCGGTAGCGACCACTAGTCCGGTTACAGGCTTAGTAAATTCGGCGAACTCATCGGAAATCGCGACGACAACGCAGTCCTCTGGCACGGTCATGACACCCCGCAAAAGCGCAACGACTCTGCCAACTCATATTAACTCCGGAAACGTAGGACTTTCATTTAATCATGCTAATTATCACGGATTACCGGGCCCCTTCCTACTCGCAGATCGGTCTTCTCTCCAGACGAGCAATGATTTCCCGATTCCGGATGCTTTTAGATTTCCCGAGAATACCCGCAGAAGCACACTAAATGTGCCAAGCGTTCCCCAACCTAACACAGATTTCCGCGATTTGTTGGGTGTGGGATTTCCGAGAAGGCGCTACGTGGAACTCGACGACGAGTTCAACCGTGAAAGTGCCAACCATGATAGGCTTGCCCGCGTTACCCACTCATCTCGACGCTGCAACAACTTGAGAGACGAAGAGCTCTTTGTGGCCATGCCGGTCTTGCTAGAAGGTATCGCGTTTGAATGGTTTAAAAACCATAAGTGGAAATTCGCGAATTGGGCAAAATTTAAAAAAGCGTTAAGAGTGGACGGCCATTAAGAAATACAAGCCGCCTCGTAACATACAAAAAATTTCAGACCCTGAACAGATCGCCGAAATTGTCGGAATCTCGAACGCGCGCACGTACCTCAGGCTAAGTATTACGACGAGAGTACTCGCACTAGTTCCTTTTGTGTTGGTGACCTCGTCTTCAAGCGTCAGCGCGTACTATCGAAAAAGGGAGACAACCTTGCTGCTAAATTATGCGATAAGTTTGATGAGTCTTATAAAATCAAGCGCAGTTTGTCTCCCGTTGTGTACCTTTTGACAACCGAGAAAGGGAAATACGCGGGTAAAGAGCACATTCGGCACCTCAAGCCTTATGTACAGGATACGTCTCATATGACTGATGATCAGTAAGTAAACGGTAGTTATAGGATTTACCTGTTTTTATTTCAGATTACCGAGTTGAAAGCCAAAGGCTCCACGACAGGTCGAGTCAGGTCGGCTCCAGAAGGCGGGGCGATTGCCAGCACCAGCGCAAACACACCCGGCACAACGGAGGGGACCAAGAGGAAGAGCCGGTCAAGGGAGATCCAATGGACCCATTGCCGGCGGGAGGGCTACCAAACGCCCTCGCCCCCTCACCCACCTCCCACCATTAAAGAGATGCTGTATGAGACGAGATGGATGAGTGTGCTGTGATATGAGAACCTCACCCGCTCCCAAGCCAAGGGCGTATCGCGGGCCCGCCCACAAGAATTGATGGGCTTGCGGCCAGGCTGGCCACCTGAGGGGCCAGTGCCCGAACCCAGACAACAAAACACCCATCTGTTTTGGTTGCGGCGAGCCGGGAGTCAATAAACCCTCGTGCCCGAACTGCGGCCTACTTTACGCCTCCGATAAGGTATTTTTGGGAGAGTAGCGCCGCAGGCGGGGCCAAGACATACTGGATAAGGGGGAGAAGTTGGTCGAATAGCAGGTGAAGATCCATCAGGCCGCCCATGAGAACGGTCTCGCCGCGGCGCGCCGTTAGTCGTCGATTTTGGCTTGACATTTTACATTCTATTCTGTTTATTTTCCGTTCGACTCAAGTGGTATTAGATTATTTTTATTTTATTTCAAGGTGACTGGATTTTTATTTCTTTTATTTTTCATTTCAACACCGTGATTGAACGTCAGAAGTTATAAAATTGACTAGTTGTATACCATTTATTTTGTTTTGTTCTTTGCTGACTAGATTAGTCACCAGCCAATGTGATCTAGATTTATAAAAAGAGTATTTCATAATTGACGAAAGACTTTCTTTACGAAACCGAATACGGAATTAATAAGAAGCAGTTTAATATACCTTGCATTTATCATTTAAATTAGATTAAAAACTGTATGAACACTTGGATGTGAGAAACTCGCCAAGAGAAAATATTTGTTAAATGTAAGTGATGCGGCGTTAATTTCAAAAATGGCGTATTCTATCTAGAAATTTTTGTTCGTCAGTATCCTTAACTTTGATAATTTTGATAAATGATAATTTTGGAGACTTAGTGTCTGTTAATATTGACGTCCGTTAATTTTGATAATTTTGATCAATGATAATTTTGGGGACTTGGTGTCTTTTTAAGATATAAATCGATACATCTGTGTGCGGATGTTTGGCTGGTCCAATTACGACCTGTTTGTTCGTTAACGTATTACTAGATTGTGATTGTAATTCCGGGAATAAACATCGTACGAATCTCACTGAAATTTTAGTCTCTAAGTTGATACGCTTCAAATTCGGACGATAACAAGAGAGTAAGGAAAAATGTTGCATCAACTTCTATGTATCACTGCTCACACAGAGCTTAGGCTTAAGTTTCAACGAACTTATAAAGTTATAGTCTAGTTAAAGTTCTAGTTTATAGTAAGATTCTGCAGACCAGTTCGTGATCGTTCATTTAATTTTTCTTGTTACTCAGCTAAGCAAAGAAAAAAATACATCGTCCATTACCGAATCGAGTTAACTTGCTCGCGATATTATTATGATTAGTCACTCTCTCAGACTCGAATTCAATCAAACTGGATTTTTACTTTTGGGTTGAAAGTTTCTCCCTTAAATATTGATTGTTTATTTTATTTTCTCTTTTGATAATAAAGAATTTTGTTTATAACTACACAAAGTATACCTCGAGGCCTTATTGGACCTACCCTTGATCAAAATTCTAAATGGAAACTAGATCTGTCGAGCTAGGAAGCCCCGCGTTTCAGCAAAATTTAAGGGAAATGATTCACCATTTTTTGTATGTATCAGGTGTGGAATTATCCCGGGTCATTAATAACTCCAAGCCTCAGCCCAATATCGCCTAGCCACCCTTTCGCTTTGCAATTTTGACTTGTCCGCCTTCTACTTATTTTATTTTTTCTCTGATTTTCGTTATGGCTTATGATTTTGTTTAACGTGATCCTTATTTCCATGGCTTATGATTTTCGTTTTGCCTTATTTCGTTATTTTAAAAGTTGAGGAGCGCTCTTGGATGGGTCACGCGAGGCTCATTGTCCTGTGAGAGATCGAAAGGGTCATCGTCTTTTGGCATCGTTCTTGGTTCCCTTATGGCTACAAGTGCCACGACTTTTTCGCCGTTGATTGCGTATTATATTTAAGATTTGGATATTTGGATGAATGTTTCGATATTTCGAATTGATTAGACCTGTATTAATAACAAGGATCGGAAATTAATAGAGCACTGAGGAAAATGTTGAAGGTAAATCTTTCTGTAAAACCGGCAGGTGACGCAATGGCGGTGCTTGACCATGGACCCACTGCCTCGCTTGGCCTCTCCTTACCCTATTGAGTGCTATTGTTTTATTCTTTGATTGTACCCTTCGATATGACTTCCGCGATTTATGTCGAGGCAGTGCATAAGGATATTTCTCCGTGATAGTTTTCTCTTCTGTACGTTCATCCAATTTTACCCCACGTAGAGTTGAATTTGAGTCCGCTCCGCAATGCCCTTGAGTACGGGATTTTTGGCCATCGATCACGTGATCGCTGCAGAGCCCCTTTCTCCAGTAAATTGTATTTACTAATAGTTCTTGAGGTGCTTCAATCACGTTGTCGCGTACGATCTTTCGGGGAAAGTCCGCATTTATGTTGGGGTTTTGAAATTTTCGAGTTCTTTCTAATAAATGTCAGTAAAAAAGATGGCCGTTGTGTTTCTAAAGAACCACCCCTTGAGAAAGATTCTCCCCTTTGATCCCTTAGCTTTATTCTTTTAGGTTTCAGGTTTTCCACTTTTCATAATCGTCCAATTAATTAATTCTTTTTTTTTTTTTTAATCTGCCATGTCATCTTATCGCTGTACGGACCTGGCTGGCGCCCATATTACACCATCACACAACTTGTACGTATACCCATACATATATGTATATAGACACGTATATGCATGTGTATACTCTACTGCAGTGGAAAAAACGCTATTCTACAGGTGGCTAATAAACCACCGTCGCAATATTTGTTCCAAAATTAAGCGAAAAGATAGAATGTCGTATCAGAAACTGCTTGAAGTGCATTTCCGTTTCTCCTTTTTCGGGAAAAGCTGAAGGATGTTTGCATATCGTTACTAAAGGCGATATTACCTCTTGTACCTATAAGATTCGTATCAATACAAATTTCTTAGAGCAATTTCGCAATTTCGCATACTCCAGGACAATCAGTGATACCTCTTATAATTTTGAATATCGTTATGATATTCGTGAACCTGCGTCTATCGTATAATTACCCCACCTGAAATCTAATTCTTATGGCTTCATGGAATAAACCACAAAGAGGATAGGATATGTCCCCTTTCCACGTTGAATATCTTAGGAAACGTACTTCTTTGACGTGCCTCTATAGAGTTAATGTGTTTTTTGAGTTAAATACTAATAGGATTATTTCTATTCCATGAGTGCAGCTGCAATGATTATGGCCAATAGTGAGTTTATTTCAGCATTATTTGTTAGGATAAAAATGCATAAAGCTAAAATTGCCAATCTTTCAACTTTATTTTTTCACAGAAGAAACTGGGTGTACGGGCGTTGCAGGTAATCATTCAAGCAGGGTAATAGTCAGCTGATTACTCCAAGCTGAGATAAACTTTCCGCGGTTACAGGACTGTAACGTGCTGCCTCTAGCGGAGTCCACCAGAGATATCTACGATTCACAAAAGAAAGTTAACCTTAGTTTGAAGTACCCACCTCGCGTTTACCCTGCTTGAATTTTTACCTGTAACATTTCGTACGCACAGCTTTCTCCGTGTTTATATACTGCATCGCTGAGAATAAAAATGAAACTCGCTAACCACGGTTTTCTTGAAACTTAATGACGAGCATATCGAACAAAGAAACGCCAAATTCGGTTCAGATATAAGCCACAGAAGAAACTAGGGCTTACACTGAAATTGTTCTCATCTAGAGCCTTTTTGTCACTTCTGCCTTGACTCACTTCGAAGATTTTACAAGTTAAGGGATGGGGTCAACTTTGCACGTAGCAAACCAGGTAACAAGAAACGATTGACCACGTTTCAATCGTATTTCAGGTCGTATGAAATGTGTATCTTAAACTGGAATGGCAGATTGTTGATGATAGGTTAGAAGTGCCAATGAATCGGAGAAGTGGTTATTTTACGATTCACCAGAAATATTTCGTTACCGATTGAAAAACGACGGTTAATCGTAATAATACGATAAAATAATAATAATAATAAGTAAATAAATAATAATAATAATACAGCTAAAATGCGGATCTATTGCGCAAATTTTGGAAATTTGAGATATTCCAAACGAAGGAGATTGCTATTTGCAAATGTGGATCCTTAAAGTTGAAAAAATGATTGTGGGATGCGTGGAAATGCCGCACATTTGGAAAGTAACGGGATTGAATAAAAAACTGACTGTACCATTTAAAAATGTCTCTTCTAAAATTATTTTATTAGAATTTGAAGACAAAACATTCGTTTGTAAACCTTCGAATGTCATAGAATTTAGTTAATGGTGCAGTACTCTTTGTGACTTATTGAAAATAAAAAATAAAGTATTTTTGATCCTACAACTGTATTAAGTTTATTTATCTATGTTTAAAAAATACCCATTCGCAAATTTAACTTTTTTGAAGACAATTTCCGCCTTCCATATAATTAAAGTGGTTTATTAATTTTTTAATTGACAAATTTGCGCAGATGTTAACTACAGTATACATATATTTATACTTTGTTATAATCACAATTATTTTATTCTCAGAGATTTATTTAATTTATTATAATTCATCGAAAAATTCACTATTTACATAAACTTGCATTTCACCAACGTATGTATGTAAATTTTATTACAATTTAAATATTTTAATTTAAATATTTATATTAAATTATTTAAATATATTTTTTTTATTTTAGCTTAATATTTTATTTCAATATTTATAAAATAGGTTTCTTATGATGGACATTGTTGAATCTTTAAAATCCAATTAATTTTAATTCCTAACCAATCTGCACTTTACTATTGAAATTTACTCGCACCCGATTCCGATTCACTACAATTCAATAATGAAGAGCGTAATCTGCATTACACAATTCATCGCACTTCATCAATCATCAATTGTACTATGCAGATTCGTTTCTGTTAAAGTGAATCTGCACTTTACCATTCAGTTTGACATCCTTCAAACTCCATTTCATTGAGAACTTGAAACGATTCATGCGTTTCTTCTGTGAATCGTAAATCATCAATTGAACTTAAGTTAGTTTTTTGAGGTTATGTTCTCCTATTCATAATGTATTAAAACGGTAGCACGAGTACATCTCCGAATGTGGCTTTGTAAATTTAATAGCTGACTAATTCAAAGAGTCAAAAAAAGAATTAAAATGCAACTTTCTCAATCTGGAATTTTAAGATACACATTTCAATACGCTCCAGTTCAATCATTTCTTTTTTCCTGGGAACTTTGCACGTGCCCAACTGTGCAGGTCGGTGGCCAGACGGACAACTGTGCAATTTGAAATTTCGACGTACAGAGTTGTCCAAGTACCATCTGTGCACGTGCACAGTTGTCCAAGTGACAACTGTACATGTCAAAATTTCGACGTGCACAGATTGGCTCCCGTGGACTTGGACGTGCACAGATGGACGTGCACAGTTTTCCGTCGTTTAAAAGTGAAAAATGCGTGGAGGTGGTATTGCAATACATTTAAAGCATGAATCATCATAAGATAAAAAAATGTTTCTCAACGCTACTTACATTTAGGACAAAATGATTTAAGGCAATTGTATGTCCTTAAAGAGAGAGTCTTGTATTGACGATGATAGAAAGCACAAACTGGGTCATGAGGTTGGACCTGTGAAAAAAAAGTTCATTTACGTCTTTATAAAATACTGAAAAGCCCTAAATTTTTGTTTTCTATTCGTTACTAGTCCTGTCTCCTCTAGTCAGTGCAAATTTTAGAGAAGAGTTTTCAAAATTTTTGGTATAAAAACAACAATTTTGGTGCATTTTTGTTCGCTTTCTTGCTTTGCATGACAGTATCGTTTTCAAATATAGAGAAGACCGTGTAAAATTAAGTATACTTACGACGCATGACACGTAACACAAATGCCAGGCCGCAGAAGCCTGCAGGAAAAATAATTTGAATTAGAAGAAGTACTATTTATGAAAGTTAATATAGTTTGGTAATTGGAAAAATAATTTGGCTTTACGAAAACCATGAGTGTCTTTTTATTTTGTAACACCAAGCGCGCATGACCAGTTCTGCTAGACGAAGTATCCGCTGAGTGCTTTGCGTACTTATATTATTCCCTTGTATTTCTTCATTGATTCGACTTGTCTTACAATTTATGGGCACCGCAAAGAAATTTCCACATATTTCTCAATTTTACTCCGTGATTTTTTACAATTTCAGTCATTTCAAATATTAATTTTATATCGAAATAAATTCAACATTTTAATGTACTAAATTAAGATTGTGAGGTACAGCTTACCTTCCAGTTAAAGAGTCCTCCTGTTGGTTGTCCGTTGTAGGGTAGAGGATCCTAAGTGTGAAGAATAAAAATATCTTGTATTATATATAAAAAAAAAGTTTACTTGAAATTAAAAAATTTAGTACCGAGTACATCCTACTAAATATTTTTTTGATCCAGATAAAATTTTCTTCTTTCAAGATATACGGTTTTACAAATAAAATAATCGATAGATTTCAGTAAATATTTTTATAATTCAAATAAACCATTGTGTTATTTCAAGTAATTTCATTTGCATGAAACAAATTCTATCTTTGATATAGAGTCAAACAAATGTTTGTTTCATTACAAAAAGTACAACAATTTTCTTGGGTTAATTAAAACTCACCGGTGCATGGACAAAGGTGACCAAGAATAAAGCTGCGATGGCTTAAACAATAAAAAGATAAACATTATTATTTATTTACTAATCTCAATTGCGTTGCATATAATAGCACATTCCAATGTTCTGCACCAGTTCTTTACACGGTGTTTCACCTGCACCGATTTCCTGCACCACCTCAATGAGTTTGTGTAAACAACTGATATTGCATTAGTACAAAACGATGGGTGGAAGAAATGATATGGGTAGAGGTTGTGATTATTTATTATTTTTATATAAGTTATAACCATCAATATTAGTAAGACATTTTTTTTAATTTCAATGAGGAAACTTTGATTGTTTATGCTACTGATTATTAATTCTTGGATAACATTAACCTGATGAGGCCCCACCTTAAGTGGGCGAAACAGCTTTATCTATAACTTTGTTAAATATATGAACAGTAAACAGAAAACAACAAAGATTTTCACTGAAAAAAAAACCTTCTCGAAAACCCTACCAGCAACTTAAATTGAATAAGTATGTAATAAATTTCAAGGCTTTTTTTAATTACTTTTTTATTGTTTCTCGTGGGCTTTCAGAATACCAAACATTTTTTTTTAAATTCTCACACTAAGTGAAGAACCATCGCGACCAATGGAATATGTTATCAGTGAGATGAAGTTTCATTATGAAACACGATGTAAAAAATTGAAAACTAAGCTAGGTGAAGCTTTTTATCTGCATGAAACCCCGTTCTAAATTACATTCTAATCGGCAGCGGGTGATAAGATAAGTTGAGTAGATTAATCGAAGAGAATTTATAGATCTTTTTGAAGTGAATCTTCTTAGGGCGTGATACGGCATTTTTGCCCGAAGAATGAATTTATGAAAATCTTCACGCTACAGAAAGGTAGCGGGTTAAGCGCGCGTATTTATGGAATTCAAGGAATCGGTGGAATGCAAAGAATTCGTGAAATTTAAGGAATTCATGTAATCCACGGAATTCATAGAATTCACGCAACTCATGGAGTTCAAGGAATTCCGTGAATTCCTTGAATTTGTTGAATTCCATGAATTCTGTGACGTCCTTGAATTTCGTGAACTCTGTGATTTCCTTAAATTCCGTGAATTACTTGACTTCATGGAATTTCGTGATTTCCTCGAATTCTGTGAATTACTTGAATTCGCTGAATTTCATGAATTTTGTGATTTCCTTGAATTCCGTGAATTCCTTGTATTCCGTGAATTTCATTAATTCATTCCACTTTAACATTTTTTCGAAATTTCGCTTCTACCGTGCTCACCTCCGATTGAATTGAAACTACGTACATCCATGTATTTTATCTCGCTGATTACGAAAATCATAGTGGAAATTCCCGAAAATTTGATTTTCAAGGTCAAACACACAAAAATTTTGTTTTTCTCATTTTCTCACTATATTTCAATAAATATTGGTTTGAGAGGATAAAGCCTTAAATAAAAGTTGTAGCCATTGAAAAAATGCCTATATGACGGGTCACAGAAATAATGTGAGTCACAGACCTTCCTCTTTCCAACGCCTCGTGTGGGGTGGGGGGTAGGCACCCCTATGATTAGTCACATAAATAATGGGGGCGGGAAGGCACACCTGTGAATAGGTACAGAAATAATGTTGGTCAAATCCCTACCCCTTTCCGACGTATCGTTTCGGGCAGGAAGGTACTTATGTGAATGGTTACAGAAGTAATGTAGGTACCATACCTTCCACTTTCTAACGTCTCGTGGTGGACAGGTGTGCCAAAAATCCCATTCCAAGCAATTCTACACTTTCTCCAACATTTTCCTTTTTTTTCTCAGAAAATAATGTTTTTTTTTTTTTTTAACAGTGTATAACATGAAAGGTTTATTTTTAGAAGATCTACAATTTTTCTTTTTATCTTTTGTGAACATTTTTAATATTTAATTAAATAAACGGAAAAAAACCTAAATACATAAAGTACTTTTCGGAACTTCATCCAAAATGTTTAAACTTAAAACTATAAATTCCTCAATTTTTTATCTTTCAGATTTTACATTGTCTATACATATACTTATGTGTATTTCGAATTTCAATTTATGTAAAATTCTTGAAAAGTGTCCATCAATTCACAAATCTTTAATCTGACGTTATTTCATTTCCAATGTTTTATTGACGCACTTATAACAGTTTAACTTGTATGGACCTTTTCGATTTGAAATCCTAACATTTTCAATCTCTTTTACTTAAAATGATTTAAGTTCAAAGAATATTTATTTAAAGCTGATTAGAGTTCTATATTTTGAAAACGATTTTATCTATAAGATTGTCTAATATTGTACGTGTTAATTTTAAGTTACTAAGGGTGGCCGCTGGTCTGGTAAACTGAACAATGAACGGGAATTCCATATGGATTGGAAAACGAAGAAATGTCCGTGACTTTAATTTTTCCTAGGAATTTCACGAAGGTTTAGAAGGAAAATCAATGCAGGTTTGAAAACCCAAGAAATTGAAACTTAAAAACATTTGAACTTGAAATTTTCCGGGGAAAAAAGTTCCAGGTTGATTAACTGTAAAAATAAATAAATTAATGATTTTTGAACCTGAACTGTAGTGCGAGTGTTAAACGTTGCACAATCCCTGATTTTAGAAGACAATTCTGACGATTCTTTATAAACTATTTTCAACTATTAAACAATTCCTTATAATTAGATTCATAATTGAATGCTTTTATTCAATTTCAAATCCTACTTACATTTTTTTAATTAAAAAATACTCCTTTTTTAACTTATTCCATTTGAAATTTTTCTAATTAAAAATAAGAACCAACTATTTTTTAACTATTTTCTTTCATCTATTTTATTTTTAAAAATGTTAATTTGTAAGTAAAAGTGTTGAATTTTGATATATAGATAAGAACTAAAGGATTATTTTTTTGATACGGTTTTAAATTAAAACAATCCAATTTAATAGGATTTATGTATGAAAAACTTTTTAATTTTACAATTATCATTTTAAAAGAAGGTTGTGGCTGCAAGTTCCGAAATTTTGGTACGAATTGCCAGATTTCTGTGATACAAATAGAGTTGAGAAAGGGGCTAATTGTACCGCAATTCATTCATTATTAGCCAGATTTTTTCGGAACGCCTAGACACTTCCTTAAAAGAAACGAAAAAAGTTTCATTATTTAATTTTTTTGCAAATTTGGAAGAGGAAATTTTTGTATATTTGTATTGAGTTTAAGGTGGGAAATCTTCGTATTTTCAATATTTGCATTGATTTTAAAACAAGGAAATGTTGGGTTTTTGATATTTTATGTATTGGAAGAAGAATAATGTTTCATTTTTAACCTTTTTTGGGTTTAAGGGAAGAGCTTTTCATTTCTAAATTTTTTCTGATTTAAAGAAGGCTCTTTTTCTAATTTCTTTCAAAATAATTTCCATTGACTTGGAACGGATGAAATTTTGGTTTTTATGTTGTTTTCTTTTAAATTGGAGGCGACCAATTTTTTCTTTTTAACATTTTTATTGCGTGGCAGGGTACAAATTTAGAATTGTTAACATTCAGATGAAAGGTGAAGCTTTTTATTTTTAATTTTTTACTGAATTGGAAGAGGGATTAGTTTTAATTTAGAGCATTCAAAACGATAGCGTGGATTTATAAGTTTTAACCATTCAAGTGATACAAGTTTAAATTTTTAAATTTTGTAATGGAATTTGATTTTAGATTATTTCATTTTAAAATGTTAAAAACTTTCACTTTTTACATTGAAAACTTCGGAGTTAAAATTTGATTAAGCTTCGCTGTATGAAGTTTAAAATTCGAGAGATTCATACTTTGAATGCTTTTATGTGCAGTTTAGTTTGCTTTAAATAAAAAAATTACAATTTTAAGAGTTCCAATTTTTTGATTTCATTGACCGTGACATATTTGTTTTTTTCTGATGTTTTTTCATTAATTGTGTCTTTACACTGCAATTTTAAATATATTCTACTCGTATTAACAAAATTAAAAAACTTTTCAAGTTTATACGGCTGACTTGGCTTTATCACAGAAAAAATAAAGGTTGAGTTTAACGAAGAGTTTAGTTTTTGTAAAATTGTTTATCTTAAGTTAATATAAAACTAGCATTTTGATAAGCTCTACGCTTCCGCTGTTCTTTTTTGGCCTTATTGTCCGCCTTGACATAATTCAACTTCCGTATTTTCTAAATTCTCCTACACTCTAAAATTATGTTCTAGATAAGCGTTCAAATTAAAATTTTGGATACTCATACAGTGAGGATATTTTTATCGAGAAGTTGACAATATAGTCCTAAAGTTAAGAAATAAAATAAATTGCAATTGTTCAAACAAAGTGTATACTTAAATGTGCCAGAGAGTAATACTTTGATAGACTTTCTATAGTATTCCGAAATTTCAACGATATATCAGCCTTAGGTAAAAAATAAGGCGTAAAAGAAACATATGGAACGGTTAGTAATTCTTGCTGTCATGGAATGCCATATGTACATCATCAAAGCAATTAAATTAGATTTCAATCATGAAAATAATCTATAGAGTTTCGTGCATTGATTTGATTAATTTTGAATAATGTCTCATTCATTAATTTTCACAACATGTTATAAAAAGAACTCTCACAGTAGGAAGGAGGAATAGGTATCACAAAAATGGCAGTAAAATCCATTTACGGGGTGATATTTGGGCACAAATATGCATAAAAAATCCGTTCGAATTGAAATCCTAGCTGACCCTGTTTTCGAAATATCGTCAAATTACTTATTTTAGCTATTTCATCAATGGACCGTAATGAGCTGTAACCTAAGTATGCATTTAAATGCTCATATAATTATTATTTGTATACTAGGTATGTGTAGAATGGATGAATATATGTATGTTCGACACCTTTGCATATATATATATATATATATATATATATATATATATATATATATATACTTCTGGAACTACGATTTTCGGGCAGCAGTCTCCGTTACGCACTCGAGGCCTGACATTGTTCTCCAAGACTTCGAGAAACGAACTATATTCGTGATCGAATACTCGGCTCCGTCCGAATACAACATCACTGCAAAGGAGAAAGAAAAAGAGGAGAGGTATCAATACCTTAAAAGAGAGCTGCAACGACTGTACCCAAAATATTCGGTGCGAGTAATTGTCCTTGTGATATGTGCTCTCGGAGGTGCGAAACTACCACTGTTTCGTAACCTTAAAGCCATACCCGCGTGCCAAAAATATTCCAAGGCACTTGCGAGATGGATGCAGAGAGCTGTCATCCTTGGGTCGCTTCGTGACCTCAAGACACACGAGGGTTTCACTGGCCTGCCGTTGTGATACATTTATCTATTCAACACATACCTAGTATAAAAATAATAAGTTGATATGCATTTGAATGCACACTTAAGGTACAGCTCATTACGTTCCATTGATAAAATAGCTGAAATACGTAATTTGACGATATTTTGAAAATAGGATCACCTAGGATCTTAATTCAAACGGATTTTTGATGTATATTCGTGCCCAAATATTATCCAGCAAACCGATTTTATTGCCATTTTTGTGATGTTTATTCGTCCTGCCTGACCACCGTGTTCTTTAAGAACACTGAATATTCATGTACACCAGAATCTCGGTTTCAGTACAGTGTCGGGTGTTGCCTGCAAATAGCCTTGGCCACCAATCGGGGGAATCCAAACGTAGACAGTCAGGGCCGTCTGAACCGTTTTCAATTGGAATACATAATATTGCACAATATACGCGAGTGAGTACCCGCGAACTGATCCTTTGCACTACGCTGCTGGTGTTTTTCAGGAATCAGTGGAAACCGTCTCTAGCCCCGCGAGATGAGAAACTGCAAATATTTTTAACATTTTCATCATTTATGGTTGAGAAAGTATTAGAATTGTCCGACATTTCACACCACAGTTTTTCAACGGACCTCTACGATTTGAGACACCCTGAAACCAAAAATCAATTTTTGGCAATAGTGTCTCTCTTTTTGTCTGTCCGCCCGTACGAAAATACGATAAATCTCGAAAAAGTGAAAGGATAAAGTCGAACTTTGGCACACTTGTTTCGGTCCCATGAGAAAGAACGAGTTCGTTAACCAGTATTTCTTGACCAACGGTTATGGTTTTGTTCATCGAAAATGCTATCCAAAAATCGAATATTCTATTTTTGCGCGAAACGATGAAAGATAGTAAAAATAGTTGTTGAAAAACTTGAAGCTATTCCAAATATCTAAAACTTTTGTTTCAAACATTTTTTGATAGGACTCGTTTTTTTGGTTTTATGCATCGAAAATTAATAAGTCGAAAATTCGAATGCTAAGTCAAACGACGACAAATACGTGAAGAAAGTTAAGGAGAATAATTTAAGATTCTCAAAATATCTATAATAATTTGTATTTTAATCATTCTTGGACAGGACTTGTCATTTTGGTTTTTTGTATCGAAAGTTCTATACAGAAAATCAAAAAGTCAAAAGTAATTGCAGCTTCTAAAAAGTACTAAAAAAAACTTATTTACACCATTTTTTCATGAGTTTTTAATTTATTTATCGAAATTGGTATGGAAAAATCGAAAATTTCCATATTGCGCCAAAAGACGCGAGATACGTAAAAAGTCTAAAAGAACACGTGTAGGATATTTTGTTTTATCCATTAAGAATAATATGGAAACAGAAATCCTATTTTTAGCATAGCAACGCGAGATAGCGAAGAATTTCTGAAGACACGATTGTAGCTTTTTATTGTGAGGTGATTCAGAAAATTAATATTCATTTAAAAATGTTAGGTAGAAAATCCAGAATCTAAGAGAAATGTTTTGATAAAGTTTCATACAAACATTCCATGTGCAAAGATTAAGTAACCGAGCGCGAAGCGGGAGATCCGACAAACGCTCGCTCTAAGCGCGCTCAAACTTGCGAACCGCGCACGCAGCGCGCAATGAAAATGTGCCCGCGTGGCGGGAAGATTTTTTTTATGTCTGATTACTTACTTATTGAGAAATCGAATGCTCTGTTTCCCTTCATTTTGAAAACTGAACCTTAGGATGATTTGATTCCAATCAAGATTTCTTTTCGGAAAAAACTCGTAAACTAACGATGCTTGGTAGAAAAGTGAGTACTGGGAGAATGATGAGTCGTCTTGACAATTTGCTCGTATATGATTTCCGTGAACATGACTTGTGGTTCATTATGTTTCGGCGCAAGTAATAATGTCGAGATCTAGCAATGTGTAATTTATCATTGGAAAAAAACAAAATATTTTCGGAAGAAAACGCGGAATAGCAATACAATTATTGGATTGGTTTTAAAATTAAATGTGAAAATTTACTAAATATACTAATTTAAAATTACTTTTTGTCATGTAAATGTACTATAGTGAGGGGGGCTCGGAAGTTGAAGATGGGTGCAGCATTTGGAAGATCGAGGACGGGCAAAGTCACCAAACAAAATGATTTAAATGGAAAGTGAGTTTATTCCACAACTTACAGTAGACTCAACGAGCCGGTACTCTCCAAGCCCGAGCCGGGCGACGAAAACAAGTACGGGCAAACGATGTTGGGCGAACCCGAGCGGTTAAGTCTTGAGAAATGAACATAACTTTTTATGTTTTTTTGAAAGTATCTAGTGAACTGTTTGCGAAAGGAAGACATTGATAACATTTTTAGATTTGCCATCCTAAGAACAAATCAATACAAGGAAGATGAATAATATGAATGTTCTGCAAAATTGAAAGCGGATTATGACCCTCGGAGGACTTGAGAGCCTTTTGTTGTCAGCGAACTTGAGTTCGGCTTGAAGACGAAAAATTTCTCCTTGAAGACGAAAAATGAAGTCTCGCTCGCAACCAAGGGCGAGACTTACAAAAACATGGTAGCTATATCTTGGCTATTAGGGTAAGGGCTCATTTTGAGAATCTAGAGGAAATTCATAGTTTTGAGACTGTTTTTTTCATCATTTTAAGTATCGTCGAGTGTTGGACTGAAATGTTATGCACCTGTCAAGACGATTTCGTTTTTCGTTATTTGGACGAAATAAATACAATATAATATTATAGTAATGTTACAGAAATAATCACCTCATTTTTTATTTCTTTTCATTCCACAGTGCGTATTAGTCAATATTATGTATTTACTCACACGGCTCCTAATTAAAGCATCAGCACAGTTTAAAAGAAAAATAGTCAATCATATTGAGGAAATCTTAGAAGGTTATACCAGGTTAAAAAATTTAAGGTCATGTTTGGTTTTCTCAACATAAATGAATTCTATTTCGACATAAAAGTTATGAAGTATTCATCCCCTGTAAACATTCATTCTATTTAAATTGATTGTATTACAATGCGTATCGTATATAGTTTTAATGCGATACTTTGGTAAAGGATTATAATTCATATTTTAAAATATCCGATTCAAATTAATTCATTTTAATTTCTAAAATTTTTCACATGGGGGAGGAAAGCTAACCAGTTTTCAGAATTGAAGGTTCTGCATGTTTAATTCCGCAGAATTACTTATTGTAAAACAAATCACAAAGTGTTGAAGAATACTAATAAACTTTTTGGAATTTAAGGATATGCTCAGTGTTTTCACATGATTGGATACTTTAAAAAGGAAAATCACCAAGTACTGATCTCCTGTAAGTAATGATTCGATTGAAATCGAGTGAATTTGTTTTTTTCTTGGTAGGAAATTAATCTTTCGGGTTAAGAATTAATCTTTTTCTCTGAAAACTCAATCGCTGGTTGAATGTTGAACTCTCTTGTTAACAATTTATTTTTGGTTAAAATTGATGATGGAATAGAGTGATGTTGTTTGTCTGAGTAATATAACATTATAAAAATTATATATATAGGTGGAATTGACATACTTCAGACCAAAAAAAAAGGTAGATTTGTTGTTAATAACCTTTATTCTCAGCTGCCGACGTTTCGAAAACAAGTTTGTTTTCCTCATCAGGACAAAGTCAAAATAAAAATTCCAAAGTTCATCATAAAAACATCATTGATTAAAATAGATTTCTCCTTCTCTTCATCTCTTATAGATCTTCATATTTTATTTGAAATTTTTTATTCATTCAATTGTAGACTTCAATTTACTTAAAATTCTTTTTAAATTATTGTTTTTAAAGCTTTAAATTTTGTGAAATTAGTCATGAAGTCAAAGACTTCATAACTTTTTCGCTCCATTTTTGCGAAGAGTAATACAGAG
>CAKNXH010000263.1:40940-82713 GCA_932178445.1 Andricus quercusramuli | reverse complement strand
AATAGTTGAATTTTCAACCAAATAGATAAATTTCCAACACAAAAAAAACTAATTTTTAACCCAAAATTTGCACTGGAAACTAAGTAAATTAATTTTCAATAAAAATGCAATATTTTTTAACAAAATAGTTGAATTTTTAACCAAATAGTTGAATTTTTAACTGAATAGTTCAATTTTCAATAAAAAACTTTTATTTTACTTTTTATCCAGGATACTAAAGAAAATGAAAGCATTACGTGTGGATGTCCAAGGAGTATCTGAGGTCCAAAAGGAAATATTGAAAATTATGGAAGCTGATAGGAGTGCAGGAAGCCGCAGTAGATTTATCTATGAGCCTAGCTGCAGGACTACGAAAGTCGCTGAACATTATTTTAAAAAAATATTTGGACAGAGATTTAATTTTACTGCTGACTGCAGTAAAAAAAGTTTCAGGCAAGGAAGTGTTTATGGATTTTAAGTTCCACTCATGCTTGCATGGTGCGTATCATACTTAAATAATATACTTAAAATTAAACTTACAATTTATTTTATCATTCTACTGATGAAACTCAAATTCTAATAATTAATTTCTAGCTGCTGCTTCTGAAAAATTTCTTGCCGCAGAAGAGAAAGTGGTTTCGCACATTGGAACTATCTTCAGCAATGCGAAAGATTGGGGCGGAAATCGGCAGGCAAGACGCGGTAATGAAAACTAACGTTCTATTATTGTTCTCTCTACTTATAATAATTTTATATATAATATAAGGATTAAAATAAATTTTCTGAATACACTAACTTCGTTTTTTATTCATTATTTTAGGAAAATACCCAAATTTTATAAATATTATTTTCAAGAGGAAATTAATCCGGATCCGGTCCGGGACCGACCTGGCAGCCAGATCGGGCTGCCACGTTCGGCACCGATCGGGCCGTGTGTTTCATTACGGGTCCGGCCCAGGTCGGTTTCCCGATCCGAGCCGGATTTGGCCAGATCCGAACCCGATCGGGGCCACGGCAAAATTTCTGCATGGGCCTCTGTGATTGTGATGTGCTAGTGAACCTCTGAGTGAAGCACTTAGGAAATCATTTCGGTTCACCTGATGATTTCGAAGAAGTTCTCTTTGCGGAAATAAACGCCTTTATGGCGTGAACCAGTGTGACTAAAATAAGTAAAGATTTTCGCTGATATAAACACGGTAATCTCACTGACTAATATTTAGATAGCCCGACTCTCGGTGTCGGTGGTTGCCTACAATTAGCCTTGTTCCTAAATCGGAAATAGCGCAACATAAAAAAATCAGGGCCACCTGAACCGTTCCCAATTGGAATGTATAATATTGCGCAATATACTCGAATGAGTACACGCGCACTGCGGCCCTGCCGAGGCGAGAGTCGCAACCGCTTCTTGTCCATTGAGCTAAAAAACTGCATGATCCAGCAATTCTAGGAATCCCTAAACCGCGAGTTTCTAAACCGAGAGTCGGGTATAGTTACCCTATGCTCTAGGCTATAAATATTTTCCAGAACTCATGAAAATTTAAACAGCCACTTATTTTGGCCAACTCTGCTATAAATACACATATGTTGTGACAACTTTAATCATCTGATGGGCATATGGACTTCGCAAGAAAAAAATTATGTCATTGGTTCGATACATTTGAGTGTTATATTGTATGGAATACATTTGTATACATATATTTCTCATTGAAGACTGTACAAATGTCGGCAAGTAACGTAATGTACAATGCGAGGAAGCACAAACATTTTATTCCATTGCATTGTATTGAACTTTTTTTCCTAATTATTCTTGGCCACCTGGCGTGTGAGTCATTATGCACGAAAACGTTGTCCACTGAAGTACGCTGCTCAGCCTGATTGCGGTAATACATTGCCATACCAGCAATTATTCTCAGTTACCTGAAGAGAGGTAAAGTGCGGTAATTTTTTAATTTCTTGCAGAAAAAAATGTTTTTTGAGACAAATATTATAATAAGTTATACTTGTTGCACGTAAAAGAAGCAGAATATCGAATAATACAACGAAATTCAGAAAAATTGGTAATAGAAGACGAAAAATGTCACGATTATCTCAGAACTTCGACTTTGTTGGCAGGATTTTTAAATTCCCCATATGGAAATTTCGAAAATTCTCAATAAATATAACAGGTCATCAATTTTTCTTGATGGACAAATAATGTTTTGGTTTGAAAGTTATCATTTTACTTCCGCTTTTCACCCTTTTACTAAATTTTATTTTATTATTTCATATAATACGTCTTTTGCGTGCAGAAAACTGTAAATTAATGAAACTGGTGATTCAATTTATCATATTGGTATGATATTTTGTTCATAAAAATATTTGTCCTGCAAGGAATTGAAGAATTACCGCTTTCTACCACAATACCAGTAATTACTGGTTCTTTTTTTCTTGAAGTGTAAGCCTGTCCCGTCCTTCTCTCACATGTTTCTCTATCGCGTCTTTTCCTGGTGGTGAATCACATTCGCCACCAAATATTTCCACTGCACCTGCAATTACTGTTAATACTCTGTTAAGAATTTCTATTTGAACTTTAAATAGATGTATTGAAAGTTTATTTTCTAGACGGAAAGTAACGTTACAATATATGGCAACGTGTGTTGTAATGTTGTGTAAGGAATTTTTGTCAAAATAATGAAATTCGCAGGCGCCGAGAAACGAACTTTACTCACCAAACTTATAAGACCGACACGCTAAGCACTAGAAAAGGTAGTAAGAACTTTTCTAAATAATTCAATATTTTGCTTCCATTTTTGGATGGGGCTAAAAAGTTTCTGGTAGGTGTCCAAATGACTGCCGAAAAAGATAAGTCTTCAAAAAATGCCTTCAGTTCGCTCAAGGCCGGCATGAAAATATGGAATAATAATAGATTCCTTATCGTCAATAGCTCACAAGTGGGGTTTTCTAACCCGGATAAGCCTTAAAAAAGGCACATGTATCCACATTCGACAATATATCTGCTTAGTATAGACCCAGTGGGAAAATGACCTGTGCTCACGCGTTCAGATAATCGTAAAATTCACAAAATATATATTTATAACTATTACAAGTTCAAAACAGGTTATTTTTGTGCCTTTATATGGAAAAAACATGCATTTTTTATGGCTTATCCGAATCAAAATCGAAAAGGCTAGTGCTTAAAATTTGCTACATTTAATCACAAATAAAAGTCTGTACTAATTTTTTTAAATCAAAAATGGTAGGAAGGTGTCAGAATGAGGTAGAATTATTTAAGTTTTGAGGATTGAAAAAAATGGATGTTACAAGTACGAAAATTATGCTAATTTTTTTAGTACAGTTTTTTATATTGGATGTTCAAAAGAAATTTATAAAATATAACTTTTCTTCAGGCTAGAATTTTCTGAAAATGAGCAAAAATGACATTTTTTGAGATTCAGTTAATTTTTATTACAAAAAAAAGTTCCTTATACTTTAAATTTCTAAAAACTTTGTGATATTTATGTTGTATTCCTTTTTAGCAGACGTAAAGTCTAAGAAGAAATTTGTTTAATACTATTGACATTATAACTTGATTGTCTAGTTAACTTATTGTCTAAGAACTATGTCTTAAACAAAAGTTTAATTTCTTAGTAGCCTTTCATACCAAGAACCTTATTACGAAATCGTAGGACCGTTTTCGATTCCAAACAGTCATCAGAGATTTCTATTTGAAATAAAACGTAGCAACTTTTGAGCTCTACCCATTTTCGGATGGCAAAAATTCAAACGGTGAGCAAACTTTCTTCAAATTCAGTACCTTCATGTTTTCCTGGTCAAGGAATTCAAATTTGAGATCAAAATGGCCGTTACAGAATAGCGTACCAACTTTTAAGGAAATGACGTTATGTTCGCAAAAAGTAGTCGTCAGGGGGTTTTCGGCGTCGAAGAATTCAAATGTGAAGTCAAAATGGTCAAAAACGAAATGGCCGCCACAAAATTTTGTAAACATGTCTATACAAATTTATCACTTGTTCAGTATTTCTCACGGCTAGATTGATATTCTCACCATACCTAATTCGTAATTGCCTTTAAAGACATTCTTACAATTCAAGCTCCGTCAAGTATGAAGAATAACTATTTTCAGTAATAACTTATAATAATTTATAAAAACTTATTTATGATTGTTGCCCAAGAAAATTGATAAAAATGCATTCGAATGCTTCTTCTGAACAGTTTTGTAAAGAAAAATTTAGATTGTTACAATTTGAGTTATTCCATTTGTAAGATTTTTAGTTTGTGAATCCGAATCCAAGTCCGATACTTTTCTGCATCTCCCTCTTGCCTCCATCTATTGTGCTCCGAGGCAAAGGCGCTGGATACCTATGTGGCCTACCGAACGCAAGAGAATATAAGGTCAACCACTTTTTATACATGGATGACCTCAAACTCTTTGCCTCTTCAAAATAGGACCTTAACATGCTTAGGGCGGCAGCAAATAGGTACACTCGAGTACCCATTCAACATCTTGGTAATGGAGAAACATATACGAGGCACGTCCAGAAAGTAAGTGTACTGGTACTCTCACACTGTAGGGAATACTTTTTCGACATGTTGGCACCACGGCCGCGTAGCCTAACCCCTACCCTTCAAAACGAGACCAATCCGAGGTTAGTGTGTTGAAAACTCTTGACGCAGTGGCATCTCTCGCGAAAAATGTCGATCGTATCTCCCGCCAAGTGCGAAATTCGCGCCGTCATTCGCTACCTAGTTGTGAAGGGAAAAGCTCCAGTTGAGATTTCGAATCAGGTGAAAACTGTTTACGGTAATAGAGCTATGAATCGTACGAGTGTGTACAAGTGGTGTCGCGAATTTAAAAATGCTGACGAAGGGAGTCTGCCTGCTGCACGACAATGCCAGACCTCACACGCCCAACGACACGAAGCAACTTCTGGACTATTTTGGATGGGACGTTTTGAACCACCCCCCGTATTCCCCTGACCTGGCCCCTTCAGATTTCCATCTCTTCACTTCCTTGAAGGTGCACATGGGTGGAAACAAGTTTTCAACGGACGAGGAGGTGAAGGGGGAGGTGGAGAAGTGGGCGGAAGAGCTGGCGGGAGACTTCTTCGAGGCAGGCATCAAAAAATTGATCCCGCGGCTCACCACTTGCATCGAGAGGGATGGTGATTATGTCGAAAAATAACTTACATATGTACTAGTGTGACCAACTATGTTTTTATTTTAATACATTTTTTTTAAGCCTAAATAAATAGAGTACACTTACTTTCTGGACGTGCCTCGTACATACCTTAAAATACCGCAAGCGAAAACCCAAAATCTGCGTGTGTTAAAAACGGTCCTTGAAAAAAGGTATCGCCCAATTCTTAGAAAAATTTGGGCTTACGAATTATCTAGGAAAAATAAGATCCAGGCGACCAATATTCTGTGATCGAAGAGTTGAAACAACTTGACCGAAGTACACGCAAGATGAAGACAATCCATCGAAGACATCATCCTAGATCTTCCGTACATCGATTATACCTTCCTCGAGATAAAGGAGGTAGAGGCTTGGAGCGTCTTCATCGAAGATCCGTTCTGGCTACAGCCTACTCAGTTCTAAATAGCATAGGTTCCCTTATGCGACTCGTAAAATCAACATGAAGTCGTCAATGCTGCGGAGTTTCTATACCGTGCCGCAGATAGTGTCGCAGAAGAGCTCGGTCACCCATTTGATTCCAGCGACACTACACATGGCCTAGCATCACTAACACCTTTGATGCTCAAAAGTCGTTTACAGGAAGCAGAACATACGCTTGTACTAAGAGAACATGCTGACAAGCCCCTTCATGGTAAATTCTACGGCATTATACGTAGATAACAGCTAATGATGGTTCTGTCCAACATGTTTCTCAATTCTGCTGGATTGAGATCGGGGACTGAGGGATTTCTTTTTGCCTGCCAGAACTTAGACAGGTTCTCAGTGAATGCTCAAAGTATGCATGCTATGGTTACAAAGAGGGGCACAATGCGGCTCTAAAAGTGTTATATTGCCATGTGAGGCACTTCTATGGTGTTGAACAATTGCTATTTGTGTGATTTGTATATTGTGCAATATATTATTATTATTATTTATCAATTCATTAACTTTTACTTTGATTAATTAAAACTGTAATTAAATTAATAAAAAACAACTACTTATTACCATTTATTGCTATTTGCCATGGTAATAATAATCAAAACTATTGATACAGTATTAAATTTTCCAAAAACTATCAATAATTATCATAATTGAGAATTAAATTAAATTAATATTGCCAAAATTCTTGATTCACAAAAGTTAGAATTATGAAATACATACTTGTCAAATTCCAATGTGCAATGCAATAACCTAAATTTCTACTTTGAATTTTAAATTTAATATTGAATTGCAATTTAAAAGCTAATTCGAAATTAATGCTTACAAAACCTGTTAAAAAATTCAAACAATTCACCTTCAATTTTTAATAGAATTTTATTTATTTTGTTCTATTTTCAAGTGGAAATAATAAAGCGAAATTTAAAAACAGCGCGCTGTCACTGAATTATTTCAGGTGTATAACTTAATCTTTACCTTTTTTCCGAAAAATTATTTCATATAATAAAATGTATAAATATCAGATCAATCCTCGAAATATTTTTCATTGTTTTCGATGACCTGGTGCCACCTATCTGGTAAGATATGGATGCCATCGCAACAGAAACTTGGAGTCTTCGAGCCGATAAAGTCATCGATGAATTTTCGAACATCGTCCAGAGTTTGGGATCGCCTATCTACCAAAGCGTGTTGCATTGATTGGAACAGGTGATAATCGGATGGGGCCAAGTCTCGTAAATATGCCGCTTGCTGGAGAACTTCCTAGCCTAAGTTTGAAATGATTTGCTCAGTCGCGCGAGCAACATGAGGTCGAGCGTTGTCATGGAGCAGCATAACTTGTCGTCTACCTTGCCCAGTAAATGGCCTTGAGATATGAAGGATGTACAAGGGACTTGGTGAGAGAAGGCCATTTACTGGGCAAAAAAGCGGAAAAGTTATGCTGCTTCACGAGACTTGGCCCCATCTGATTACCACCTGTTCCAGGCAATGCAACACGCTTTGGTAGATAGGCGATCCCAAACTCTGGATTATGTTCGAAAATTCGTCAATGGTTTTATCGGCTCGATGACTCCAAGTTTCTTCCGCGATGACATCCTTGGTGGTGCAATGTCATCGAAAACAATGGACAATATTTCGAAGATTGATCTGAACAATATAAAATATTTGTTTGTAAAAAAGGTAAAAACTAAGTTATAGACCCAATATATGGTACATCCACTGTCGGTCGAACGGCAATAGGTCTGAACGTCGTGACTGTCGTCGACTTCTTATTGTAAGTTATAAGATTCACACGCAGGTTTGTTTTCGCACATTCATGCGAGATTGGTGTTTCTGGCGGTGCCGTGTCTTACGTTTTTCGAGCGTGCGTGTTTGTTATTCGACGTCTGCATATTTGCATGCGATTTAATGTTTTCATTTCGTTTAGGAAAATTAAAATCGTAGGGTAACTGCCATTAGTATGCGATGAAACTTTAATTCATCTCTGCCGGCAAGTAAAATATTTATTATATTTATAAACGTAACCTGACATCAATTTAAAGTTTTTTTCTACATTCTTTATGGGAGCTATTCATTTTCTTCTTGTTATTTTCAAATTCAGCCTACTCGAAAGTGCCAAATTTACTACGAAATTTATGCTTTACCGGCTTTATAATTTAACCCCAATATATAATATAATTCCCCAAAGTTTCAATGGAAAACATTTATTAATGTGGGCACAAAAATGCTCAAATTGCGAGTATCACATCTTTAAGTTTGTGATGTTAAATATTATAATTATCTAAACGCAAATTTTATAGTAAGTATATATTGGTAGTCTATGAATGCTGGTGTCATGTGAAATTATTCTGGAATGACTTGCTTTATAATAAAAAGTACATTTATAATAAATTACTTGCTACTCATTTGAAGATGTTAATAAAAATATTATACTCATACCCTCCTCACAACCCAAATGTGTGCTAGCACCATGCCGGCACTGCCAAGCGCGACCCTCACGGCGTGCGACGTACGTGCCACGCATAGGACAACGCAGACGGGTCTTTTTTTCGGGACATCCCGCCACGCTGTAGCACCTTTTAGTGAGAAACTGCAGCAGCGGAAGTCTATTCCTATACCATTTACTTATTTTTTGGCTAGTTTCAGTGAAAAAACGGCTTTTTGTAGTTAGAAATGATAAATCCAAGCTTTTGTGCACAAAAAGTTATATGAATTTTTGATCAGTCACGTGGGCCAGTCACTAAAGACGCTGTAATTCCAAGAATCATTGCAGAAAAAATTATTTTTTTCTACTCGTGGCGGCCGATTGAGACGTTTTTATATGGAAATCGTAAGTACAAAAAATTATTTATGCTTAGGGTTACCAAATGCCAAACATTGAAAATCAGGAAACTTTTTTTTTTTAATCAGTTTTTGTCAGGACGTTATCTCAATTATAACGCTCATCAATTATTTTGTTAAAAGTTCGGAGTAGTAAAAGGTCTAAGAGCTAGATGTGTAAAATTAGGTTAATATAAAATTTAGAAAAGAAAACTTAGATCCACTTAAAATAATCTCATTCCAAAATAATTATGATTTTTTGTTCAAAAATAAACAATTGTAGCTCGGGGAAAAAGAACTCATAAACGTAGAATTATCGAATCTACTTCTATAAATAAACACACTGAATTTTTTATCAATTTAAAGACGGAATTGTTAAAAATTAACAAAATTGATCAAAGTATGTTGTAATGTTAATTTCTTATAACTGTTGCACTTTTTTAAATCAATTTCAAAATCACTTCGCTTTGGCGCGTTTTCTCAATTTGGGATTTAAATTTAGTACTAGCCTTCATCATCAGACATTGCAAAACTAGCTTAACTTTGAGTATGATGTTGTATATATTTTTCCGTAGGAAATACGTTACCAGTTTCAATTAAACACGTAGTTAATTCATTATATTTAAGCTTCTCGGATTTTTGTAGGTTTCAATTTCATAATTGTAAATTGTGTCGAAACTAACTCTTCTCTCTACTTGTTTTACATGAAAGTATTACAAAAATGTCAAAAAATTTTTTTTTATCTTTATCCTTTTCAATTTGGACATATTTTATAAGTTTATCTTGAAGAAGACCGTACGACCGAAGAAGTCTATCAAATTTAAAATAAATCTGTTATTGTAAAAACGGTTGTCGTAAGTGAAGGGCCGTCATAATGTATTTTCTGTTTCACGATAAATGTCTGCTCGATGAGAAGGCTTGCATTAAAAAGTATCGAAAAATTCCATGCATCCAGTGGTAACGTGACAAACGTTGAATACTTCTGGATTCCCTTTTTGTCATCCCATTTCAAATCTCCACAGCAGTAGAAGTTATCCCTTCAATTCAATCGCTTCATACATCCAGCTGCGCTCATATATTTCTGAATACTTTTGGATACCACAAAGCAACCAAGAAATAAAAAAATGTTAATCCTTTTACATTTAGCACATTTCGCGACTTTTATTTACTGTTTTTCTAAGAATAATTAAGTGAAAAGCTTTTTAAAACAAAGCACCGGTCATTTTACGGGTATAATCTCGTTGACAAATTTATCACATTCTTTATCTTTCTCTCTTCGCCATTTTATGAAACTATATGGAATTATATTTATAACTTCAATTACGATGTTGCGTTCCTTTATTACAATTTGGACGTTTTCATTTAATACTGATGTTAAGGAATGAAGAAAAAAAGAAAACATTCCGCAAAATTGTGCGGGAAAAAATTGTCGAGTATTTTAGGTGGCTGTTCTGCGGCAAGGAAATATGACTTAAGTGCCTTGATCGAAGCCGTGATGTACGAAGTTATTCAGCAAAATGTGCGTAGGAATCGAGCAGTTCAGAATTCAATTTTTCCAACATTTGGTGAACATTTGTCGGTAAAGTAGTGAAAAAAATAAAGTTGGTCTTCTTATGAAACATCAGGACATGTCCTGTTAAATCAGGACGTCTGGTAACCTTAATTATGCTTGATCAAGCTTAAAGTTTTAAAATGTCTTTAAAGTTAATGGTGAATTAGGTCTGGTCAGAAAAATCAATCTAGATGTGAGAAAAACTCTAGAGGTAAGAACTTGTTTCTGAAAATGTTTCTGACAGTAGGAAATGTCAACTCGTGTTGATTACTTATTACTCCAAGCTGCAGAGGGACTGCGAGTCTGCTTTGAAGTCAAAAATCGAACGGATATCTCTTTTTATCTCCACATGTTAGAAAAAGAGGTCCATTGGATTTTCGAATTTCGCAAAAGCCCCGGAGTCTCACTGCAGAGATAAATTTTTCGTGGTTACAGGCCAGTAAGGTGCTACCTCTAGCAAAGCCCGCCGGAGATATCTGCAATTCACCACAGAAAATTTACCTTAGCTTGGAGTACCGACCTCGCGCTTACCCTGCTTGATCGTTTACCTGCAATACTTCGTACACTCTGTTTTTTTTGTGTTCATACATTGCATCACTGGGAATAAAAATAAAAACTCGCTAACCACCGTTTTCCTAAAAACGTTATGGTTCAGAAATACGTCTGGACGTCTTGCCACTTGAATGTTATATTTATCGAATGTACAAAAGTTTTCTAATTGAATTGTTTCATATCAAATCTTTAGAGGTTTAAGGATTTCACTGTGAAAGCGTTCGAGGTTTGATGAATTTTCAATTTTAGGCTTTCAAAAGTGACAAATGCGTAAAAGAGGTATTTTAAAATATTTAAAGAAGGAATCGTCAGAAGATAAGAAAATATTTTTCTTCAATACCCGCGCGGAAAATGCGATTTTAGGACCCTGTCGCGCGAAACAGTAAGAATGATCGATTTCACAATCAATGATGAATCTGTGTGATTACTTATTTTTCCACACTGCGGACGGGAAAGTTTGAAAATGATAGACTTTTAACCTCACTGCCAGGACTCGACTCGGGCGAAACAATAGTCCCCCCAACGAGCGGGTCAAGGGGCTGGATGCGAACCATGGAGTACCTTCAAGCCCTTATTTTCGTGGTTGCATTAATCGATCGTGGAACTGATCACTTTTGCTGTTTCGCGCCAGGCCCTGAAATCGCGCTTCCCTTCGCGGTATGTAAAGAAAATAATATGTTAACCAAGTGGTGGACTAGTCGATTCCCAACACGCATGTTTACCGTGCTCACGTCGCTCGCGCGGTGACTTCGTACTCGCTGGGAATCTCTTAGTTTCCCCACTTGGTTGACAATGTGCTATTCTAAACTACTCACCTTCAGGACATTTTTGCTTGTAGCAAGCGACTGTCAAGAAAGAGTAAGTCACGTATTCACCCTCATGAAATAGACAGATGGGGAGAACCACATCAGGCCACTGAAAAAAGTGATAATTTATTACCAAATTTGATATCTAAAATCTGACTATGGATTACAGTGGAGCGAAGAAAAATAATTTTGTACCAGGGTATCATATTAGTCCGAAAACCTTCCCTTTTTAGAATACTATGACGTCGGCAATTTTTGCCCTTAAGTCGTTTGGTACCCCTGTTACCGCTTTTTGATTGCAATTTTAAAGGCGATTTTTCAAAAATTTTACTGCGAGAACAAAAATGTTGATGAATTTTGGTTTGCCCACTTTTTCTTAAGAAATTTTTTAGTAGTTTCATAATCTCTATGGAAAACCAGAAAGCGGTAACTGAATGCGGGATTTGTTTCCAGAAGGCTAGTTCGTTGCAAAGAAACAAATCACGTAGTTTTGCTGTCTGCAACGATTGTTCAGTCTTACAGTGAGATTGAGAATCGATTGTGAAAAAGGTAGTAGTGTGCAAAACCCGGACCGGAAATTTTAGGACGGGCCTGTGATAGGACCGGACCCGAAAGCTTCGGTTCCGGATCTTCCAGAGACTGGACCGAAATGTTTCGGTTCGGGTTTCAATCATTGGATCATGGGTTTCAATTGATCCGACGCGGGTTCACCCATGTCAAATCCGATCAGGAAATTTGCATGCAAATGGGTATTCGTATCTGCTATCTCTTTATTCACGAAATTTATGGAATTACGGAATTCATGGAATTTATGAAATTCATTGAACTTACGGAATTCCCCTATCCGATAATTATTGGTTCGGATCTGCTAGAGTTCCGAACTGAAAAATACACGATCGGTTATATCACGCACAGATCCGAAAAAATTATATTCGGACGGGCCAACTAGAGGCCCAAACCTAAAAATACTGGGTCGGGTATTTGAGAGATCCGGACAGAAATTTTCGGATCGGGTCTGCTATGCAAACGGCTGGATCCGAAAATGAAAATATCAGTCCGGTTCCGGATCTTGCACACCTCTAGGAAAAAGGCTTTCTTTTTACACGGTGCGAGTTCTGACATCTTTTTAGTTCACAGTTTTGGGGAAAAACAATCGATTTCAAATATAGAAAAGACAGTGTAAAATTAAGTTTACTTACTAAGGCGCACACAGTCTTACACCACATCAAGGACGCAGTACTCTGCAAAACATGTGATTTTAATTAGAAGAAGTATTATTTATTGAAGTTACTGTACATTTCTCTATTTTATTCCGTCATTTTTAACGACTCCAGCCATTTGAAACATTAATTTCGCACCATAAATAATTCAGCATTCTAATTTAAATTAAGATTACCAGGCCTAGCTTACCATCCCAATTTCACTAAAACCAAAAACTCATTTTTCACAAAAATATCGCTTACTCTCTGTTTTCCGATGCTGGGCAGAGGAGCCTAAGTGAGAAGAATAAAAACATCTTGTATTATATATTAGTTAGAAAACAGATTACATTAATTAAAGAAATTTAGTATTCAATACGTGCAATGAAATATTTTATTGATGCAAAAAATTTCTTGTTTAAAGAAAAACTGGTTTTCAAATGTGAAAAACCATTCTTTTATAACATAATCTAGTTTATATAGGGTCAATAAAGTATTCGATCGATTGAAGCAAATATTTGTTTCATTAAAAAAAAACGTTGTTCGAATTGAAGAAATTTAATTTGAACGAAACAAATTCTATGTTTGATATAGGGTCAAACAAATCTTTGTTTAAATAAAAAAGGGTACAAAAATTTTCTTGAGTGAATTAAAACTCACCGGTGCACAGACAAATGTAGCCCAGAATGAAGTTGTGATAGCTTGAAAAATAAAAAAAGCATAATTACTTATTTACTAATGCTAATTGCGTTGCAAATAGAAGCATATTCCATTGTTATTCATCAGTTTTTGACACGGTGTTTCCCCTGCACCGATTTTCTGCACATATGACTTTTTCTCTAAGAAATATACATGATAAATGGTCTATAAAATGTCAAAAAATGACTTATTTTAAAAAGGACCGGAACGATTTTTTTAATTTTAGGCTTAAAATAGTCGGAAGTCATCTCCGAAATAAAATTTCCAGGCAACTTGGACAGGCAAAGTTCATTTCAGTGAGAACTGGTTCAAGCTAGGCGTGAATGGAATATGCTACAAGTGAGATATTATAAAACGATATAAAAAATTAATAACTGAGCCAGATGAAACTTTTTGTCTGGATGCATTTCTATAATGCAAATTCATTAATTTTTTATTTTAAAAGTAACTGATTTGCAATCAGGGCCGTATCACCCTGGCTAATAGAGAATAAGGATGTAACTCAAGCCATGTTCTAAATTACGTTCTAAGTTGTGACTTTTTGGTGCGCATGCATGGAAAATAATGAATCAAATTATTCCATCGTTATGTTCGATAAATATTATGCAGGAAAAATTCGAAGGATCGAAGAAATAATGCTTATAATATAGCTAATGTAAATGATAGAATCCGAAACCAAGTGTAAAGATGCTAACTCATATGGAGAACTCTCGAAGATTTGGAATCCCATGTACATTTTATTGGGACCATCAAAAACCTCACATGAGTAGCATGTTTTCATCTTTCCATAATGAAGAAACCTATATGTTGCACTACATGGGAACCTATAGGAGAACTCAGATTGGACCTTTCATAAATTCCTAATGGGTTCTTATATAAATTCTTTTATGGAGATCACTTTTCCTCTGTAAAAAATGTTTTTCCCAATCGCATTTTAAATCAAACTAAACATCCCTCCAACGTGATACAGAAGTTTATTAGTCTTAAATGAAATATAATAATACAAATTTAGTACAAACATCAAATAATTCCTGGAAACGCCGATTCCGCAGTGTCTGGTGTTAGGACGCACCAGAGAATTCCAGCCCAGAGAATTACAGGCCCATAACTTGTTTGAACACGCTATATATTATCTTTATAGCTGCCCTAAACAACAGGATTGTTCGAAAAATTGTGTACGTGTCAAGAGAGATTTACGAACAACGTGCGATAGATGCGGAGCGTGTCATGCACACGCTGAGTACCTAAAACACATAATATCCGGATGTCCCACTCACGCGGCAAGGACGTATCTCTACAGATATAATACGGCCCTAAAAGTGCTTCATTACCATATTGGCCGCGACAGTACTCTGCCGAACCCTCCGAGGGAGATGGAGTCAATTGACCAAAACGAGAGGTGCCAAATTTTCCGTAACTACGATTTTCGGACAACAGTTTTCGTTGCACACTCGAGGCCTGACAGCGTTCTCCAAGACTTCGAGAAACGGTCAATATTCGTGATCGAATTCTCGGCTCCGTCCGACTACAACATCTCTGCCCAGGAAAGGGAACAGGAGGAGAGGTGTCAAGACCAAAGAGAGCTGCAACGACTGTACACAAAATATTCGGTTAAAGTAATTGTTCTTGTGATCGGTGCTTCCGGAGTTGCAAAACTATCACTGATTCGTAACCTTGAAGCCATATCTACGTGCCAAAAATATGCCAAGGCTTTTGCGAAACGGATGCAGAAGGCTGTCATCCTTGGGTTGCTTCGTGTCCTCAAGATACACGAGGGTTTTTTCGGTCTCTCGTTTCGAATTAATTTTAATTTATCCGAAGGTATCCCTTGGATGTTCTGCCTCTTAAACATGAAAATATTTTACAAGTTTATAACCTGGTTTTCGTATAAATGAAGTTTTGAATTTTCAAGATATTATTTTTCTTAAGTTGATAGTAATTTATTATTTTGATTAGCTCAAAACTTAACGTTTTAATAGTCGTAGAGTGCAGAAATTTTTATGGAGACCTTGAAAATTTCATTATAAAGTTTAAAATCAGGGGTCCGAAGGAAACGAAACAAGATAATACGTTCCTGCTCTTTACGTTACGTTAATGTGTACCGAAACTTTTGTTATTTTCATAAATGATATTGACAGCAAGAACAAAAATCATTTCTACTTTTGTTTCGTTAACACCAATTTAAATAACGAAACTAACATTTGTAAGTTATCTCTATTAATACATAATTGTATTAATTGAATACCCGAGAAAATTATATAGGTAGAATAGAATTTCGACTTTCCATTCCAGGATACTTACCGGATCGAATTTCAACACTCTTTAAGGCCATGTTATTTTCGATTCGATGTGGCAATTCGTGTGAAAATAAGTTGACCAATAAAAAAAGTGTCGTTGACGTAGGAATTAGGTCACGTGACCCACTCGGGCCTTAAAGGCATTTTGAGGCAAAACTTTTTAAAGGAGATGAAAGTCGAAATTATGAGAACTAAGATAACGCCCTTGCTCGAGAAGATTCACCAGGTCTCTTAAGCATATTCCTCGAGAAATTTTGCCACCCAGCGTTTCTGCGAAGGTTGCAACACGTTTCGGAGGAAGCGACAATGGTCTGGATTCATCAGGAGGCTTACCATGTCCTAAAGGATACTAAAAGCCTAATTATGAAAACTACCACAATCCATGTTCTTCAGAGAGATTACCAGGTAGCTCAAAAATATTCTTCCAGGAATTTTGAGATTCTTTGTCCCTGCGAAGGCTGAATTAAGTGTTCCCGAAAAAGTAAAGATGAACTGGGTCTGCTTGAGTGTATACTGGGTCTAAATTTGAATTTCCTCGAAACAATTTGACAATAAGGCCTCCCAACAACCAAAAAAAACGTCATTAATCTTTTTTTGACACATAGCCTCTAAATTTTCTGAGACGATGGTTATATGCTGATTTTCCTGAAAAAGTTTGAAATGATTCTAATAAAACATTCTTGTAGTCTGCTGATAATCACAACTTCCAGACCCTGATGAAGGTTTATTTTTCGAAATACTTCGTAAAGTATCAAAGCTTGACTTCCTAGACTACGTTAAACCTCGACTTTGTTTGAATTCAGTTGCCTTTTCTCTCTAGGCTAGGCCGAGTTGAGGTACGGGACGTACCTCTGGTAAACGCGGATTATTCTTACTTTCTCAGAATGAAATTTACCCTTTGCCGGATCGCAGTATCTCAAAATTCCTCGAAGAATGGGTTCGAGTGACCTGGTGAATCCTCTGAAACATCTGGGTTGTCGTACTTCTCGCATGTACGAATGTCAGATTCCTTAGGAAGATGAGCTCCGAAATGCCTCCAAAAAATAACAAAAATCGACCTGGAAAGCCTCCAAGTGAACGGGCACTATTTATGTTTGGTTAAACACGCGTTTTAGACTCCGTGGGTATGAAAAATCTTTCGTTTCCTCGAAGAATATTTTTAAGTGTCCTGGTGACTCCTCTAAAAGCACGTTGGTTTCCTGGTTTTCATAATTGAGACTTTTAAATCGCTTGCAAGAGTTCACCCGGAATCTTTTAAATTTTCTCGGGTATTCTATTTTAATACAGTTATTAATAGGCATTACTTCGAAATTTTTATTTCGCCTTTTAATTTTTGTCTGTCCTTTTAGTAACAAAACAAAACAAAAGTAGATCTGATTTTTTTTTTTATGGCAACAGCGATTACCAAAGTAATGAAACATTTCTTCCGTCCGAAACCCACGTTTCGTAACGACCAAAGTTTCTTACGAAGCCCTGTTCAGAATTAAAATAAATTCCTTTATTTACCCAAGATATAAACTAAAATGTTTCAGGGAGCAGTACTGTGATGCATTTTCTGTCGTATTTCAAAAGTTCAGCGATATATCTGCTTTAGATTAAAAATAAAAAGGCAGACAAGAAACATATGGGACGGTCTTTAATTCGTCGCACTGTAGAATGACATTTGTATATTATTAAACTAACTAAATTAGATTTTAATCATGAAAGTTATCAGCATATCTTGTATTCACTTTATTAATTTTGAATAATGTCTAATTACTTGATCTTCAGTATATGCTATAAGGAGAGCTCTTTAATAATACATAATTCATATACATTATATCTTGAATGAAGTCGCTTCACAACAAGTATGTTTTTTATAGATGATTACTTACCTATTAAGAAAGCAAATGTTTCTATCCACGTCATCTTGAAAACTGAACCTTGAAACAATATTTTCCCAATAAAGATTTTTTCGGAAAAGAAGCTCGTGAACTGACTATGTTTGGTAAGAAATTGAATACTTGGAGAATGATAATAGTCGTTTTTACGACTGCCTTATATAGCATCTCTGTAAACATGACGTGTAGCTTACCATGGTTTGGTGCAAATAATAATTCCAGTGTCTCGCAATGTGTAATTTGTCATTTGAAACACATTTGAGACACAAATTTTTTTAAGAGCCGATAATTCTGATCCGATTGGGTAATAGGAACCCAAGAGCGACTGAGTGAGACAAATATAGGGAAGATCTTGGAGATTTCTTGGCAATTATTCATATAAGGATAACTTTACTCTTTGTATTAGGAAACCAGACAAGGATGCTCCTTGGTGGAATAATACATTTCAGGTATTGGGAAAGTAAATAAAATAATATTTAATAGAGCCCGAAATACTGGAGAATAAGACTTATATATGATTAGTATCGCACGGTGTACTGGAATGGAAGCTTCTAATACATCCCCTAAGAGTTTACATTGTTCTTGTATCTCTTCGCTATTCCTTCACACACCCCCCACACACTTACTTGGTGGTGGGAGGGGGACCTACAGTTTAAGGTGGGTTCTGAACCACCAAGAGCAACAGCCTTAAGTACTTCGAGAACCTTTTTCTCTAGAGGTACCGGTCCCACGACTCTCCGGAGATGAACAACTCCCTTGCTAGGCAAGTGTTCACCGCATGGGCCACCGAGACTCTTCCAGAGTGCTAGGCGGGAATCGAACCCGCAAGCCGATGGAGTGGGTCCAAAGCCTATGCTCGGTTAAGAGAAACTCGCGGGGGGGGGGGCAGTGCCAGGGATTTGAAATTTACCTCATACTTTGCGTGATAAGAGAGAATCGGCTAGAAAAATCCTTGAGCACTTTCCTGGTTTCAAGTCTGATCACCCTTCGTATGTTAAGCCATACCCCACTGATGGCCTAGATCACATGGCCAGTGGAAGTGACTGGAGGGTGCAAGCCGGGTAATAATGCAATCAAAAATTAGGTGGATCTTTCGGCGTTTCGATCCATTCAAGGTCGCTGAGGCTGATGGTATTTTCCTGGCAATGATTTAGCAAGGTTTGAATGGGACCAATGTGTGATATTTTTGGGCGTGTCCAACTTCTTTTACGTTGAAAGAATTGAAAAAGTTAGTGAATTCGCATATGAAGGAGGAGATTTTACCGGATAAACCCCTTCATTGCAATTAATTTTCCTCAAAGAATACTGATCCACCGTTGACGCACTTCATGCATTTATCTCCCGCAACTAATAGGTGGGGTGAACCGGAGATGTAACGATTGCAGCGCTCCTAGGCACAGAGGGTGCTTTTATTAACACCCCTACGGAATTTATATTCTGTTCTGCAAATTACTGTGAATACGTGGATGTGATATATGCTATTAAACAGGATTGCCATCCATCTTAGGTATACCACCGCTGCACATCCTAATGCTTACCATTGACCCATGATTGTCTCTTGAGCATAAAAAAAATATTTTACTTCGATTTTCCCAGAAGTCTAAATATTTTTCTCAGAAAATAGATTGGGTGTGAGTTCATTAGAATGAAAGTATAATTTTTCCTTGATAAAGGGCTTACAAAATGAGCATAATTTTCAAAATAAGTCAGAAAATTAAATTCAGAATTACATAATCGCATTCAACATCATAAATGGGTAACTTCGAATTGAAAGCATTTAGGATTGACTAGTTTCAGTTTCAATATTTCAAAATTGTAAGATTTAAAATTCAAAACTTTCGAACCTTTTGATAACGAATTAGACAATTCATAACGATATTAAATTGTTTGATATCAAATTTAAATTGCTCCGAATTGGAAATTTTCAAAGTGAAAACCTTGATGCAGAAACAGTTTTGAATTCAAAATGCTAAATAAAAATTTGGATACAAAATTTTTTTAAATGGTACTGCTTTAAATTGAGTTTTAAAGTTGCAGAAATTTG
This sequence comes from Andricus quercusramuli, assembly GCA_932178445.1. NCBI lineage: Eukaryota > Metazoa > Arthropoda > Insecta > Hymenoptera > Cynipidae > Andricus > Andricus quercusramuli. Next base: position 63,277 of record CAKNXH010000263.1, on the reverse strand, counting down.
AAGCTCAGAGCGGCCAATAACTATTAATTTAAATTGAAAATGTTAGAAGTAAAATAACTTTGAATCGGAAGCATAAAGTCCACGATTAAAAGTTGCACTCATTTGTTAAACATTCAGTCTTTTGGTTGGTTATTCATAATTTTTTTTAATTCATTATTTTTTAGTTATAAATTAACTTCTTGAACCGAAAATTGAACTATTTTGTTTAAAAATCAATAAAATTGGTCGAAAATGAACTTTTTCATTCAAAATTCATCTCCTTGGATTGAATATTTAAAAATGTTGTCATGTCCCGGGCAAAGGCGAGGGTAGTTTGACAGTGGGATAGGTAAGAGAGGTAAGTAGGCTGATTACGTCAGGTTTGTAAAGCCTGACAAATTACTTGTAGTGGGATCATTATCACTTATCAGTCTAGAGATTATGCAACTTCAGGTGTAGAACCTGTCTGATTATAAATGGATTCAGTCGCTAAATTATCTTAAACTATCCATAAGATTTATTTTTTCATCAATGAGGAGAAGCACAACTGTTGTGTTTGTATCCTTTCAGAATTCCAAATCAAACTTTGGTGTGGTGAGACTGCCACATTCCAGATTAAAAACAGGAGTAAAGTTTTATATCTGACTCTCTGCTTGGAGGAACTGGAGCTCAAGATAGCAAGCACATACTTTGGTACTCATATAATGAGAACCTCAAAGGCAGCCTCGTGGATATCACCACAAGCTACGGTACCATGGATGAATTGTAGCACGCCGCGAATTTTCCGTGAAGTACTCTGATAACATCATATGAGAACAATCGCCCTACAAGTACTATTATATCTAGGAACGGAGCAGAATGGTGGGGCACCCAGCTGCAAAAACTCCATAAAAAGATTAGAGCGTCGTACAACAGGACAAACAGAACTAAATTGCCTTCAGATTGGGACATCTACAAGACGGCTTAGTATACATAGAATAAAAACATAAGAACCCTCTAACAAGAATAGAGAAGGGGCTTCTGTGAGGAATCTATGAACACTCCGGATACAACGAGGCTCCACAAGATTCTATTAAAAAATCCGGAGGCTTGCTTCGGGCTCATTAAGCTCCATGATGGCGGGTGTGCCCAATATGAAGAAGAAACACTGAATCTCCTGATGGAAGTCCACTTCGCAGATTTTTAGTGAACGCAAACCGACCGAGAGGAGGTAAACTGGGGCCAGGAGAAGGGCCTTTGCTCCTTTCAATCAGCGGGGCGAATAGTGTCTACCCAATGCTCATACGAAAGGGCGGGATATGCGGCTGAGATGATGAAACATCCCTGACATATATAGGGCGATACAGGTCGAAATTTAAAAAAAAGGTTTATTTTTTCAAAGAATGATTATGATCAGATTTTTGATTTAAACAAAATTTTGGTAATAATTTACCAGATTTGGCGATAAGCTGAACCAAGAATTTCGAAACGATGATTTTTCTGGAAAGACCTTGGACTTTAAAAGTAGAGATTTTTCACATCGTTTAATGAAATAACTTAAACATAGGTGGATTTAGCGCTATCTAATTAGTTTCTGCATGGATATTGAAAAAATATTTCTTTACTACTGGATCATTTGTTTTCATCTTAAAAGTAATATCTTGTTACGACAGATTTTCTTTCATACATGATCCAGGAACGTTCGCGGTACGTTCCGTGCTATTAGGATACAGTTTGAATTTAAGTCGTCGCTGCGAGTGAGGCGGACTAATATAGTATGTCACTTGTTTTTACTCTGGACGCAATGAAAGTCAAAATGCTCAAAATATGGTGCTAGTTCAAGAAATCAACTGAAAAAAAATTCCATGTTTTACTCAAGACCGAAATAAACATTAAACCATGTGTGCGATTCGTACAAAATAACTAGAGATTCTCTAATGAATCTCAGGTTCAGTCACTTTCCTGGCATGCAATTTATTTCCTCAGCTGGTGAAAATTATTAATTAAAATAGTCACGTTAATTGAAACTTACGATTATATAACGCCATGTTCTTTTTTGCATTGCTATGAGAAAAAAATGCCAACTTCGTATTGCATATTTCACATGGATAATAACCTAAGTTCGGTTTGAGAATTAGAATTTTTTTAAATAGATTTAACCTTAAAAGTAACCATTGGAATATTACTAAAAATTCAATAATTTTCGAATAACTTATTTAATTCGAGGTATGCAATACAACTGAGGAATGTAGAATATCATTCTGTCACACATTTTACTTAAGAGTTTTATTATATATAGTTCATTTATAAATATTTTGTGGACATGACGTACTATAATTCTGAGAAAAAAATAATTTTTTGAATCTCATATTACGCCATGTCCAAAACCAATTTTCCACGTCAGCTAAAATACATCCATAACAGTATTAAAATTTGTTTTAATTTCGTCTTTATCACGCATTATTTTTTACTGATAGATTCATTTCAACATTTTGCAACGTTTTAATAAAGTATTTTATGGTTAAACTTTGAACCTCATTTTCTTAGCTTAAGAGTTGAGGGGCATGGCGTACTATAACTTTAGGGCGACAAATTATCGATTTGCAAATAGGATACTTAGAATCCTCAGGTTTTTGCGATTTCAGACATAAGTGATTTACTTTAAAATGTTTGAAATTTTAATAAGTTTAATATATGGAACAATTTGTTTTCGAATTTATTTCTTGTCAAGTTTTCAACTTTTTTATACAAACCACATATACCTGGAATCGCAAAAATATGTAGATTCAAAATATCCTGTTTCCAAATCGCTAGTTGCCAAATATATATATATTTTTTTAATTTCGTGATTCGGACGTGCTTACGGACGAAGGGTCTCTGTTTAAGATGGTCGGTCGCCTTGGGCCTATTTATGACTGTATTATTGTGCTTCATTCCTATGTATTCCAGCCAACGAACCAGGTAGATAGAGCTCCTGTAGAAACTTTTAATGGCTCAGCTGTGGACGTAATAACGGTGGCCACATTTAAGAGCCTGAAATACAAAATTAACTTTTGTTTTCAATTTGGAAATGAGGGACTCGAAAGTCAGAATCCACGAATCTATGCAAGTACAAATATATAATGTTTATATTGATAAGTTCAAAACACATGACGTTTTGTAAATATCTCGTAAAGTGTAAGAGATAAGAAAAAACAGATAACATTGTTAGATTCAACGCCAGGACATTACGGTACATACATAAATATATCAATAAATAAGTTCTCACGAATAAATATATGCATGTAAATAAATGAGCAAAAATGTGTAGTGTAAAAAGACATTAGTTTTATGACAACCAAAACTTTCTTAACTGCCTTCGTGTTTCGAAATCCTCAAGGTTATACCGCCAAAAATTAAAACATAAAAAAGGACCCAAATCTTTCAGGGAATCTCTAGAGACAAAATCATTGAAATAGCGACTGATAATTCGCTTAAATTTGTATGACCTGGCCCGACATTTTTGCCTGAAACGTTTCTGAGATTTCCTTACATTAGGGGTTTTTTTTTTTTTTTTTGTAAGGAGTAAAAACAGAAAATGCTTATGTACCAGCCACATTCGAACTCTGGGGACCACGAGCCCAGTATATGCATCTCACGCATATATATTTAATATACATACACGTAAGATGCCCACATGGGCGCGCAGTCCACAAGGAACGAACGTGAGTGTGGGACCTACCGAAACGGCACCTACCCACTAAACCTTAACTCCTTTTCCCTTCATCCCATGTCCACGGAACCGCTTATCGCATTACTTCAAGGACATGGGGGAAGGCTACTAAGTCGTGCTTCTACTTCCATCATACTAAGCCAGCTTGTCATTTCAACTCTGCGCACCCAACCAAGATGCACGCATCGTCCTCAGTGGTGTGGTGGTACCACTACCCGGGCTCGTCGGCTTTCAGCATCTTGATTGGGTGCCATTCTTTAACTTGGTCGTCCTTGAGGTTTTCTCGATGAGGCTGCCTCTCGGAGCGATCAACACCTCACTGTCCCGGGCAGGTGATCCGTCCGGGCTTTCTCTCCCTTCGCGGCGCAGAGGTAGCACTGCGGATTGCTTTCACATTCCGCAGCTCTATGGCCCTCTTTGCCGCACCTCCAGCAGGCCCTTGTTCTGTCGCCCCCCCCCCACCTCGCTGCCATATGGCCGGAGACCTGGCACCGATAACACCGGAGAAGCTCCGTCTTCTGGACTCTGAAGGACACACATCCTACCTTCAGGTGTCCTGTTCGAAGGAGTCTTGACGCCAGCTCTTCTTTCAGGTTCACAAAGGCCCTCAGATTTCCTCTGTAGGGTTTCATTTTTAGGCTTACTTTGAACTCTCCGGCAGCGTCCCCGAAGTGACTTCTTAAAGCCGCCTCGACTTCCTAAGCAACAGTTACTGTGTCGAGGTCCAAGACCTCGACTTCGACACGAGAGACGAGTTCTCGCACTCTGCCCTCTTCGCCGACAGCCTCCTTGATGGCAGCTGACAGTTACTCTCTGCCGCCTGTTGCTGGTCCTACTTTCACCAAGACCTCATCATTCCTTGTTTCCCTGACCCCCCTGATTTTAACGCCAAGGGCGTCAGGGTTGACCTTCTCCTTCAGTTCTCTAAGTACTTGAGCGTAGCTCATACCCTCGGCCGGTTTGATAACAACCGCCTCGGGCCGGGCTCGCGTCTGCGCCTTCTTCCCCTGCTTCCTGGTGTTTGCGTCAGGCCTGCTCTCTCCATCTGTCATCTTCGAGGTCGAGGTCGCGACTGCCTCAGCTTCGCGCGTCCTAGGCTTCTTCGTTCTCCTGTTTGAAGAGCTCGCCTCAAGCGGACTCAAGGTGGACTCCCGAACTCGCTTTCCGTGACGGGAAGCGGGAGTCTCCATAGCTTCATCGGTTTGTGTTGCACTCTGATTCGTGCCCTTCGCATTTTTGGCCTTCTCCTTTAGGGTGATTGTGGTAAACCAAGCTGTTTTACCTACATTCACAATCAAATCTCTATAAACATCTTCGCTCAGAAGTGACTTGTCACTAAGCATGTGGATCAGTTGTTCAGCTTCTAGTAGTCCTTGCTTGATTGGAAGGTGCATGTTCCTCCTCGTACTGCAGAAATCCTTCATCGTTTGGATGACGCCTTTTAGTTCTTCGAACTTAGTATATACCTCTTCCAGTGTTTCTTCCATTATCTCAATGTTCTTCTTCGTCGCCGACACTTCCCTTACATCAAGTTCCTCCGTCACCTCCGAAGGATCACCCGCTTCCTCGCAAACGTTTCTGTTCTCAATTAGTTGATCTTGCTCCATGTTATTCCCACGAGTAGCTAGGGAAATAAAGGTCCACCCCCGCAGAGACAGGCATGCGAGAGTAAGGTCTGTGTACTCTAGAAGGCGACCTGGTATCCTAGAGATACCGTTTGGAACACCACACCCCTGGTACCATGCAGTCTTCGGTACGGTTGATTAACGCCTTTACTTGGAGGTTTTTCCTTTGGGACCATCCCTGGACCCCTTCCCGCGACTGCTTGTTGAGTAGTGTAACCGTATTCAGCAGAAACCGTTAGTACAGGGCCGCAGCAGGAAACAGTCGTGGTTTTTCCTCGGTGTATCCTTCACCCAGTCTCTTTGGTCCGCGGGGCCTATTTTATTTCAGCCCTACCCTCTGTTTCCAGCGAGCATTCCCCTTTCCGCCACCCGGGGACGCGCCACGTATGGGTTACAGACTCCCACTGTGGCCTACCCGGTAGGGTAGGTACGTTAAATATAAGGTTGTGTAGTCGAAAGGAAATTACCAATTATAAAAATGAAGGAATTGACCAAAAATGTAAGGGTAAGAGTGAAATTGACTGAATTTATCGTTTTGCAGGTAATCAAGCACTCAAAAATTATTTTTCGATAGGCGAGTATATTTCGCAAATACAAACAGCAGCAAACCCGAAGCCCATTGACTCGCTTAAACTGAAACACTTCACACCTTTGGAGCTCGAAGTTTACGCAGCGGGAGCATCAATGACCTTTCACACGGTCATGCGTCATCAAAGTTTCAAGTCAAGTGATTGTGCACCGATCCTGCACGGAGAGAAATGCAAGTGAAAAATTGGGTCTTTAGTGCTGGTAGTCGAGGTATTCATTACTGAACTGGCGTTGTAAACAAAATTCGAGATTGAAGTTAGGTTATTGATTCAAGTGCAATCGCAGTAATAACTTCCTTAGGCAGCTAAAGAGATTACAGTCTTTCGACGGTCTGACTCCTCTGTGCACTGTACGAAGTCCAATCCAGAATAGGAATCATTCCCATATTCGCAACAGTAAAGAATGATTGGCCAAGACGAATTTATAAGAACACAGAGCGGCGACTGTTGACTTGTCGATATAGTCACTATTAATTTGATAAACTTACATTTATTTATGTATTATACATACATATATTCAATAACTTTTAAACATTAAATTATGAACATTAGTTTGCTGAAACGGAAAAAGTCGAGTTAGATGGAAAAACGTAGTTGCCGAGAATTTAACCCGGGTTTTCCACGCAGCAATCAGCTTCTCTCTGCAATCTGATATTCTGGATGCTAAAGTAAGTGTCATTTAACGTCCTCATGGTATCATGCAAACAAGCTTCAGTTCGGTGCCGCCCGCACGTTATGGAGTGCGGGGCATCCAAGAATGGTTACTGGCCTGCTCAAACCTCGGTCGAGTTCTCAATAGAACACTATAAACCATACATCGATTAAGACGTTGTCCTTCCGACAACCCAGACACGATATACAGAGTGTCCTAGACTCAAGTTTCCGGACTTATATAGGCGTATAAAAATAAAAACAATGAACAGAAAATTCCTTTTCCAAAAATCAGTTGAGTTTTTAGTTTTTGAGTTATACAATATTTAAGCTGGCCCAATCAGGAGTGCCGTATGAACAGCCGTGTATGCGTGAACGGGATTTCAACGCAGTGTTATCGAAGCGAGCGCAGAGGTGGGGTTAACGACGGAAGAACACTACGTTGGAATCGCGTTCACACATACACGGCTGTTTATACGGCGCTCCTGATTGGACCAGCTTAAATATTTTATAACTCAAAAACTGAAACTTCAGCTGATTTTTGGAAAAGGAATTTTAGATTTACTTTTTTTATTTTTATACGGCTATCTAGGTCCAGACACTTGAGTCTGGGGCACCCTGTATAGATTTCCATTATTGATGCTAGAAAGTATAGTAATTCATGCTTTCTATTCTTTTTGAGAAAAACGCACTTTCCAGGAGAGACTTCAGTTTTTTATTTGTGCAAATGCTGACGTGCTTAAATTGTAGGTGGTAACGTACGAAGTGTATACAATAACTTTAAAGTATTAAAACATAAGGTTTTATGCGGGAGAGATAAACATTTTTAATGACTAGTGTATTGTTTCACATTCCCTCCCTTGTCTTCTGCATCTATTTCTGAAATGTTGTAATCATTGAACAATTCATGTACTGAATATCAAACTCTTCAGTCTCATTTTTCTCCATGTGCTGCGTACTATTTTCAGTAATTCGAAAATCGCTACAAAATATTCATCCAATATTTTGATAATAAACAAGGAGGAGTTCAGGTGCGTCTTCTAGATTTGCACGAAACTGAAAACGAAAAAGCTGTTACAGTTGCAGATTTGCTTGGTTCGGTTATGGCGAAATATGATTTGGAAAAGAATTGGACTCTTTTGTCTGCCGACAATACTCATACGAATTTTGGCAGTCAGCAGGGCCCAACATTTGGAAATATTCCTGAACTTTTTTCGAAATTTTCCCTACAGTTTGTTGGGAAAATTCCCTGACATTTGAAAAAATTTCCGAGCTTTTTCCTTCAAGATGTGAAGGAAATTCCAGGAATTTTGGGGTTATTAACTTCCCGAACTGTTTCGGGAAAATTTCCTGAGAATTTCTTACAATAACTGATCCACAAACCTTTTATAATAGGAGATAATATAAAAAAGTAACTTCAAAGGAAGGTAAATTGAAGTCCCGAGTTACTGCGAAAACCGTAATCAAGTTACGTTACAAGAAACCTTTTAAAAGTCACAAAGTTACCTTAAAAGTAACAAATAGCGCAACTGAAAAATATTGCTAACAATCCACTTCTTTTGGATGAAATGTTTGTTTATCAGAAAAAAACGCGCTTTGAGAAACAACTGAATGCTGTGAAAAAGTAACACATATACGTATCGATTCAATTCTTCGTAATTAAAAACTAATTTCGTCTTCAGAAAATGTTTCATATTCAGTTTCATTGAATAAAAAAATATCCGGTATGCGAAAATCGATTCGATGAATTTTCGAAGCTGATTCATCGAGGCTTTCCGTGAAAAAAGATGAATTTATAGGCTATAAATGATAATGAAAATATACGAAATTTGAAGACCGTCGCGGTCGACAGGTAAAGTGACAAACGAAAGTTGTGCTTGAGGCCTCATGTAAGGGTAAAGGTTCAGAAAAAAGCAGGTGTACAATGTAGCGATAATATTACTGCAGCGATATAAAGCTGTGCCGTACCATCACGGAGGCTGTGTAAGCTTTCTGTGTTTTTTGATAATAAATGATACGGATTTTTGTCCGAAGATAACAAGAAAGGTAATATACAACACCATCTTAAAATATTAGCAGTGAGATGCGTCTAGAAGAAGTAGCAGTAAAAGTAAAGTTAAATTTTCCTTGCTGTTAATAAATTGTAGTTTAAATTTTTGTTAACTTTTTCAATAAATTTTTCTCAATCATAATCACGTCAATTATATTATTAGTTATAACAATTTGATTTGCAGATACACTTCCAGAAATTTGAAACGATCTTCATAAACTTCTGTGTAACAAAGGGAAAAGAGGTAGGTTTATCATTGACCAAATGTTCCCTATTTCTAATTTTATCTTAGACTAATTAATCATAAAGAGAACTGAAATATCTATTTTTATAATAATTTAAAATCGACAGGCGTACGTCGCGTATTGTGTAATCACCGCGAAGGTAAACGAGGACATTCGAAGAGAAATATCAAAATTTCATTAAATGTGACGGAGGCCTGCCTTACCGATGTCAATCTCATCATTGGTCCCTTCGTTCCAGAGATAATGAATTGTGCAGTCGATGTATTTAATGTTGCTTACTCTGGATCTTGGTATCACATGAGACAGGTATGATGTATTCTCTTGCAACCCCCCTTATTCATATCAGTGGTCTCGGCCGTTAGATTGCTGCATGCTGGGTTTAAACGAACATGCACCTCAATTATACATCGAGATGCGCTACCAATTATGCCTTTGCAGTTTATCAGGGAAAATTTTGGAACATTTATTTCAGCTGAATCATGATAAAATCGCTGAAAAGCTTCAATAGACGTTGAAATGCATTTAAAATCCCATGAAATCTTTGCCATTCTCTGAAATCCCGCAGAATCTTTTCGAAAATCCTAAGGATCCTATAAATCCTACAAAATCCTATGAAATATTGTGAAAGTGCAGGCCTTTTCTTAAAACCCTTTACACTATTTGAAATTCTATGAACTCTCTCAATTCTTACCAAATTATTTGAAATTTATTTAAATAATATAAAATTCCTTGAAATCATTAGAATACCTTGAAAATTTTGCCATATTGTTTGATATCTTTGAAATAATATGAAATCATTTAATTATTGTGAGAATCCTTGAATTTACCTGTAATTTTGTAATTTTTTTTTAATTCTTCAAACCCCTGGAAAGCTTGGAAATTCAACTACATACATCCCTTGGAATCTTTTGAAATCTATTGAAATTCCTTCTAATATCTTGAAATACTGGGAAACTTCTAAAAATCTTTCAAAAGTTTTGGAATCTTTGAAGTCTTGAAATTTCTTGTACGCTGGAATGTTGAGTATTGGTCTTTGAACTTAATTTCATGATTTTTCGTGGACATGCTTTTGGTATAGTTCTCATTATCTTTCGATTTGGAAAAAAGGTTTCACAAGTTGGCGCCTTCTTCTGCACGAAAATCACTGGAAACCGCTATTGGGGCTGTTTGGTTGAACTTTTACCGGGTTATTTGTTTGATTGGGTGTTCCCAATCCAGCTCCTACCACGAAGCTTTCAAATACACACATGTAGGCGCAGGGCATTCGATTCTCTAACTGATTGTTGCATTTCAGCTCGCCAAAGCAATATGGAGAAAGCATCAGTTGCGAAAAGACAAGAATAAAATTCTCAGCAGCGCAATGGTGCTTTCCTTATTACCTAAAGACAAGCTGATGGAAGGATGCACCTATCTGCTATCCGCAACGGACGATCTAGAAGAATCGTACGAATCGTTTGCTCTAGACTTACGAAAGCTGAGCAAAGATTTGGTATCAGTAATAAGCGTGTACGAAACTCGTTTTGAACGATACGACAGTCTTCTAGGAGTTTGTCAAAGGAACTTCGGATCCGTATTGAAAGCACAATATCCGGCAGACTTATTAGGTAAAAATGTCAAATGGCATGAATCATGGTTTTTTTTAGGAGCATATAAATAATGTACGGCTACTCAATTTTCTTTAAAAAATTAATTGTTATATGTTGAGGGCTAGCTAGTCGCCAGCTGGCCCCTCCACCACTTGAAAAATTGAAAAATCTAAAAACAACTCCTATATGTAAAAACTACCCCGTCTCGTACGAAAATAGAGAAAATTGTAAAGCGGTAGTAAATGAATTATAAAAAAAAAAAATTCCCTATTCGTTCACATAACCCGTTCTTGTTCAAAAATTTCAGAAATGGAAAAGAGATAACATATTTTATAATTCCCTATTTCATGGTAATTGTGTGATTCTTTGAAAAGTCGCCATCAATTTTACAAAAAAAAAAAACACCTATATATGAAAAATACTGGCTGCCAGCACCTCCAATACAGCAAATTTGAGAAATTGTAAAAATCTACCAAATCATGCGCTTTTTCGGTCTCCCCTTGGGTCTGCCCAAGGGGAGACCCAAGTCTGCCCAAAACTTCACGCTAACACCAAAAAATAGGTCAACTTAGGCAATGAGCGCCCACAAGGAAGGGTTTCGTAGCTTTAGGTACTTATATTTTTGGGGGATTGGGTCAACTTTGCACGTAGCAACTTTTCACGTCGATGGCCAGACGGACAACTGTTCACAGCGTTGGTCAGACGGACAACTGTGCACGTGTCATTTGTACACGTGCACAGTCATCACTTGGGCAACTGTGCAAGCCGAAATTTCGACGTGCACAGGTGGGTTCCCGTGGACTTGAACGTGCACAGATGTCACTTGCCCCACTTTGCACGTGTACAGTTGTCATTTTCCCAAATGTGCACATGCACATATGAAACTTGCCTAACTGTGCACGTGCACAACCCAGTGACGTGAAACATGCGCATTCCGCCGACGCACAGTGGGGAAAAAGTAAATTTTTTGGTTCAAAATACGATTCCTGCTGAATCTGTGGACCGATTTAGATATTTTTTTTAGAACAAAGCTGAGAAAATTCCGGAAAGAATTGTCGAGGCCAATTTTTGAGAAAGGTCTCCAGTTTTTTATAAATAAACAAATCTATGGTCAAAAAATGAAAGTTTTTTTAGTTTAGTCCTCTGGCTTCTTAGAAATAAAGTAAAAAGTTTCGCAATCAACTCAATTTCATAGTACAACATTACTAGAAGATTATCCAATAGCGAGCAATAAATAAAAAAAATGTGTTAATAAACAAATAATTTGTTAAAAGTTCATTTTCGCAATTTAATTATTATTTAAATAATAATTGACAATAATATAAACAAATTTCATTAAAAAATGTGCACTTTGGGTGTGCTTTGAAGAAAAACACCGTTTTTTCGGTCTGTAATCATAATTAGCTAACTAGAGGCAGTTTTAATACAAGAGGCAACTGAACAATGATATTTATAATTCTTATAAACAAATTTTATAAAAAATCAAAAAAGGCCGGAAAAAAGTATTTTTTTATTATCAATTGTGTAAAAAATGCCTCAATTTTCCAGTGCAACGATACTAAAGGTTAATTCAATGGTGAAAATTAAACAAAAAAATTTGTTAATAGAGAAATTATTTGTTAGAAGTTGATTTTCTCACATTTTTATTATTTTTATATTATTCTTTCTTATCTTGTGACTAACTGATCTCATAACAAATGAGAGTCGGGACACTCATTAGTCTGATGAAAGTTTTTCTCCGAGAGTTGATAATCTAAATCACATAAATTATGGTACGCTGCTTCAACCAGACAATCTTTCAGCAATCGTGAACTGATATCATTTTATACTATTACATAGGTCCTACTAATTGAAATTACGTTAAAGTTTAATGGTTTCTGATCTTCATTTGTTAGTTTTGTGGCGTAACAAATGAAAGTCTCATTGATCTGAAGTTCGGCAAAGAAAAAAACACATGCTTTTGTTTATCTGATTACTTTTCATTCTCATATGTTCTGAGCCATTTAGTTTCCAGTATTTTTAATTCTTTCTGTGTATGTATACATATAATTTAGAAATGAATTCTATTAGAGTACCGAATAAGATTATAAGTGATCTGTTAATCGCAAGTACTAGTAAAGACGCAAGAATTCTGTTAGATCATTGGGAGAAACTCAAACAGAAGTAGGAAAAATAGCAATTAGGATAGAATGCGAATTACGTCTGACAAATTCTTATTTGCGGAAAGCTCAAAAATGTTTTGGAAATGATAGAAATATGTTATTCTATTATTATGTTCACCAATAAAATTAAGAATGATTCCCAACGTGAAGAGCAGAGTATAAAAGATTCTCATTTTTTTTCAAGTAGAGAAGAAACTGATTAATGAAGAATTTCGTTATCAGTTTTTGTCCATTCAAAAAGTCAGCCAGTCCAGCCGTTGCACCGATCAGCGCTGTTTCATTCGAATTCGATCCATTCAAAAATAATTTCTATTTGTACAGAAACTGTCCAAACTAGCTGTGAATTCGATCTCGAGTGTTTCCACTTTATTTGTGTTTATATGGTGCTCATTTCACGAGCACTTTGCTTCCCGTTAGCAAATGTACTTGCTTCCTCACAGTGAAAGCGTTTGTGATTTTGTAAATAATAGACAAACTTTAGTTTTCATTTTGATCAATTTAAGAATGGAAATTTAAAAAATACAAAATGAAAAAATAATACAAAAAAGTTTTTTAATACAATGAGAAATCAAATTTTGTATTAAAAATGGTATTTTTCGAGGTGGAAAAGGGAAGTGGAAAATTCTGTCGCACCCAATCCCTTTCCTAGCTTTATGCTAAGTTAATTTAAGTTGAGAGTTGAGTTTTCAACTGAAACAATTAACTTTCAAGCAAGAGGTTCAATTAAAAGAAAATTATTTGAGTTTTTCAATAAAAAAACTGTGGAATTCAACGATAAAATACGAATTTTTAAGAAACGAACAAAAATAAAACAGGGCATTTTCCGCAAAAAAAGTTAGGTTTGTTAATCCGAAATCATGGCGCTTGTTAGTTTTTGCCATAAGAAATAGAAAACTTTTCAGAATTGTACATTAAAACCTTCTTTCAGTAGACAATAATGTTATATTTGTGAAATTCAGAACTACATGAAGAAAACTGACCAATAATGAACATATTAAATATTTCTTTTTAAACTGAATGACTCGCACTTTTACTTTCAATACGAATAAAACATAAATTTTGATTATTAATTTGTATAAAGAAAAAAAAATTGTACATTAATCCAATTTGAATCTTCGCGGAACTATGATAAAAACAGCTAGCTCTACCTATTGGCCCCTAGACTCCCCTATTAGGTATTTTCACTTAATTAGTTATTGTCACATAACCATCAGCTCACTTCACTGCATTGAGTGCTGAGGGGAAACCAATGGACCAAATGCATGGGATTTGATCCATGTTGGCCCTATTTTAATAATATCTTCGTGAAAACCTATTTTTTATATAATTATTTTTTATTTTAATATATTATACCATATTGTATATTATAATATATTATACTATATTTATTAATTATTTATATAATAAAAGGGTAATTATGATTCATTACGAAGATATTACGAAAATACAGTTGTGCTCCATGCATTTGATCCATTGTTTTCCCTTCAGCATTCAAGGAAGTGAAGTTAGTTGACGGTTAAAGTGAAAATACCCATAGTGGTGGCACTCCCATGTATAGTTTTGAAGGCATTATGTTTTAGTTTTCGGGGGAACCGCTAGGGGGCGCTGATAGTCAGTACAATAAAATGCGCATGTGCATCCATAATATTTTCAAATATTTCGAAATCGTGAAATTGGACATTAGTCGAAGTGTCAAATTTAATTTGTTCGGTTAACCTCCCAGTGGGCACAAAACCATGAACATCCCAAGAACGTCCTTGGGACGTTCCTAGGAGTCCAATGTCAGGCCAATCAACGTCTCTAAGACGTCCAATGTCCTAAAGATGTCCTAAACACGGCTGAAAGCCATGGGAAATTCCCGGAACATCTTTCGTATTGACATCAGACGTCTTAAGAGCATCCCTAGGAAGTCCAGAAGTCATTTTCCAAAAGACGTCTCGCAGAGATGTCCCGAAGACGTCTCTAGGACATCCTAAATTTGTTTGCCTACTGGACTTCTTGTATAAAATTTGATTGGTAAGTATTGGATTAAAAAAAAACCGTTTGCTTTATTTGAGGTTGCTTTGTTGTTTTCATATTTCGAAGCAGTAACAAATAAATTAAAAAGGATACGAATAAAAGTCTTTTTAAGAGATTAGGAAGTTTTTTCTTCAAGCAAAGTTTATCGTTTATAAAAATTTCTTCGTTAGAGAAATAAGAAACATCATTCTAAAATATAATATCAAATTTAATGCCAATTATTCCTTTACATCACAACAAATTATACTTCTAGTATTTAATATTATATATTCTACGTATGAACAATCTTTTTAAATTTATGAATTTTGATTATTTTGAAAGTTTATTTGCACGAAATTAAGTGAAATTTAATATTTGCGAGAATTTGGGGAAAGCAGAGTTTAGAAACAACTGCTGTCAGGGACTTGTAGGCTTATTTACTTATAGTGTCCGGGGGAACCGCTAGATGGCGTCGATTTTGACCCCAAATCTTCAAAACGATACATGGGAGTGCCACCACTATGAAAATACCTAATATGGTCGAACTTCACTCGTTAAATCGGTTGTTTGCTTGGTGACTCTGTGCTTTTTCTATTAGTGATTACCCCACATAGCACACATCCTGAAAAACAGGTCTCTCCTAGGTATTTTCGGTAAATCCATAGGTCTGAATCTGGAACAGACGTGGTTTTTTCGGGAAGTGTGCTAAGTGGGTACATGATTTGAACTAGCAGCGTGTGAATATCCATCACGATGAATCTTTTTATGATTTTTGAAGTTGAGGTCTAACTTAATATATACTTTGGGGATTGTTTGTGATTTTAGGAACTGGCAGGAATAAAGTGGATTATTTTCAGCGGAATTTTTTAAATTTTGGACATTATAGTGACCATATATGTGGAGGCGGTAAGCGACCCACAAATCCTGCTTTTAAATTTTGTTTTAAATTTAGAAATAAAAAATATATAAATTTATTTTTCTCTAAATGTACTCTCAGAACGAAACAATATAGGAATAATAATGTATTATATTTAATTCTGTATCTATTGTTTATTGTATGTGTATATTTTTTGTTATTGAATTATTATAATTTTTATATTGTATTTATATAATATTTTTGTTTAATATATTCTTTTTCTGGCTCGAAATTGATCAAGCAGTGAAGGATGCAGCATTTGGCCTGGCTGATGCTTGCGAGACAGAAAATTTTAGAAATGGAGATAATCAAATTAATCAAAATTCAAATGAAAATAATTCTGAACAAAAACCTAAAATTTATGAAAATGGAAAAAATCTAAATTTAAAAAGTGGAGATGATGGAAAATCAGAAGATAAACCTCCCTCAAAATAAAAGTGAACCATAAAAAATAAAATGAAATGTAAAATTGTAAGGGAACAATTTCCAACAGTTCCTGCTGAGGCCACAACTATTCATGAAAGTCAAGGACAAGCTTACGATGTATGTATAAATTTTAGTATGTATATAAAAGATTTAAGTATGTATGGGGCATAATTTCTGAAGCTAAAAATTGGCCCAATTGTATTCCTATTAAATAGTACTCCTCACACAAAAAATTAATTAATCTTGATAATTATTTATCAAAATGGAGGGGGTACAATTTTTGGGTTTTTAAGCAAGCCTTACTTTCAAACGTTTGTAACTTTTGTCCTATTGCCTTAAGCAAAATTTCACTTGAAATGTTTTCGATAGAATTTTGCACAAGATTTCCGGTGGTAATAACGATTTTTGAAAAAAAAATCAATGTTTGCCCCAAATTTTTGAAAATAAAAAATAAATTTGACTTTTTTTCAAACTTGGACACTTTTTTTTCTTCAAAATAGTTTTAAAAGAATGCTGATATTTTTTGCTATAAGACGCCCAATTTTCAGAGTGGCAACTTAATTTGTCTTTGAGTAATAGAACGATAGGTAAACAAGATTCCGTGATACGGCGGGTGGCGCGCGATTTTCCCTAGTGCGCTCACGCCGAGGATCGTTGTGCGACGCTTTAGTGCCAGTTTTTTAAGTTAAGTAATATTATATGGTAATCTTATCGGTCTTTCTGTTCGACTTTTTGGCGATAGTTTCAACAGTTGTTTTCTTTGCAGGCCTCTTTTGCGGTTTTCGTTTATTGCCATTCGAGAAGATGTCGTATTTCTCAGAGGACGAAAACTTCTTGAGTTAAAGTTTTCCGTCTTGAGTGGGAATGAAAGCGTGGTACTGTAATGTATCTGGCATCATGACAGCTTTGTCAAATCTGGTTTTCAGTCACTCGTTGGCTAAGGCATGATTTTCTTTGCTGCTGAAAAAAATTTCGGTTTCCTTACGGTTACTCTTCGCCAACAAAGCATGGAGAGTGAGTACGTGTTGTTTCGGAGAACATTGTAAGCTTGAACGTGCAGGTTGTCTCTTTATATTCGCTCCTATATCATCACATGCACCCTTACGATGATATGTACCATGGAAGTGTCATTCAGCTTGGCTACCAAAATCTTCTTCATGGGTTTGGAGATTAACAAAGCTACTCTTATTTTTGAAATGTTGCCCTGCACCATCAGTGAAAAAGTAGATTTTATTTGGCCTGAAATGAGTTTTCAAGTATTCTACTATTATCTTTTGATACTCGTGAACAGTCACCTTGTCATGAGCTAAATTATCGTTGCGCTACAATCTGGATTATGAAGACGTAATTCTCAGCAAAATCGAAGCAAATCAAAAACTCCCCAGGCACTAAATTTTTTTTCAGGTCGCATTGGATCATATAAACGAAAATTTCGCTCATTTTACAAAAATGTTTTCTGAAATCAACCAAATGCCGCCAACAACATGATTTTGTTAAATGAAACAAAATTTCTTTCTGGCTGTACTCAACCTCAGTTCTTCGCAGGATTTAATTATCTGATGTTGCCCGCATATGTTAAGTGAAAAATGAAAAAAAATTGATCCAGCCCTTTTCTTGAAAATTCACATTTTTATTTTTCAAGATTTTTTTTTGTAATAAACGACATTAAAGAATTAAATCCTGCAGAGAATTTGAGTTGAATAAAAAGTTTATTTTGAAGTTGGTTGAGGCTCGCCGTGCTTGGTCTCGTTTATAGTCGAAAAAACAAAAGACATTCATTCGTTTGTTTCTCATCTTGTACCAAGAAACAAAAGGCAATCCGATAGACTGTCCTTTGTTTCTGTGTTTTTTCTATGATTTCTGGCGTTTCGTTTTTGTTTGTTAGTAGTAAATATTTATAAATTGTTTATCCTTCTGTTCTGTTCTTTTTGTTCATTTAGTTCAGGCTATAATTTCATTTTTATTGTCTTTTCAAATCGCTGCTTTTGAAGCAAAATGAGATCCCTAAAGACCTTGCATGGTCATTTCGGGCTGACCATGACTTTGAAGAAAAGTTTTCGCAGCATACGTGCACGTATTTTCCGCTAAAAGAAACTAGGCCTCAAATTTCATACTCACGGGGTTTTGGGGTCGCTGATCACGAAAATGAATTACAAAAATTAAAGTTCAAGATGGCAGATCCAAAATGGCGGAACTTTTAATTGAAAAACTAGTGTTTTTCGCTAAAATCCGTAATCAGGGTTTTTTTGAGGTCGCTGATAACAAAAATACACCCTGTATATGCTACGAGAAGTGGACAAAAGAACAGGTTTCTATAGACTTGTTATGCGCGCTGACTAGGCCCGAACGAAGGCTTGCGTTCGGGCCGATCCGATCACGCGATTTGATTCTTGATACTTTTTCGCACAGAAAACAATTGAAGGATGCGTCGAATCTCGCCAGATCACAACTTAATCCATCCATGTTTTTATGTGTCTTATGCAAAAACATGAATTTAATTAATTTGAAGCCGTCGCATTCACGAAGCATTCAACTTAACTTAAAATATGGAATAGTTACTTCTAAGCATACCTAAATTTTGTATGTACCTCCAGGATCACCCTCCATTCCGCAGATTTATTTTCCAGTAATCATTAACTGATGTATTCGCATTCACTTCAAGCGCGCGAAAGTCGATTTACGTTCGAGTCGCGCGCACTCCGCGGCAATGTCGACATATTCCACTTGAAGATTTCGTAGTAGTTAACCTCGAATTGTAACTTTAATTCTGGGGGTTTTGTCCAGAAATTTTTAATCATGGCCCACTGTGGGACGTTAAAAAGGCACATTACCTTGAAAAAATGCTGAAGAGATGAAAATTGGCACTATAGTACTTTACTACATCCTAAGCAACATGCTAACATTGCTAACACCCCTCACTTGAGCTTCGCCGCCATTTTGAAAAATGGCACCCAAAATCCTTATTTTTGCAAATATTTCAGGTTTGGTGCATCCAGGAATAAAAGGTCTCAACAGAAAATATAGTGGATGAAATTTGCTTCAACTCTTTCTCAAAACATTTTTTTTGTATATATAAAGAGTGCATGAATTCCCTGTTATCACCTGAAATGAAGTTATTATTGATTAATTATTGCTTTTTGGCGTAACTATTAATATATGTATTATGATATTCAAGTATTATTATTACAATGGTTTTCATAATGATGATAGTGAAACTATTCTTATTGACAATTTTACTCGGTTCCACTCCACCTATGAAATAAAGGGTGCGTTTTTTTCATATGTTTTTCCCATTACGTTTAATCTATATGGGTGCATGGATGGATGGATGAATTGATAAATGTATCGGTGGAGCACTGGATTTTTCGATTATCTTTTTATGTATTTATTTTTATGTTTGCGATATGGTATCTTTTCTTCGTTTTGAAATTCTCGGTTAACCCGCTTCTGGTGCTATACAGCTCCTCAGTATTTTTGGTGGGACGCATGTGGCCCTGCCTGGTGGTTCTTTTTAAGGGTAGGCGAGTCAAGCTAAACGCCTATATGTGGCTGTATGTGAACAGGCGAGCAATAAAAATGAAATAATACATAGAATACATTTTAAAAAATCGTCATTATAATAAATATTAAAATATTTTACAAAATTTCATAAGATTTTCGGGGATTGCAATGGTTTTAAGAGATTTTAAAGTTCTCAATATATTTTAATACATTTTCCAGGATTTTAGGAAATCTTATCATAGAATTTTATGGGATTTCATAATATTTTAGGGTATTTCAAAATATTCCCAGGCATTTGAACAGCTTCAAACCATTTCAAGTGTTTTGATAATTTTGAGGGATTTCAAAAATGTGAATGCGGTTTTAAAGAATTTCCTAGACTTTTAGAAGATATGGAAAGATTTTGAGGATCTATAAGGTTTTAAGATATTAAAAAAAATTCTAAGATATTTTGTAAAATTTCGTAAGGATTTCAATGATTTCAAGAACATTTAAAAACTCCCAAGGTATTTTAATCAATTTTTGAGGATTTCTAGAAATATCAAATTGCATACAAATTCAAAGGCTATAATAATATTTTAATGGATCTCAAAAAATTTATTCAAAAGAAGTGAGGAATTTCGTAGGATTCAAGAGATTTCAAGATATTTTCAAATATTTTTTGCAATGCATTTGGAATTTGCCCTGAATTCTTATTAATTATTCTAAATTCTTCCAAATTCTTTTGTATTCTTCTGCATGCACTCAATTTGACTTGATTCAATAGATATTTAAAAAGCTTTTGTTTGATTCATCTTGAAGTCTTTTAAACTCACCTTACATTCTCAGGCATTCCATAAAATTCTTTGAAATTCTCTTTGATTTTTCTAAACTCATTTCAATTTAGGTCAATACATTTTTTTATATTTTTGAATTTTTTGAATCCATTTGATTACTTTTAAAATTTAGCTTGACTTCTTATACATTTCATCGAATTCTTCTCATTTCCCAAAAATTCCTCAAAATTCACTCAATTTTAACTACAGTGAATGGATTTTGTCGATTTTAAAGAATTTTCTAATTCATTTGAATTCGCGCTTCAGTCACTTGTTTCATTAGAAATGAGAGCAAGTACAGAAGAGACGGATTCTGTGCAATCTTTCAGAATTATATGCCAGATTTGTAACCCAACACAAAAATGTGAAGAATAGATTTTCAATATTCGCAGAACTATAAGACAAAAGCACTGTGTTTTAGCTCGAGCAAGTGGAATTCACAACGCATGTGTGTTTATCATTGTAACGTAAAGTTCATGTTGCATGCGATTGATATCACATATTTAACGGATGTCACTCGCCACATCTAGATGTGTTTTTCTTGAAAAAGTGTAATATTGTGGGCCCATTTAAACCTTGTTTAATCACCCCTGCACGAGCTGTTCGTGGATTTCGCTGGCTTTTTCTTCTGTATTGTCACTTATTGGTAAAATCAATGCCCTTAATTGATATGTGGGGGTTTTCTTTAAGGCTCTCTAGAGTTATTCAGAGTATCAGGTGAATTTTCAATCACCTGGCAACACGCCCTTCGTGAGTTTCTTTCAGCCTAATGTATTTCGTTAGAATACCGTGCAATATTTATCTCATATAAGTTTCAGTTTCCAGTTTTTCTGGCTCTATTTAAATATTCTGCTAGTTTATTTTCCTAACGCCTGAAGTCTTATATTTCATCAAGGAACATTCTTGTCTGGTTTCCTAATAGGAAGAGGACAGTTATCATTATAGCACAGACAGCAGAACAATTTCCATGAAAAGTTCCTGAAACTTGCAATAAAAGGTTGGAAATACTGCATTGAGAGCTTAGGGCATGGTTTGTGCAGGGACCAAAATTTCCACTTGTCAGGGTATATTCCCTGACACACCTTCTAAACTTGTTCTATTTGGTGAAAAAATACATCCATATATTTTTTTAAAAATAATTTTAAACCGTGGTCCTGGGGACTTAAAATGTCTCAAAATTATTAAAATGATTCAATAATGTTAATTTTCGTAAGTATAAGAATAGTTTTCCAGAGAATACAACTGATGGTTACATAGCATCAGGAAAAAAATTGACTCAATTAGACCAAAAATACTACCCCTTGGTCTCAAAGTCTACCCTCCATATGGATTAAAATATTATATCTTCAATTTTAAGGATTTCATGCCTTGTTCATTGGATTTCTTGGCACTTAAATGACTTAGGGAGACACAGGAAAACGAGAAAAAATTCTTTAATAATATGCTGAACTGACAAAATTATATTAAAGTATAGCGTTTTGTTCATTCACTAGAAATATACCGTTTTCAAACTTATCATTCATTTCAGAAGTAAACAAATTGCGAATCGTACCTGAAGTTGAATGTTTATTGAATATGCGATTAGTACTCATTTCTCAGCTGCTGACAGAATTTCGAGAGATCTATTAAGTTAACCATAAAAATGAGCAATTCTGATTGAAATAAAATTACAATATCCTGAAGGGAGGATCTTGCAGGAAACAAGCTACCCTTAAATGAAGATGTTCGAAACATGGTTCAGTACCATCTATCTTTAGGAAAACAATACATAGAAGTGCCACATAAGCGCATTTTGTGCGAAACAATGTTAAATAAACAATGAAACATCCACTTATTTGAAATAATTGACGTCGACATCTAGATGTGTTATGAATTGTATAAACTACATGAAACCTGAAAAGACCCTAACAAGAGAAGTGAGAGGAGTTCAAGTTTCTCCAAGAAAAAAGAACGAACATCCGCGATAATTTGAATAACCTGTTCGACATAGCTCACGGTGATGCTCTTGCACGGAATAAGGTCGAAAAAACGAGGCCATTTTTAATTTTACAGAAAGAAAAGGATCGTATTGGAGTTGTATAGAGGAGGTGAATCATAGCTCAATA
>CAKNXH010000263.1:0-29065 GCA_932178445.1 Andricus quercusramuli | reverse complement strand
AAGTTGTAGGCTCCAGAAGCTACGATCATGGTTCCTTCAAGCAACCTATCCCGATGAAAACGGAACGTATGCCTCATCTACTCCTGCTCTTTCTATCCTAGAAGGTGAGCAAGAGCAGGAAATTTACGTAAGAGACGGCTTACAACACTGTTCCCTGTAGTCCGATATCTAGCCGCGGATAACCTTACGCGGTAAAAGTGATCCCAGAAGAACAGCATTTTATATCTGGCTTGCGATGGACTGAGTCTGACGCTGGAAAGCCGTGATATTGCTGTGTTGGCTAAGAAATGAAGCTTTCATACCTCCTAGACAGCCGATTATGAGAATCACAAGGTGGTCTGATATTTCGCCCGTTTTTCTTCCGCCTCTACCGTGATATTACCATCGGCTAATGTAATCTATTGTACTGCACACTTCAATATAATTCTCTCTGATGAGGTCAGTTCCCACTATATAGGCATTTATTGTCATATAAGGGATACCTGAAAAATCATCTGGTCCACAAAAATGTTTTTCAAAATATTTCACTCAGAGGCTAACAAGCACATGGTTTTTTTGCAATCTAATACTGAACATAAAATGTGTCACAAGCCTTCGCTGCTGAATTAAAAATTGAGGGTGCGGATGCAATAACTCGATCGAAGCTTGAACAGCCGCATAATTATTGTATGATTGTCTCAGAGAATTCAAATGTTCATGGTCGCCAAAATAATTTTTTCTAAGTACGGGCTTGTAGAGAATGAGAGAATTGGACTTTTTTCCTTTACAGTTTTTCCCCATGAATATTCTTAATAGAAAAAATTAAAAATGGAAAATTACGTTGTCCCTAAAATCAATAAGTTTTTAAAATATAAATCGTCGTAAGTTGGCCAAATATTGTTAAAATCGTTTAAAAGTTGGTGTACACAGTAAGTATCGTCTTGTGATAGCTAAAGAAGGAGCAAAAGTTGAAAAATGTGATATTGTTTACTAATATTTAATTTCAAAATGACAACGGGCCAGTAACTACGTCTTTTTTTTGGCTTCTCGGACAAAAAGTATCCAAGGAACTTTCAGTTTCAAGAAACTAGCAGTGAGGCATAAGTCACTAAGTATTGGAGAAAGATTGCTGAAAAGTTTCGAATCAATTCATCAAAAATTGACGGAAATATTGATTTTCAAGATACATTGCAAGGAATTTGAATGGAAACAATATTATAATAAAAAATTTCTCTTCATATTATAATTGTCAATATTATAAATTAAAAAAAATTAATAAGCAAATGCATTAATCAGGCATTTTTCGACAGAATTTTTTTTTCTGTACATTTTTCAAATTAGAAACTTTCTGATAATTTTAGCAACATTCATAATTTGTTGATTAATCGTATTATTATTTTAAAACAAATATAATTTAAGAAATGCATTAATCCGGCATCTGTCGAGGAAAAATCATTCTTTTTCGATGTCAGACTTTTTAATTGGGATCTATATAATAAATTCAGAAACACTCATGATTAGTTGATAAATTCTAACATTCTTTAAAACAAATTTAACAAACAATTGCATTATTCGGGCATCTGTTGACGCGAAAACTCGTTTTTTTCTATGTCAGTCTTTTCAGTTGGGAACTTCATGATAATTTCAACAAAATTCTGACATTGAAAAAGACGAGTATTTCCATAGAGAAATGAACAAATAATGCATTTTTTTTAAATTGGTTTAAAAAATCATAAAATTCATCAAATAATTATGAATGTTGCTGCAATTATCATCAAGTTCCCAATTAAGAAGACTGACATAGAAGAAAAACAACAATTTTTCCATCCACAGATGCCTGAATGGTGCATTTGGTTATTAAATTTGTTTGAAAAATCATAAAATTCATCATCTCATTATGAATGTTGCTGAAACTGTCATCAAGTTCCTAATTTAAAAAATTGACATACAGGAAAATCAATTTTCCTGTCGAATAAAGCCTAAATAATGCATTTGTTTATTAAATCTGTTTATAATATTGACAATTTTAATCTTAAAAAAAAAAAAATTTCATTATATTTTTTTCAGAAAATATGTATTATATATTATACCTGAGCCAGTCGTAGGTGTTTCCAGCAGGTCAGTCACTGAAAAAATTAACAGTTGGCTGACTGAGGAACAACAGAATGAGTGGGATTCGATCTCTGGTTGAAGACAGGACAGAACACTCTTAGGCTCAAAGCTTCACTCTAACTGAGCAAGGGAAATACTGAATCTCGGGAGGAACGAAATCAAAGTCCTAACAGAAATGTTTATAAGACATGTTTTTTTATCGCGGATATCACAGACATAAGATAGGGCTTCCAAACAGTCCCCTCTGTCGTCTGTGCGGAAAGGATATTGAGACGCTTAGGCTCACAAGGGGACGCAACGGGTGAAGTAGTCTCATTAAGCTTGCGCACCGACGATAGAGGAGACTTTCCTCAAGCCCTATCTGATGTATGTGATATCCGAGGTTCCTATGTCTTATACACATTTCTGTTAGGACTTTGATTTCGTTCTTCCCGAGCTTGAGTATTTCCCTTGCTCGGTTAGATTTAATCTCTTTGAGCCTAAGAGTGTTTTGGCCTGTCTGCAACAAGAAACCAAATCCCACTCATTTTGATGTTCCTCAGTCAGCCAACTGTTAATTTCTTCAGTAAATGACATGCTGGAAATACCTACAACTGGCTCAGGTCCAGTAAAATTTCTTCTCGCTGCTAGTTTGGCTAGCCTATCCGATATCGCATTGCCCTTGATACCGCTGTGTCCAGGAATCCATAGCAGAGTAACTCGGTTTTCCGTCGCTAACATATTTAGTGCCTCAAAGCATTCCCATACTAATAGCAACGTGTTCGCTGTTCCATTCAGGGCCAATATGGCGGCCCTGCTGTCTGAGCAGATACGGATGTTTCTTTTGTTGGCATACTCTTTTGCCTTGTAGGTGCACTGGAGTATGGCCATAATCTCAGATTGTAGAAGTTTGGCGTTGGACCCCATCTCGATTGTGAAGCGTATTGCCTGGAAGTGGTTGTGACAAAGTAAAAAAAAAATGATATTGTTTTCTGTTACAGAAAATGCTATGGAAACCATTTTATTTCTATATGATAGAAAGCTTTAATATATGAAGAATTTGTGAGTGAGATTAGATTGTTCCTTTGAATTTTACTAGCAAATCCCTGAGACGGTTTTCCGAATAAGCGTTTCATTAAGGAGAAAACACGGCATTTCTCTGCATATTGAAATTCAGCAATATATTCCACCATATAACGATCATTAAGAAATATGTCAATTCAAATGCATGTCTTTGATCAGTTGAGGAATCGACAACTTCCTTGTCTCTCGATGACCTCCTCAGCCGAATTTCCATCGCGAGTGTTTCGACAAAGAATTATGTGAACCTTGTGGGAGACGGCGATTCGACTTGTGAGTTTTTCGAGCTCGTTGCTATCGCGCGGCAAACTTCACACTCGTCTAGAATCCCCAACTTCTCCCACTCGATAAACAATATACTGTATTATTATAGTATATAATTAGTAGTATTATAAATAGTAGTATTATATATTTCTATATATGTTTAAATGGCACTTGCCTCAAAACCACGTTTTTACCGCTTGTTGAAAAAATCTCCAAAACTAGCGAATCGATTGGTCTGAAATTTATACGACATATTCTATACATATGCATCAACTGATGGTAGCAGATTTATATAAAAAAAAATATTTTTACTATTATTTTGTTGCAAAAAAAGCAAGAAAAAATTCAATTTTTGATTTTTTTTTCAAATTGCCGCCATTTTGTTTTCTTTGCTTGCAAATGAAAAAATCTCCTTCCTCCGGTTGATGCATATGTATAGAATATGTGGTACAAATTTCAGACCAATCGATTGGATAGTTTCGGAGATTTTTTTAACAAGCGGTACAAACGTGGTTTTGAGGCAAGTGCCATTTAAATATATATAAAGTGCATTGAATAAACTACAAAAAATGTTGTGATGTAGTTTAAGAGTATATTTATGAAGAATAACAAACCCTACATCGATATCTTTCTTCATGTTTAAACAAAAAATTACAAAAAAATCGCATTTTTTGCGCGCGGAGAAAGTAGAACTCTGCCTTAGTCGCACAATGCAACCCTATGGAAAATAAGCACAGCTCACATGCAAAAATGCCAAGAGTGCGAGAAAAATTTCCAAGAGCCTCCGCGGACTTTTTCGGTGAGTCTCCTTGCGATTTGCCTTCAGGCCACGCTTCCTGCGAACATTTAGTGGTGCGAACGTGTCAACAGACAGAAGGCGTGGCCTAACAGCAAATTGCAAGGAGACTCGCGGAAAAAGTCCCTGAAATGTTAGGGAATAAAGCAAGAGAAGCCCCGGATTTTTCTCTTCGTGCGGACTTGGTTGAGATACGGAGAAGGTAGTAGCATGGAGAGCAATGTACCACCCGCTGTGTGCCACTGACCGTTCCGCAACTCGACATCAGCCGGAGATTTTTGAGTTCTGGCACAAAAGTGTTTTGTTATTTTTTAACGGTAGCGTATAATGCGATTGGTTGTACGTTATACCATGAGCTTTCAAGGTTAAGTAATTATTTGATGTTATTATTGACCGTAAATATAGGTAATCGCCTATGCTACGATTCGTTGAACTATCAGTTACATTGACTTTCTAAAGTTTGAGACAAATTTAAACTTTACAAAATTGGAAAAAAAAATTGTAACGAGTTTTTTTATCATGCCAAAAAAGGATATCATGCACGTTTACGCAGAATCTAATAAGCTTTAAGCACTGCTTCAAGAATTTTTGGAGACTAACTTTAAAATTCAAATTTTGTACTTTTTTTCATCAAGGAATGTGCTCAAAATTATATTTATTTTAGAATATGTATGTGTTTAAGAGATATAATTGTACCAGAAAGTACTAAAAATTATGCAACCAAACCAGAAGCCAAACCAGACCATTTGTAGTGTTTATGGGTGACTATTTTGTTATTTTTTGTCAGTGCGTCGAACGTGATTGGCGTTACTTTACGCCTTAAGCGTTCAAGATTACGTGAATCGTCGACATAATGAATTATCAAAATTTTTAATAATCTTCCAACAGATGAGGCATTCAAAAGTATTTTAATTTGTTTTTCAAATGTAGGACAAATTAAAAAAAAAAGAACTGAAATTTTTAATTACTCAACAGTGAGGTCCAGCGATACAATTTTTTTAAGGATAAAGATAATTTCCTTCATATTCTCACTTGCGTGATGTTTAGCGGGCGTAAATCTTCATGTTGGCCCGGCGGCAAAGTGTGCACCTGCGAACGTCTCTGGGCTGGAAGCGGGTACACTACGCCTGCTAAACATGCATGCAGTTGCGCGTTTTCAAGGGGGTCGGACAAAAAAATATTTTTTCGGGTTTTTGGCCACATTTTTTGGCTTTGACTCCACTGTAGCATCGTTATATGTATTTTTTAACAATGTTCTATTTTTCACTTGACCCGTTTTTCTAACCAGTTATTATATACTATATATATTAGGGTATTCCAATTTTTTAAAATTTTTTCGCAAACCTCATGATGTTTAACACGTATTTGATATTAGAAAAAATACTTTTTTGTAAATCTCATTCAGACTCGTCAATAATAGATGAATGGAGTTTAAACTCTACATTTCTCTTGACAATTACCCAAGGAATACGAGGAATAAATACTTTTTTAGATCACCCCCATAAGTCTGTTTTACAATTTCCCAAAAGAACCCATAAGTGAAAAATTTGGTTTTGCGAGATTGTGGCGCTAATAACGATTATGTTGCGGTGCTTGGAATACAAATTGATTCAGATATATGAAAAAGAACTTTACACTGGTAATTACATGTTTATATGCATTATTTAAACAATTTATTATTGTTTTTATCAATTGCCTATGAGAATAGAGTTAGAAAGCCGCTGTTTTTTTTTCGAATTTTTCAACTTATTTTCAACTTTTCGGTTAGATCAAGACAAGAAGCAATTGGACGTAATATAAATAATTGTTTCAATCATTTATTATCATTCATAATAATGTATTCTTAGAATAATGTTAGAAAGTTGCAGTTTTTTACTCAAATTTTCCACTTTTGATCCACATTTAAATTAGTGGGAGATATAAATTAATGTAAGTTCATAAAAATAATTGTTTAAATAATCTATTCTTAATTTTAATAATGTAGTTTGAAGTAGCTACTAAGAGCATTTTGTTTGAATTAATATGAACATTAATATTTATTAGTTACTCCTAACTAAAAAGTCAAAGAAAAGCTGAAAACTTTTGAAAACGCCGCAAATTTCCAGTATTGTTCAGAGAAAAGATAGTTATAAATAATAATAAATTGTTCCAATAATTTTTTTTGTTAACTTGCATTAATGATCGTCTCAATTATTGAAAAGTGCACAAAAAGTTAAAAAATTCAGGAAAAAAACTGTAACTCACTAACGTTATTGAATGAGAATGTTGTTGAAAATAATAAATTATTCAACAAATTATTGTTGTTAGCATGCAATTGTTATTACCTTACTAATTACAAGGTAGCATTAACATGGGAGAAGATAGTTATAAACAATAATCATTTGTTTAAACAATCACTTCAATTAACTTGAATTAACTATTATCTCTCTCTAATTGAAAAGTGGATCAAAAGTGGAAAGTTTTAGGAAAGAATTGCACCTTGCTAGCAATATTCTAATAGAGTATTATTGTTAATAATAATAAGTTGTTCAAAAAATTATTTCTATCTAATTTAATTGATTATTGACTCGCTCTTACTGAAAAGTTGAAAATTAGTTGAAAAATTCGGAAAAACCGCGACTTTCGAACTATAGTCTAAGAGAAAATTGGTAAGAACAATAAAATAAATTGTCTAGACAATTTATGTTAACATATAGTTCTCAGAAGAAAGTAGAATTTCATGTATTTGAAACAATTTTCAATAGAAAGACACAAAAAGAATCATAAATAACGCCAGAAAGTCGAAATCCCAATTCTTCACGTATGAGGTTTTTTTTGGAACCCTATAAAAGACAATTATGGGAGGTGTTATTAGAAAAATAAGTTTTGATGCACATTCTATGGCTAATTATGAAGGGAAATGTAGAGTTTCAACTCAATTTACCTAATATTGATGATTCCGAATAAAATGTTCAAAAACGTCTTCTTTTCTTATGGGAAATGAGTGGTAAAATTCACGGGGCTTGCAAAATAAAAAAATATAATTTTTTTTTTAAATTCATGTATTGTTTTTGAATTTTAACAAATTGAGGGGCGTTATGCATGAAAATTCGAAAAAAGTCCAATGCATTTTTGGACCACCCTAATAAAAAGTCCTAAATAAGTTTATATAATATTTTTACTAAGCAAATAATTGATTTTTGCTATTGAATGAAGCAATATCTTGACTTATCTAATTACTAATTTTTTACTGATGCTTAGTGACCCAGTTTTCGCTCATTAAATCTGTAAAATGTCACATGTAGTTAGATAAGGTTTAACAATTTTGATTCCGTATGGGGCAATAAGGTATTTTTTGCATAAGGAAAATAAGTTATAAATTAAAAATAAACTTCTTTAGCGACTCAAGTTTTCCTTACTCGGGGCAAATCATTTTTATAAAGTTTGCTAAATAATTTAAATTTTCTATGGAAAATGAGAAAACTATAGAATTGGAGAAAATTATGAAATTTGCTGAAAAGTATCGGATTGACACATTTTCATTTTAAGATTGTCAAACATTCTTATTTTTCTTAACTTTGTTCCAACAGTTAAAAAGCAATTTTTTTGAAATTGGAGAAAGGCTACGTGACGCTTCCAGTTTCACAATATGGCCTACTTATTGTTTCAATAAAGTTAGAATGCTACACCATCGTGTTGATTTATTATTAAACTTTTCTATTTTTCACGTTTTCATGTTTATAATTTTTTGTAAATTACCATTCACAGTCCTAAATAATTTTTTTTGCCGAGCAATTAGTTTTCCACTACTGAATTTGCAAATATGTCGACTACTCGAATCAGTAATTTTCTACTTATCTTTAGAGGCTCACTCTTCGCTAATCGAATCTGTAAAATTTCAGTAGTAATTATTTATATTTTACTAATTAAATAGTATCTAATATTAGATTAAATTTTTATTAAAAAATCTTATTCTCAGTCTATAAATTATTAAAGTTCCTCTTTATTCATCGTAGACTTCTCATTTTTCCTTCTACTAAGCTCTTTGACCATTTTTCACGTTTTTCCTCTGAAATTTGAACTGAATTAATAGAACACGATGAGAAAAAGAAAACTGTTTTTGGATAAAAATTCACTCTTTTTCGTCGAAAAGTCTACTATTATATTTTTGGTTCAAAATGTGTACTTTTGGGTTAAATGTTTCATTATTTAGTTGAAAACTTTGTTGATAATTCAACAATGTGGCTGCAATTTGTTTTACGTGAAAACTCTTTCATGGTTAAAAATGAGTCTTTATAGTTTAAGAATTGATCTCATCTAGTAGAATATTTATTTTTTTTTATTAAATATGCAACTGTCTAGTTGAGAAACTCATTATTATTAAATAAATTTTCAATAAAAATAATAAATCATTTTCTTGATTGAAGTTCTTTGAATGAAAATTCAACTTTGAGCTTTAAGAGACATTTTTCGCAAACTTCTATCGGAAAATAATTTTCTTTCTTCGCCGCTTTTCGCATTTTCTGTCGTTTAAGCAAAATACGTGAATTTTTTTAGGCAAAAAATTAAACATTTCAGAAGATTCCCAAAATTGGTGACAAAGAATCCGGCAGGTTTTGAAACAATTGTTTTTTTTTTAATTTGCGGAATTTCAAAACAATTTTACAAAAGATTCGAATTATTTTAAAAGATACTTAGAAGGATCCAAGGATTAGAAAATATTTCAAAAATTTAAAGCAAAATATTGATTCTTGAATATTTAGAAAAAAATGAGGAATTGTTTTATGAATGTCTAAAGTTATAGAAAAATAGAAAGCTTTTATTAATATTCCTGAAAATTTTTGTAATGATTCAACAATTTTTTTATTGAATGTAAAAAAAATAAGTTTTTTGGCTCAAGATTCATGATCTTAGCTACAACTTTATCTCTTTAGTTGTAAATATACCTATTTCGTTTGAAATTCATGTTTTTTGTTTAAGCATTGAACTATTTTGATCAAATTTTTCACTTTTTCACTTTTTGATTTAACCGAGGTAATAATTCATTTAATTCAACAAAAGTAATTGTTTAAACAATTTTTTCATAGTATTCTCATTAAATCATGATAGAGAGTTGCGTTTTATCTAATATATACGACTATTTGTCCACTTTTCACTTAGAGCGAGGTAAATATCAATGCAATTTGACAAACATAATTGCTTAAAAAATTATTATTTTTTATGAGTCTCTTCTTCTAAAGTAATGCTAGAAAGTTTCAGTTCGTTCTGAGATAAATAACATTTCTTTGGTTATTTACTCATAAAAAAATAATAAATGAAAAATAGGGAGAATCAAATTTCAAACAATCTCTTTCTTTTTTGTGTATATACTTTCCTTAAATAAAACAGATATTTGAAATATTCTTAACATTTTCTAGTTGCATCATATTAAATATAAATTTTGCTTGAAGTAGTTACTCAGAGCAACTCTCTAGCATTAGTTCAAGAGAATGTAATTATAAATAATAATAAACATTTTGAACAACTATTTTTGTTAATTGTAATATATTATTGCCTAGATTCAACTGTAAAGTTGAAAATAAGTTGAAAAATCCGGAAAAATAGCGACTTTCTGACTCTGTTCTAAGAGAAAATTTCCGAAAAAATAATAAGTTGTTTGAAAAATTAATGTAAACATCTAATTATCAGAATAGAGTAGTATTTCATTAACTAGAAGCTATTTGTGTTCAGAAAACTGCAAGAAATCATAATTAGCGCCAAAAACTCAGAAAACAAAATATACAAAAGGTAATTATTCACTTGTATTCTATGATTATCTCCAACTAGAATCGTAGAGTTTGAACTCGATTCATCTAATAATTACGATTCTCAATGAAATTCGCAAAAAAGTATTTTTTCTAATGGGAAACTGTTTATATTATTGTTCATGAAAATATTTTCCTTTTATATAAATAGTTTTCGAGAAAAATTCGAAAATCCGATTTGTTATGTCTTATCTGTACTCTTGTTTTCAATCAGAGCACTTTTTAATACATTTTCGAAATTCACATATTCCATTTATTATCTTCATTGAATCTGATATGATGCTTATTCAAAGAAAATCATTTTTAAAAATTTTGCTGAATAAAGACAATCTTCTATCAAAAATTAGGATTCAAGATTGTTACAAATTCTAAATTTTTCTGAACTATGCTCGAACAATTAGAAGTCAATGTTTTCGGAATGGAAACAGACTTGGTCACCTTTACAATTTCACAATCGTCTTCCACGATCCAATCAGAAAATGCCTCGACTAGTTTCACCTCAAATAGTTTCACTTCAAACACTTTCAATTTCAAATTATTGAGTTTTGGCCACTTCAAGCTTCAAATTGCCGGAAAATTTAAACTAAATTTGAAGCCGTAACATCTTAAATGAGTTGAAATTGAAATTGTGTTCTGGTATTTACAGCCATAAATCATTTTTTTTCTACCAAGCAATTAGTTTTCCACAGTCCAATCAGAAAATACCTCGACTACTCGAATTAGTAATTTTCTACTAACCTTGATCGAGGCTTTGAAGGCGAAATTTTTCAAAAACAGGGGAAATAATAAGACTTCACAAAAAATGATAAATTCTTCCAAATGAAATAAATGTGGGTATTAATAATAAAATTAAATACTTCAAATTTGTAAGATTTTGTGTATGAAAATTGCATTCTTAACAAAATAGCTCGCAAAATAGTTAAATTTTCAACCAAAAATATGAATTCTTAACCAAGGAGATTAATTTCCTACCAAAGTTACGAATTTACAACCAGAGGTGAATTTTTAACTAAAACAATCCATCTTGTTTAATTTCCATGCTGAAGAGACCAATTTTCTACAAAAAAAGTTTATTTTCAACTAAATAGTTGATTTTTTACCAAAATAATTAAATTTTCAACCCGAAAGGACGAATTTTCAACAAAATAATCACACTATCAATAAAAAAAGATGAAGTCCCAAGGAAACATGTATTAGTTGATATTTTATCTATAAAAGATTTTTAAAGAATTGAACAAAACTTTCTACCCAATCGTTACATTTTCTAGCCAAAAGGACGAATTTTAAACGAAGCAATTGATTTCTCATCCAAAACATGAATTTTTACAAAAATTGTGGAATTTGCTGCAAAATGAAAAAAAATTTTGAACTTTCAAGCCAAAAATACTCTATAAAACAGTGGAATTTTCAATTTAAAAATATTAATTTTCTTTAACACAAAAAGAAGAATTTTCAACAAAATAGATGAATTTTCAACCCAACACGATATCCTTTCAATAAAATTGTTGAATTATCAAAAAGGAAATATACATTTTCACCAAAAGTGTAATATTTGATATTTCTACCAGAATTTTTAAAAATATTTATATAACAGCAATTGATTTCAACAAAAAGGTTAATTATGAACAAAATAGTTCAAATTATCACCAAGATAATGAAATATTGAACCTGGAACGACGAATTTTAACCAAATATTAGAATGCTCAACTGAAACAGATTAATAATTAACTGAGGGTTTGCATTTTGAAACAAATAAGATGAAAGTTCTACCAAACGAAATAAATTTTAAAGAAGAAATTCAACCGAATTCTGTAATTTTGAAGCCATAAAAGCAATTTTTCTATAAAACTTTTGGTTTCAAACCGCAAATATGAATTGTCAACAAAAAAGTTAATTTTCAGCCAAATATTTGAATTTCCAATTAAAAATTTGCATTTTCCACATCAAACATTTTGAAGTTTTATTATTCAGTTTTTATTTTTATTTTTATTATATAGTTCAGGATTTCATGCATTGTTCCAAAAATTTATTATTTAAAACTCATACTGTTTTTCCATTTCAGTATCGAAGTTTGATGTATGATTCTAAAGGGTAAATAAACTTTTGAACGACACCAGTTTTCAAGGTTTAACGGAGGGGGAAATAGATGTATGAAATAAAAATATCTGAAAAAAAAACGATTTCCATTTGCCCAATCTATTTGGAAAATATATAACTTGACATAATTTAAAGCAAAAACAAGGTGGCGTCTAGAATTATTATTATTCTAATGATTTCAGAAAATATTGTAAAGATATCACAAAAATTTCAAAGATTTCAAAAATTGCAAAAATGATGTGAAAATAAAAAATAATATGCAAAGAAGTAGCATATAGGGACACTAAACAATTATAGGTAATTTAAAGCCGATTCTTACATAACTGGTTTTTCACATGTTTGCAAACTGCATATTTGGAAAAAATCTTTCCTTCATAATTTTCTTATGTACGTGAATAATATTCTTTTTAAATTTCTTTTCTTACTCAAAGTATTTTTTAAACTTGCAACAAAGAAGGTTTGAACATCTGGGAGTTTTCAGTTTGATGTTAAATGTTTAATTTACTTTATTTACAACTTTCTAAATAAAATAATTTCCATAAACACGTTCCAAATAATAAGTAATCGTTCATGGAAGAAAATAAGCCATTATTAAGTAAAATTGAATGAAAATTACGACTATCATTTCACATTGTAGGAAAAACTTTGAACACCTATTTTTGAAGGTTTCGAATTCAAAAATATTTCTCCAAACACCTGGGGAGACCCAAGTTTCTAATTTTTCATAAACTGTTTCAATTTTTCATGAACTATGTTTCTGTTTAGGAAAAAAGATTTGAGAGATAAATAAAAAAATATTAAAAAAGTAATTTGAAATCTATTCATTGAATATAATTGATAAATATGAAAAGTCTAATCGAGTAGACTTCAAGTGACATTATATGGAAAATTTTCATTTTTATCAACTAACAATGTACATAGAAGGTAGAATATCAGATTGTTTGTCTTCTTTCACGTTCAGGACGCGTGCATGAGAATAAATAGAAATTGAATATGAAACGAATCTCATTAAAGTTTATTTATGTTTTAAAGAATAGTTTGTAACAAAGTAATATTTCGTAGAATTGATTTCTTATGTCGAAAAAGATTTTTATTTAGCTGAGCCTTGGGCGCTCCGAGATCCACTTCTGTACATTATCCGAGGGAGAGATGATAAGCAATTCGGCAACTGATACAGTAAACAATGCAGCAAATTGTACTGAAAATAATGATAAAATGTAACATTCTTGCAGATTCATTATTACCTTGTTACCTACGTCAGAAGCGTACAAACATGATCTTTTTGTTCTATTTTCAGCTGAAAATGTATGTATGTATATGTATGCAGAATCTTTTTTTCTAATTTTCAGGCATATCGCCTTCAGAATTGTTCGAATCCACAAAAAAAATGCATTATTTGTTTGAACAAAACATGATATTTAGAAGCTCCGCACGCCCCATGGATTTTAACACTTCTTTCCCATAACCCGTGTGGAAATCGGCCCAGCTTAGCCCAACTTATAATTTGGCGCCAATTGGGCCCCAACTGGGCAGCCCAATTAACAAAAAGTGAAATTAATTCACAAATTATTTTAAATAAATGATTACGTGGATGCAATCCCAGCCAAATCCTGAAAGTTTTCCAATTATTCCGAATTTTCAATTTTCAAAACTTATGTCAATAAAGTGGTCAGTGTTTAATTTTGTGCTTGGGCTTACATTGGGCTTACCCATAGAACGCCCAAAGTGGGCACTATCGGAGCAAACCAGTCGGGCCCCAATTGGGCAGCCCAATTAATAACAAGTGAAATTAATTAACAGCTTATTTTAATTATATGATTAAGTGGATGTAATCCTACCTGAATTGCTCCATCATTAGTAATATGTATTCTCTATTACACTGTTTACATGCTATTTTAAGTATTATGTACAATTTATTTGTTAGTAAGTGAAAATACTTCAATATTTTCTCGTTTAGATTTACTAATAAAGTACAAAAAAATGTAATAGTGGATTTATTTCTAAAACTATACTATGGATCGTAATTAAATAATATTTTTCTTCTCTTTATTAGCATTAAGCTATAATTAGAGCGTAATACTTTTATTGGGATCAAAAAAGAAAATAAGTTAACATTCTTCCCAATAAGCTTTCCACCAATTCACTATTACCAAATTTAAAAAGCGCGCTTCTGCATATAATCCAGTGCGGCGACGCGCCTGCGCTTATTTCATGCAACTGATGCAACCCGTCACGCTCGACATTTTGTGTTTTTTGAGGTTAACGCAATAAGTGGCGTCATTTTCTTCTCCTCAGTCAAATAAGGATTATCCTGAAGAAAAGCGGTAAGTGTATTTTCTTTTTATCTATAGAGAAAGATCTATTAATTTTCTTCTACCCTTTAAAAATATTTTGAAATCCCTTTTAACAATTCTTTGATCTTCCATCATATTATCACGTTGTTCAGGCACTTTAAGGTTAGATTTTATTTAAAAAAGAAAATTCATATTAAAAAGGTTTTTGAGAAATTATATAAGTAATTAGGTACATAATATTTGATCGGCATTACTTATTATTCATACTACTTTTTAAAATTTTGTTTTAAAGACATGACTTCCAAGCAAGAGGAGAGCGATGAGATGGATGGAGAAATTGATAATTTCCAATTAATTGAATTTATAAGCCCTGGAAGGAAGGGAATGCGGCAAGCAGATATTGTGCCATCTTTTTGGCCACAATATAACAAGAAAAAAGGAAGAATGGAAACGCAATTTCCACCACCCCCATATACAGACGAGGTTTGTCAAATGTTATTCAACAAAACTTCAAATACCTATTTTTAAATGTTTCATATTAAATATTTTTTAGATGCTGTTCTGGAAGCACATGGAGGTGAAAATAATTTAACAGAAAAATCTAATGTGGAATCGATTGAGAATGCATTGTCAGGTGCTAGAGATTGGGAAGGCGGTAGAAAGGAACGCGTGGAAGCGACGAGAAATAATTTATAGGCTCTCAAATAAATAGATTCGTTCATACATAAAAATCAAAGAAAAGCAATAAATCTTGTTATTGCAAAACCAAGTTCATTTTATATACTTAAGATAAAAATTAACCCATTTCAATATTTTTTTGTTAATTGGTCAGAAACCAGACTGCCCACATCCAGCCCAAATAATAACTGGGTAGAAAAAATGTTGCCCAACTTGGGCCCAACATGTTTTCCCTAATATGGGTTTTAGTTGGTATGAGCGTTACAACCCAAAATGGGCCCCACTTAGAAATCCCAGTTAGGCCCCAGTTGGTACTTGGGCAAACTATCTGGAACCCAGTCTGGCCCCAGTCGACTTTTCCACACGGGAAGGAACAAAAGATGCTCTTGTAGATTTTAACCAGAATCGTCAACATTCGGCGAATCGAGTTGAAACTCAACATTTATATTTAAAATTAGCTATAGAATATACATGAATTTTAAACATCACCCCCATAAGTCTGTTTTATATGGTCCCAAAAAAAACCCACAAGTCAAAACTTGGGTTTTGCAAGTTTCTGGCACTAATTACGATTTTTTGCAGTTTTAAAAATACAAATTGTTCCTCTTACATGAAATAATACTTTATACTAATAATAAGATATCAAAATAAATTGTTAAAACAATTTACTATTGTTTTCAGCAATTTTCTCTTAGGTTACAAGTTGCGTTTTTTTCCGAATTTTTCAACTTATTTTCAACTTTTCAGTAAGATTTTTAGCTATTTGTCTAATTTTTAATTAGAGTAAGGTAATGATGAATTGAATATAAAAAGAATGATTTTTTGAACAATTGTCAGATATTTTTAATATTATTCTGTGTAAATAATTCTGAAAAGTATCAGTTTTTTCTGAAATATTCAACTTTTCGTCGACTTTTTACATAGAACAAGGTACGAATTAATTCAAGTTAAGAAACATAATTTTCTAAACAAATTATTATTACTTATAACTTGTCTTCTGATATAGCAATGCTAGATCGCTGCAGCTTTTTCTGAAACTTCCCAGTTTCTGCGCACTTTTTACTTAGAGCGAGGCAAAAATTAATGCTATTTAACGAACATAATTATTCAAACAAATAATTTTGCTTCATAACTATCTCCTTCTATATTCATGATAGATAAATTAATATTGATACTTATTATTTGTTCATAACTAAAAAGATAAACAAAAGCTAAAAATTTCAGAGGAACCCGAAAAGATAGTTATAAAAACAATAAATTCTTTATGCCGTTATATTTGTTAAATTGCCTTAACTATTGTCTTACCCTAGGTGAAAAGCAAACGAAAACTTGAAAATTTCAGAAAAAAACGCAACTCTCTAACATCATTTAAAGAGAATATTACGGAAAATAATAATAAATGGTTTAAACAATTATTATTCTTATCAACTTGAAATTATTATTACTTCATTCTGATTGAAATGAGGATCTTAAGTGGAAATTTTTAGAAAAAACTGAAATTTTCCATCATTATTCTAAGAGAATATTATTATAAATAATAGTACATTTTAAAACAATCCTTCCTGATAAAATTGATTGATTATCATAGTCAGAATCATAATTAGCGCCGAAGACTCGCAAAATCCAATTTTTCACATATGGTGCTTTTCGGGGACCCTATATGAAACATACTTATTGGGAAATACGCCTTAAACTTCATGGGGCTTGCAGAACCTCATGTCCCTAAAGTGAGCACAACAACCATAAAATATCCAAGTTTTGTTTAATGGAATCGTTTGTTCATCTTTTGGTCATGTTTCGAAACCAAATTTTGTCTTTCGGACGGGAAAACTCAAACAGATATTGAATTTTCAAAATTGGAGATCTAACTTCACGCTGCACAACAAATTTAAATTTTTTTCAAAAACTCTTTTACGTCGTTT
Source organism: Andricus quercusramuli (assembly GCA_932178445.1). Taxonomy (NCBI): domain Eukaryota; kingdom Metazoa; phylum Arthropoda; class Insecta; order Hymenoptera; family Cynipidae; genus Andricus; species Andricus quercusramuli. The sequence continues at coordinate 12,081 of CAKNXH010000263.1, read as the reverse complement.
GGTAACGTTCGAAAACTAATTTTTGACGTTCGCACGGCGAAATTGTGGGAGTTATAAAATAAAAAATAATTTGCACCATAGTCTCGAGCGGCGCCTTATCAAGTGATAGTAACCTTCTTTGGTCAGCCATATCCTTAAATTTAATATGAGTCAGATATCTTCGAAAGAAAATTTTTTGAAAAATCAAATTTTTAGAAGACATGAATCATTTTAGCCCTTTCTCATTCCTATGAATCCGGGCTAAAGTTTTTTAATTTTTAATTTCCTACATTTTCAGAATCTTCAAAATTTCCTGAACTTAAAAAATTTTTCAAATGTTTGAACTTATCAATTGTGTTATGTTTTTTTCGAAAAAAAACTAAGTTAATAACCAAAGGGAAACGTTATTTCTATTTTCGTATGCATTTAGGAAATTTTTGAAAGTTTTGAAATATTGAAAATCTATGGTAAATATAAATAATCAAAAATTTTCAAAACATCAGTACATCTTAACATTTGAGAGTTTTGAAGAAATTTGAGAAATTTTGAAAAGTGAAGAATTTTCAAAAATTCAGAAATTTAAAAAATTTGAATAAATTTGAAAACCTTAAGAATTTTGAAAAATTGAGAAATTTTCATAATTATAGAAAATTTAGCAATTTCAGAAAATTTGATGATTAAAAATTTTGCAACATTTTTGTAATTTTTTAAAATATTATATATTTTATAGATTTTTGAAAATTTAGGAATTTCCAAAATTTGGGTAATTTTACACATTTTGAAAATTTGAGACATTCATATCATTTTAGAAATTTCGACAATTTGATCAATTTAGAACATTTGATAAATTTTATCAATTTTGACAATTTTATAAATTTTAAACATTTGAGACATTTGAGGAATTTTGATACTTCAACAAATTTGGAATATTTTAGTAATTTTTAAACATTCTATAGATCATGATATTTTTAGATATTCGAATAATTTTAGAAGTTTTGAACATTTGATAAAATTTAGAAATATTAGAAATTTTGATAAGCTAAACATTTTGAACATTTTAGAAATTCTGGGAAATTTGAAAAAATTTCAACTTCTTATAAAATTCAGAAATCTGAATAACTTTCATAATTTTAGACACTTGAGAAATTTTGAATGTTTTAGAAATTGTCGATATAATGATCGGGGGTGATGATTTATCAGTTACGTCGTAAGTAATTTTTTACTCCTGAAAAGTAGAACTTTAGTCCCGCTTCGTAGGAATAAAAAAAGTCTGAAATCATGCATGTCTTCAAAAATTTGATTTTTCGACCAATTTTCTTGTCAGGATGTCTGACTTATCATATTATATTTTGCGATATACCTGACAAAAGAAGGTGAGAAGTCGAGACCACTTGAGAAGGCGCCGCTCGTGAGTATGGTGCTAATTACTTTTTTGTACGAGAACTCGCACAATTTCGACGTCCAATCGTCAAGAATGAGTTTCCAAACGCCAGCAAACTACGTCCAAACGATTGGTTAAAGAATTTTGGAAGAAAATTAAAATTGATTGTACAGTATTTTTAAAACTCAATATCTTTTTGAGTTTTTCCGTCCGAACGACAAAATTTGGTTTCGAAGCATTAGCAAACGATAAACAAACGATTCCAAAAAAAAAAATTGGATATTTTATGGTTATAGTGTCAACTGTACGGACATCAGAACCTCGTAGCATCCTTGAAAACAAACGCATGTATTTTGTGTGCATTTGAAAAACTTTGGGGGCGATATGCATGCAAATCCAAAGAAATAAAATTTGAACACCCTAGTTTGTACCCTACCTGGAAAATTTGGAATTGTCGGGAAATATTCATTTAGCGCTGAAAAATCCTGAAAATGTCAGGTTTTTTTTCTTAAAGTCAGGGGATTTTTTTCAGAGCTTGCCTAATTTTTTTTTTAATTAAAGTATAAAATTATATAACAATTGAGGTGGCGGATGCAACAACTCGCTAAGCGCTCGAAACCGCGCGGAAGTATTGACCATACGGCAAAATCGATCGATGAAAAAAAAGTGGCCGAAACGCAAAACAAAATATACATTCGTATTCACATTGGCGCGACCGACAAATTTTGCTTATTAAACTTTTTCATTCGACAATTATTACTCAAGATAAACAACAAAAACTTACAAAAGTTTTTGATCGAAAATCGACGTTTTATAAAACATAACTCACGATTATTCAGCCGTTTGTTGATAAAAATGCTTAAAAATTGTATGGCGTATTCTTAATACATACTCGATGACTATAAGAAACGCACTTTGTTTAAAAATGTAATACGTTTGTTTTTGTTTAATAACAAATTAATTCCGATCGAAAACCGCGTTTTGCCAACTTCGACCAGTGGGCAGGTCATCGAAAAAATGCTAGCTGAAATAACTTATCGCGAGAAAGTTGTTCACTAGACTTTGGGAAAGTTTTCCTGCAAATTTGAAGAAAATCGGTTGAAAATTGTGGAAACGGCAGCGAGTTGAAGTCAACTCGCAGGTTCTAATGCCCTGTTGATCGCAATTCGCGAAACACCGCATGAAGTAAATCACAGACCTGCCCACTGGTCGAAGTTGGCAAAACGCGGTTTTCGATCGGAATTAATTTGTTATTAAACAAAAACAAACATATTACATTTTATACAAAGTGAGTTGCTTATAGTCATCGAGTATGTATTGAGAATACGCCATACAATTTTTAAGTATTTTTATCAACAAACGGCCGAATAATCGCGAGTTATGCTTTATAAAACGTCGATTTTCGATCAAAACATTTTGTAAGTTTTTGTTGTTTATCTTGAGTAATAATTGTCGAATGAAAAAGTTTGATGAGAAAAATTTGTCGGTCGCGTCAATGTGAATACGAATGTGTATTTTGTTTTGCGTTTAGGCCACTTTTTTTTCATCGATCGATTTTGCCGTGTGGTCAATACTTCTACGCGGTTTCGAGCGCTTAGCGAGTTGTTGCATCCGTCACCTCAATTATCTTTTATTTGTAGAAGTAGCTTTATATTACTGTATTTTACTCTTTTGTTGTAAATTCGTTTTCTCTTTGACTGAAAATTATCATTTTTTTTAACTGGAAATTTAACTATTTCAGTGGAAATTTGAACTATTTTGTTGAAAATTCCTTATTTTTTTGCTTGAACATTAATTTCTTCAAGTAAAAATTCAACTATCCAAACTTTGGTTGATAACTCAATTATTTTCGTTGAAGATTCATCATTTAAGTCGAAAATGTAATTTTCTGGACAATATTCAACTCTTTCACTTGAAGGTTTATTATTTTTCTTAAGAATCCATCAGTTTGGTTAAAAGGATTTTTTAAACTAAAAATATAAATATTCCAATTGAATATTGCATAATTTTAGCTGAAAATTCATCTCTTTGGCTGAACATTAAATTTTTCAACTGAAAGTTTAATTATTCAACTTGTGGTTGATAATTCATCTTTTTCAATTGAAAATGTATGTAGTTTAATGCAAATTGGTCTTTTTCGTAGAAATGAATCTTCTTGGTTGAAAATTCAACTACTACAGTTGAAGATTCATCACTTATTTAGCTAAAAAGCTTTTTTTTTGCTTTAATTCAACTCTTCCATTTGAAGATTCAGTATTTCAGTTGAAAATGCATCAGCTTGGTCAAAAATTAATTTTTTACTTGCAAATTTAAATATTCCATTTTGAGTTGAACATTGATTTTTTTAGTTTCAAATTCAACTATTTGGTTGAAATTTTCTCTTTTTTTAGTTGAAAGTTTATGTATTTTGTTGAATAATCGTTGTTTTTTTGGTAGAGAATGAATCTTCTTATTTCAAAATTTATCTTTTTGGTTGAAAATAAAACTGTTTGTTCCAAAGTTAAACTCTCTTGTTACAAATTAATCTTTTTGTAAAAAAATCATCTATTCCAGTCGCAGATTCATCATTTTTACTTTGCTAAATTTTTTGATTAAATTAATTTTTTTAACTGAAAAAATAACTTTTTTATCTTGGTTGAATACTGATATTTTTTCAGTTCAAAATCAGTAAAAAATAATATCTAATAATGTTAGTTATAAAAAAATGGCATTTACTAAATACTCAAAGGAAGATTCATATTTATCACGATCCATATAGCAAATTTAATGAATATTTCAAATATTTGTTTCATTTAGAAAAATATGTGTATTCATAAAAAACAACGAGATTGTTTAAAAAATAAATTTCTCTAACGTTTATTTATTATTAATTTATAATTAAAATCTAAAGCAAAGTTGAAATTTTCAGAAAAATCCGCAATTATCTAGCATAAATATAGGAGAAGATAGTTGTAAATAATAATAATTTGTTATCAGAAGAGAATATTATTGAAATAACGACAAATTGTTTTAACACTTACGTTTGGGATATTGAATAAATCATTGCTTCACTCCAATCTAAAGATGAAGAAAGTGGAAAAGTTTGGAAGAAAACTCCTACTTTCTAGCATTATTCTAAGATAATATTATTGTAAATAATGATTGCAGGTTTGAACAATTAATTCTGTGAAAAATTGATGATTAAGTCGCTATAACTAAAAAGTTGTTAATAAGTTGAAAAATTGGGGAAAAAACACGACTTTATAACTCTGGTCCCAGAGAAAATCACTCAGAACAATAATAATTTTTTTAAACAATAAATTGAAAACTTAATTATCTGCCCGGGTCTAAGAAACCCTAAAAACGATTTTAAAAAAATCATAATTAGCATCAGAAACTCCAAAAACTCAATTTTTCATCCATAAGATTTTTTTGGGACTATATAAAACAGACTTTAGGGGTGATATTTAAAAATCAACTATTTGTCTTCGACAGGCAATCGTAAAGAGAAATGTTGAGTTTTGTCTCGGTTCATCTTATATTGACGATACTAAATAAAACTTGCCCTAATATACAGTCCTAATTAAGTTTATATTTCTTTGCTAAGGAATTAGTTGTTTTTTACTGACGAATTAGGAAATATCTTGACTAATAGAATTAGTAATTTCTACTAATTTATAGTGGCTCACTTTTCGCTACTCAAATCTGTAAAATTTCACTTGTATTCAGTTTAATTCTACCAATTTTGATTTAAACAAACCTCAAAGTATCTTTGGGATGAGAAAAGAAGCTGCACAATTTAAACAGGCATCTCTAGGCACTCAAGTTTATACTTATTTAATCTGATATGATGCTTATTCAAGGCAAATCATTATTACAAAGTTTGCTGAATAAATGCAATTTTCTATTGAAAATTAGGAAAATTTACAATGGGAAAATATTTGACGCTCGAAAACAGAACTCTGTTGAAAAGTAGCACTTGAGGACCCTGCATATATGCGTAATTGATTCATAGCCTATACTGACCCATTATAATTTCAGGATATTTAAAAATTCTAATTTTTCTGAACTTTGCTCAAACAATTAGAATTCAATGTTTTCAAGTTGGAAACAGACTAGGTCACCTTTACAATTTCACAATCTGGCATACTCATTGTTTCAATAGAGATAAAAAAGTTTAACTACGGCGTCGTTTTATTAAACTTTTCTATTTTTGACGTTTTCCATTTTTGCAATCTTTTTTTATTATTATATACAGTCCTTAATTATTTATTTTTTACCTAGAAATTAGTTTTCCTCGACCCAATCAGAAGATACCTCGACTAGTTTCACCTCAAATAGTTTCACTACAAAAACTTTCAATTTCAAATTATTGAGCTTTGGGACACTTCAAGCTTCAAATTGCAGAAACATTGAACCTAAATTTGAAGTGGTAAAATTTTCAATGACTTAAAATGGAAATTGTGTTTTAGTATTTAAAATTTACAATTGTTTAAGCATTAAAGTTTTCACCTTGAAATTTTCCAATTTGAAACGCATTCAATTTGAAACCAAACAATTTGATATAGTAACAAAAATACTGAAAAACCATCTCCCCCACTCATTTTAGGAAAAAAATTACGAATAAAACTGTTTCAAGATCCTATCCTTATTAATTCTTTAGAATTATAAAATCTTTTTTCAATGGTACAGTTACATAACTAAAATAAACCTAAGTTAGAAAATTCCGCTAATTCACATATTAAGTTTAAAAACAAATATCATATTTTTGTAATTATTGCTGGTTTTTCTCCTAAAATTTGTTGTATTTTCAAATTATGAATTACACAGTGCGAGATCTTGAAATTATTTTTATTTGCACCGAACCATGATAAGTTTTTACGACATATTCATGGAAACGAGACAATTGGAACAATAACTATTATCATTTTCCAAGTATTCAATTTCCTGCTAAAGACTACCGCCAAACCTCGGTAACCTACACGTCATGTTTACGTAAATGCTATATAAGGCAGTCGTAAAAACGACTACTATTATTCTCTAAGTAGTTAGTTCATTGTTAATCATCATTAGCTGACGAGCTTTTTTTCTGAAAAAAAATCGTGATTGGGAGAAGATTGTCTTGAGGTTCGGTTTTCGAAATGACGGGCCAATTAACATTGGCTTTCTTAATAGGTAAGTCTTTTTAAAAAAAGTGTACTTGCTGTGAGGGGATTTTATTCAAGCATTAACGTTTAAGAATACTGTATTCATAAAAAGCTCTTCTTATAACACATCTGAAGATTACTCAATGAATTCAATCACTTTGATAATGTAAAAATGTGATCCTATAACGCCACGTATTACCGACAGTTCCATATGTTCCTGTCAGCCTTCCTATTTTATATAGGATATATCGCAATCAGGCCCGGCGAAACACGTTGAGTCCAGTTGGGTAGTTTTTCAAATAGAAGGAGGGTAATTTTATGGAGGAAAATTTCGTGTTAGTCGTAGGAAGTCATAGGGTGACCTCTATATATATTTAAAATTAAAACCAACAGAATTCAAAAAGTAGATTTATCATTTTATCGATCGCCGATAATTATTTCGATTCAGTAATTTTTCTACATTTCTAATCCAGTCGCAGATGTTCTTCTTTATCATGATGTGCGCGTTATATTTCGGCCGATATTATTGTATGTACTATAGTCTACTCGATTAGAGTAGATGAATGACAAAATAGTCTCAGTTCGTAGCGCGACCGCAGTGATGTTTTATAAAGCTTGAAAAAATGTAAAGTAAGAATTAATTTAATTTTGTAATTAAAGTTATAGTCCCATGCTTCTTTTTTTCTGAACTGATTGATTAATTATTTTTTGAAGGAGTTTGTTGCATTGTTAAATAAATATATATGAGTTAAATTTTCATTAAATGATTCTATTTTATAAATAAATTAAATTTTCAGGAATAAAAGTTCAAATCCTTTATATGAAAAAAGGTAACCTCCATCTTGTGTGAGATTGTGGTATAGAAGGAATCGTTATGTAGCCGAATATTGGATATGATTTATATAATAAAAGTTTATTTTTATTAAAATACTTCTATTCCAATTGCATGATTTTCAAAATTTTTACCATCTTGTGAGATAATTATCTAAATTCAACCTTCAAAATTATATGGAAATGTGTTTGAAGTTTTTATGGAATTAGTTAAAAAGATTATAAATAATTGGAATTTTTAGAAAAATATGAGATGACAATTATCTCGATGTTTTATGTTATGAAAAGATGAAATAACTATTATTAACTATTGAATGATTCATTTTTTTTTGAAAAAGTGAATTACATAAAGACTGAATTGGAATTGTTTTTAATTCGGTCACATAAATTGATTATTTACATTAAGCAAATAATATGTGATTTAATATTGGCTGCTATTTTTGTGATAGAAATGTATTTTTGCTCTAAAATATCTCCCCCTGTGCAGAAATTTCAGTGTGGTCCTGGTCGGGGCCAGATCTGGAAAAAGCTGGCCCTGATCGGGTATCCCAGTCAGGGCCAGGCTCGAAATGAAACGCCTAATCCGATCTGGCCCCGACGAGGCCCCTTCTAATTTTTATTTCTAAAAATATCATTAAAATATCATTTATTCAATGAAAAAGTAAACAATTGAGTAAGACTATTAAACTTTAATATTTTATAAATAATTATTATCCATTTTATAAATCAATATTTTTTAAAAAGTGAAGCGTGTCAGAGATTTGTTCTAAACTTTCTATTTTCACCCCAATCTTTTGCATTGCTGAACTCTGAGCCGATGTGCAGCAGTGTTTCGTCCTCAGATATGTTGTACCTTTCAGAAATCAAACCTGCAAAGAACTTGTATGCATTATTTGTTGAAAATTCATATATTTTGTTGAAAAGTAGTCTTTCTAGGTAAAAAATTTTCCTTCTTTATTGAAAGTTCAACGTTTTGATTGATGCTTCACCTATCTTGTTAAAAATTCATCTTTTTCGTCAGAACTGATCTTTTTTGCTAAAAATGTATTTTTTGTTGTTTAAGAGTAACTGTTTTCTAAAAAATTCAATTCTTTAGCTTAAAATCTTTACTATTTTAATGAAAATTCATCTTTCATTTTTAGTTGGAACTTTAACATGTATATTGTAACATTTAAAATTTCAACTGTTCATTTTTCATGATAGAAAAACCAGCTTCTTCGGTTGAAAATAAACTTTTTTGATACAAATTCAACTGATTTCTAAAAAATTTATTTTTCACCTTGAAAATTTAAAATTTGATTAAATTTTAATGTTTTTGGTTTGAAAACTTAACAATTTGATTGGGAATACATACTTGTATGATGAAAATTCAACTATTTGGTTAGAACTATTTTGTTGAAAATCTAATTATTTCTGGAAAATTGAAAAATCTTCCGTCCATCACCAATGAGTTTTACTGTGTATTCTTCCCAATGGTCAGGCGCCTCCATTTGACATTGGACCAATTTATATCAAATTGTGTTTGTCTTCTCATTGTAGGGTTGTGGCAAGAATTTGGTGACGTGTGTTTTTTTTTGTTTGTATCGAATCGTATCCAGTTTACTAAAACACAGTCAATGGTCCTTTCCTTTTTTGGGCCTCTTTTAACGAACTCTACTAACTGGAATGGTGTAACAAGGTTGAGATTCATTGTATTCAATCTAAAGAAAATCCAAAGTTTCAATATGTTTTTTTATGTTTTTAATATGTTTACATTAAAAATGAAAAGCCGGGGAAAACTAATCGTATTTTATCTTTGGATAATGCACGTTAGAATACATTTACAAAAATTTGGATTTAGAATTTAAACGTTCAGCATTTCATAGTTTCAAATTGAAACTGTTCAAAATGCTACAATTTTATCTCCATAATGAAGAATTTTCTTCTCGCAATGAGAAATTACACCCTTTGAAAATTTGTTTCGATTCATACTGCTTCCAATAACAGGAAATTACCCAGCTCGTCATATTCTGATATAATATGGAGCGCATTTTGTAACGCACGTTACATGAATTTATTGTGATGCAAAAGCCTTTCAACTCCCAGTATTCTATTTATATTCTATTTCGATATAATTTTACTTCACTATTTCTTTATATTTGAATGTTTATTTCATTCTTATTATACTAGGCCGAATTTATTTCCAGTCGGACAGGCTGTGCATGCTCAAGTTACATACAGTTTCCGCTAGAAATGTGTTACTTTTTGGTCTAGCATAATCGGAATAAATTAAATATTCGAATATTGAAAAAATACAAATAAAATTATATCAAAATAGAATATTAACAAAAGTCTAATCCACGTAACGTGCGTGGATTTTTTTTAGAGATATTTTTCTCGAGACAGGCTGAAACGCGCATCTTATTGCTTCAACATTTCGAAAGTTTGATAATGACCTATTACTGGGAGGAGTATGAATCCAAACAAAATGGAAAATGGTGTAGGTTCTGATTGTCAGTGTACGAAACTTAATTGGGAATAAACAAATGAATAAGTATTCTTATTTTTTTAAGCCATTGCAGCCTTACTTCCGTCCACCTATGTCCATGCGCAGGCGCCCAAGAACGTAAGTTTTACTGCACTAAAGAATATGTTTGTACTTTCTTTCAATCAAACAAACTTTTCATTAATCCTATATCAAACATAGAATTTGTTCGATTCATATAAAATTTATTTTAAGTAAACAATACTACGTTCAAGTGAAACAAATATTCCAAGTATCTGGTTAACAAAGTTCTAGTTATTTTAAAGAGAAATTATGGTTAATATGCCTAGAAAATTCTAGTAAATTAACTCTGGTTGATTTTTCTCTCGTTAAAAGTATTCTGTTTAATAATTCTGGTAACATAAGTATCGCGATCTTTTGTCGGTTTCCAGAAATTTGTCTTTATGTCTCATGTCGTATGTAATGTCGTATCATGTCATGTCAAGTGACACATTCACATGTGTCATAGTGAACCGTGAATTCACATTGACTATTGTTTGAGTGTCTTTGAAAAATATCCCTGAAAATATGAAAATTGTAGACAATAAATGACCAACAGGAATTTTTGAGAATTTTGTTATTTACCAAGTGATCTAAGTGCATATTATATAAAATTCCAAAGAAAATAGTCGCAACAAAAAGTTTCAGAAACAGAATTCATCAACAATATGCTGCTCTTGTCTTGATTATTGTATCTATCTCAATTTATCAATACATCCACTTATAGGTAAACAAAATTTTATTGAAGCGAAATATAGTTGCTGCACTCTGTTTTCGGAAACTTTTGTTACATTATTTTCTTTGGGAAGCAGTCCATGTTGCAACCCTAAGCTATCAGAAAACTGTATTGTTAAGATTTATAGTTAATTTTACCAGAAAATTATCAACCAGAAGCTTCCGATACTTTCAACCAGAATTTATGGTAAGGGCATATCGAATATTCTATTCTAGTTGAATTAACCAGAATTCTGTTTGGTTGGGCCAGAATTTTTTTGAGTGCAGTGATATATAATACAAGATATTTTTCTTCTTCAGGACAAGCCAAAGCTGCCCAACCATGCGGATATTTTGGTAAGCTATATTTTTGTGGAAAACCGAGTTTTTGGTATCAGTGGAATCATAAGGGTCTGACAATCTTCATTAAAATTAAAATGTTCAATTACTTATAATAAGGAATTAGCGTTTAAAATTTCTAAAATTGGGCAAAATGACAAAATAAACTGGAGAAATATACGGAAAGTACCTCGCGGAACTCAAAAGTTATAAAAAAAGTTGACTGCATAGAGAAATAGAAGGAAAAAATATACGCAAAGTACTTTGAATATATTTCATCTGGCAGAACTTATCGAATGCGCTTAATATAACAAGATCAAAAGTCACTTGTGGTTTCCGGAAAGTTTAAGTTTGTAAACATGTCGAAATAAAGAAAGATGTTCAGGAAAAGAAATCCGCAAACCACTTGGGCAAATATGATATAGTGATTTGTGGATTTCTTCTGGTGTAACGAGAGCCGACGATTGATAAATTTACAGTTTAGGGCAAATGAAAATTGATTGCAGAAAAATCGCAAGTCCATTTTCTAATAGAAATTGTTCAATTACTCAAGTTTGTATTGCAAAATCATAAAGATAGCGGGCGTATTGCACAAGAGGGGTATTTGCATTAACGAAAATGTTACACTATACTAAAATTCTTTGCGCAAATAGTTTTTCTTGAGTACCTTCAATTAACTCAAAATGCATTCTTGTAAAAATGAAGTCACCATAAGAATAATACCTAAAGGTATATTTCTTATAGTAGAATTACTCGACAACTAGAATTGCAAAGCTTACTATTGTCAGTGCTCATCCACATAATTTAATACTTTCATTGATACTGAATTTGTGCAATTTTAAATGATGAAGGTTGTGTATACGAAACCGGTACTGATGAAAAAACAATGGTCGGTGAAAGCAAAATAAAACTTGTCGGTACCGGTAAAATAAATATTGCCGGTACCAGTTTCCACAGCCTGGATAAATAACCAATTAGTCGTTCAAATTACCAGAATTGCTTATAACGAACATAAAATATTAAAAATTAGTCAAAATGAAAGCAGTATGTCTAAAAAATTGTTTCGTAGCCTTAATCAAGTCACTTCCCCTACTTATCCTTTACCCTTGAGCACGGGATCAAGTTGACTCGGGTAGGGGTGAAGTCGGCCAGGGTAGGGGGTAAAATCGGAAAGAGTAGTGTGTACA
>CAKNXH010000262.1:170056-224410 GCA_932178445.1 Andricus quercusramuli | reverse complement strand
CCATTCGTCGTTCATTTGAAATTAATTCTAACTTACTAATTAAACAATCAGTGTGCACCTGAACTCATCGAATAAAAGTATTTCTATCAATTTACGACGTAATTCTCATACAAAATAATCAGACATTCTCTGCTGTAGTGCTGAGTTATTTAACACATTATTGTTTTCATCTCAAATGTTTTAGATTGACTGCTAGTTCGATATACAGGGTGTCCCAGACTCAAGTCTGACGCTGCGCGATAGGAGCACGCACATCCTCACCGCAATTCTTTGTTGAATTGCTGTTCACCGTCTTCTATACGTCTTCTTCCTCGCTGTTTGTACCCATACACCAGCTCCATGGAGCATGGTCGACTGAGCCACTTACATTAGCAGTCGGCGCTTGTTGGGTCTCGGGCCACTTACGTTGACCATGAGTCACTGAGAGCCATTCTGACATCTGCTGCCTGCATTATTTTTTCTCAGAAGAAGAGCCTGTCATCCATCCAGATACCCGGTTGAATCATCTCTGGCTTTTCTGAGACTATGTCGGTCCTACCTGCATTGGTACCTATATGCTGATGTATCTCTTCATGGCTATGACCAGCTCGGTTTTCTCCGTAGCCAGGTCTAGTCCATGGTCTCATGATGCTTCTGTTGCAGTTCCATCGTGGTTCTTCCAGCAATCACCGGGAGTATGCCGTTTGCATACCCCGAAATATATGCATCATCCAGCACAACTATCATCAGGTTGTCATGATACGAGATTCCTTTTCGGTCTTGCTGTGGTTTTGTATATCGAGACTCTATCGGAGAGATAGTTTCTCTATATACGCATGAGGTATTCTGGCGCATTAAATCTCTTGCATGCCTTGATCACCATGCATTTCTCATATTCAGTTTTATCGGCAGAACAATTTTGTCGGTTCACCATCTTTCTTCTTCTACTCTAGCGATGGTATCCACCACGCCCTGAACCGCATGTAATGTAGAGCGTACCTTCTTAAAGTCAGTAGGTGGGGTCTTGATGTCAGTAAGAGTTCTCCTCTCTTATTGGATGTGTCGGGAAGAATATGTCGACGATGTGTCCCACAAATCCAATCCCATTGATCCACTCACTGATAGGGCTGCAGGATTCATGACCACTATTTATTAACCTAATCTCAAAGGGTCATTGTCTACTTCCTCGTGAAGCTTCCTCTAGCTCTCGCTTTTTCTTCTTTTTATAGCCTTTCCCAGTTCCCTCTTGATTAGCTTGTATTCCTGGACGCCTTTTCCCTTTTTCCGGATATATTCAATAAGCTTATGATCTTTATGGTGGCTTTCACAAGTGTTCTGGCCTTCATATGAAACCTCTCCATGTAGCTGACGTGCCCTCTGGCTATCGTCGGGAATAGTTTTTCCACATCCATTTTCGACACATTCCATCCTTTGGCCTTTTCCATATATGTGCTGGTTCCTAGGCTTCCTTTCACGGTGAGTTGTATATACTAGTGATATACTATGTTACCGGCTCGTCTCAAGTTTGACACTTTCTCTGTAGTCATAACAAGCAGATCATGTCACACAGCCATCTCCAAGATGGGCTCTCCTCGCGAATCTGTTCTGGGCATGATTCATTCTACCGCCCAAGCGTTGAGGTCTCCAGCCGTTATATATCCTCTCTTTAGCTTCCTGGAAAATATCTTCCTGCACGTCAATTTTTTTCTGGGACTTCCAAATCCCCTTATTCGGAGTGAAGTAGCAGCTTACATAAGCGACACATAAGTGCTAGCAGTTTTTAGAACAAAAATTACTGATCGTGTTATATTGTCTCAAATATGGCTGAAAGTAGCCATTTTTGCACATTCGGGTTAGGATATCTCGAACACCTGACGTAGAGGAAAAATTCGGATCACGGTTTCGGTTTAAGTATACCAAAATCCTTCGGAGTCACATAATCCGGTCTTTCTGTACAATAAATATGTCATTTTTATTGGCCTGTGTCACATTTTTTCCTTTAAACTCAATCTAATGAAATGTAAATATCTAGGCAGGACAAGGTTAACGCGTATAATGTATGAGATAATGACTATAAGATACATTATGTAATCTGTTGACGAGCCAGAAAATGTATTAGTTCAATTGTTGATTAAATTCTCCATAAAACATTGCTGGTCTTTTTCTCTTATTAGAAAAATGAAAATGGTTTCATCTTATGTCTTTTACTTGGCAGTCATCCTCAATTATATTGGTAAATATTATCAAATTATATACCTAAAATTTGAAGCATATTTCTTCAAGCTCAAAGAAAATCAGAATTTGATACAGAATTCATACCATATATACCCGTGCTTGAAATTGAAACCATTCTAGTTTAGACTGCGTAGATCGAAAACCGACCTTTCAGCAACAAACAGCAGTTTCTCCAAAACAGTTGAATTCTCAGTTTATTTTAAATAACATATTTCAATTCCTAACCAAATACAATAGTAAAATTTTCGACCTTGAAAGACGAATTCTTAGCCCAAAATATAATAGACTTTCCGATTAAAGGAAACAAACTTTCAAGGAAAGACAGTTGGATTTTCCTATTTGTTCTATTAAGACAGTTTTAGTTCAAGAAAGGATTGAAAAAAAATTCGTTCTCGAACGGCCCTCCTCTTTCTGGAAGATAAAAATATGCCGGAAGAAAATACACAAGGAAGATTGAACCTCTGTTTCTTGTTGCAGAGTTGAGCTTACAGTTCGAGCGCTCACCTGATGGCGACACCACTCCTGGTGTTCCTCGTGACAGAACTTCTGATTCTCTTGATTTGTCTCTTTCTCTTGCCATACCTCATGCTCTGAATTCTACGGCCAGATCTTCTTCTCCTGCTGATCCTCATCTTCGTGTCCGCTCCAGGTCTCCTCCTGCCATACGTTCTTCTTTCCGCCTTGGTAGACTCACAATTGAAGAGCTTACCTCTGTTCGGCTTATTCCTCACTCAAATCCTAACCAGCGATTCGAAATTCGAACGTACACTTTTCCTCGCGATGCATCAATTCAAGTGAGAGAAAGATATAATGTCCTTGGGCCCATGCCAATTGAGAGACAAACTGTATTATCAACGTCTACTGGCGAAGTCTTTGCAATAGTAGAGCGAAATATAATTCTTCGTGGAATATATATAATAAGAATTGAAGTTCAAAGACGTGTAAAAATAAACATGCACAACGGCTTGGTTGAAGATATGACCACTGAAGAAATGGAAGAAGCTCCTCTGGGCAGGCGTTTCCCAATTTCCAGAAATTTTGAAACAATATTTGTGGAGGACGTTCGCCAACAACATTGATTTAATTTTTCCTAATGTAAAGCTGTAATATATCATTGTTTGTGACCTGATGTAGGTTCAGAATGTTACAAGTTAATGTTAATTGAGGGGCCGCATTCCATAACCGTCTAGATAATAAACGAAAAACAATTACAATTAAAAATTTTGTATAGATTCATTTCTACATTTTCATCCAGAGAAGGTATTAGATTTGTGTAAAATTCGAACGCTCCCTTCCCCCGTTTTTCGAATGTTCACGTTTTGAGACCCCCTGAACCCAAAAAACAGGTTTTTACAGAATGTCTGTCTGTCTGTTGGTCTACCTGTCTGTAGATTTTCAGCCTGTTAGCACAATAACTTTCAATGAATTATCCGATGAGATTGGACTTTGATGTACTTTTCAAGTGTCCTAAAATGAAGGGCAAGTTCGATTGGAACCATCTTAAGGCTGAGAAAAAAACAAGAACGTGACAGAATATATTACGAGTATCTAATTTCTAAAAATTTTATGAACAATGTGAAAGGAAGAAGTTTATCTTTCCAATTCTTTGCCATATTTTTGTTGTGTGCGCCTGACCAGGCAATCGAAAAATGACAAGGAATATACTGGGAATTACATTCGCTAACCGGGAGTTTTCTCTCGAATGTACTGATACGAAAACTTGAAGTGGTTTCACATATTTTTTTACTCTAATTCTAACATGGTAAAGAGAATTTATGAATTAATAATGATTTTCACTCGGAGTAGAAGATTTTCTAAAACAATTACAATTGTGATTCGAAACAGGACAGGAGATTTCTGTGAGAAATTTTGATATTTGCTTGGGACACATATTTTAGTACAGGATAATAGTTTAGAGTTTGAGACAGGGAATTTGAAATGACAGAAAATTTAAAAACATTTGTCTGGTAGAAACAATAAATTTTCCATTCAAAAGGCGGATAACACTTAAGCGTCAAAGATTTGTATAAGTAATATCAGTTTTAAAGAATTCAGTATTTATATTTTTTTCCTTGAATCTCACATTAATGAAATGTAAATATCTGAGCAGAACAAGTTTGGCGCTTATTATCTGTGACAAAAAAGCTGTAAGATATATTATATAGTCTGATCGAGAACTAAAATATCCATTAATTTAATTGTGAATTCAGGTCTTTATTAGTACATTAACTAGCTTTTTCTCCAATCCGGAAAGATGAAAATTGTTTCTTCTCTCATTTTACACTCGGTGGTACTTCTGAATTCTATTGGTAAATATACGAAAATAATATGTCTGTAGTTTTATGTAAATTTTATTAAGCTATACGCAACTCATAATTTTTGCGCCTCAATCCGCATTCCATCTCAATTACAATTTCCCTTTAACCTCTTTCTTTATTTGGTCCTAAACGAGCACGACTCACATATGAATTCTCACGGAAGAATAAAGACCGTGTGTGCCAAAAAAATGAATTTCGAAAAGTGGACCTATTGATACGAAATTAGTACCATATGTGCGCGTGCACATATAGTACAACCTGATAAAGACGTCGACAAATTACTTCAAAAAATTTGTTGGAAGAGGCTTTTATCCAAATCTCAGTGTCTTTAATGGGGAAGGGGCTGGAAATACTTACTCAAGAAATAGTTTTAAAAAATACTCACGGTAGCGCCAATCTGCTCTTTAGTGATAATTTTGAAAAATTTAACAATTGATGTTGCTACTATCAGAGTGTTTGGACATTTTTATTCTATCTATTCTTAAATTTTAAAGAACAGTTCTATGATCCTACCAAAAATGGAATGAATGAATTATCAGTAAAAAAAATGAATTTTATAACGAAATAAACATTTTTCGAAAAAAGAAATGAACATTTAGCTGAAATAATAAGTCGTTTAACAAAAAAATTGATTTTTGACATGGCAGTACAAATTCCAACCAAGTTGTTGAATTGTCAACCAAAAAATATTCATTTTCAACCAAGAAGACTAATTTCTAAACTGAAAGATTAATTTCCCACCCAAAGGAGGAAATCGAATTTTCAACAAAATAGTTGACTTTTTGAACAAATAATTGAATTTTAAACAAAATATTCGAATTCAAATAAAATTATGAATTTTTGACAATTTCCATTTTAAGAAAGGAAATAAGCTTTCAAGCAAGTTGTTCAATGCATTAGCGATTCAAATAATAATTCCAAATTTTGAAAAATGAATGACAAATGCTTAACGAAATATATAGTTGTTGATATTACGACTAAAATTGATTTCAATTTTAGAGTAATGACAGCTAAATTTTATGTAAGATGCTATTTTGTCGACCAGGTTAATTAATTAAATAATTATCTGATGTTAAATTTTGTCGATCTACTGGTCAAATAATTTTCTGGTGAAACGAGAAGAAATTATCCTCAGCCCGGATTTGAACCTAGAACGCCACTTTCCATGAATGGAGCGTTAACCAATTACGCCACCGAGGCCGGCGCAGATAATTTCTCGTTTCTCCTACATCCACAGGATGACGTAAATCTACGTCTAATTTTAACCTGTCGGTTCAGTGACTCATTCTAGTCCAGAAAATTATTTGACTAGTAGATCGACAAAATTTAACATCAGAAAATTAATTAATTAATTACCCTGGTCGACAAAATAACATCTCACATTAAATCATTCAAGATTCAGTGAAATTTATTCAGTCTAGAATGAGTCACTGAACCCACAGGTTAAAATGAGACGTAGATTCACGTCATCCTGTGGATGTAGGAGAAGCTAGAAATTATCTGCGCCGGCCTCGGTGGCGTAATTGGTTAACGCTCCATTCATGGAAAGTGGCGTTCCCGGTTCAAATCCGGGCTGAGGATAATTTCTTCTCGTTTCATCAGAAAATTATTTGACCAGTAGATCGACAAAATTTAACATCACAAAATTGATTAATAACAGCTAAAGTTCACACAAAAATGTCAACACAATAATTAAGGATGTTTTTCCAGTTAGGAGAGAACAATAATTCCAACAAAATTATTAAATTTCCCAACCAAAAAGACAAATTTTCAAGAAAAATGTTCAATTTTTCAATAAAAGCTACAAAGATGCATTTTCTACCAAACAGTTGAATTATCTACCCAGAAATATGAATTTTCGACAAATACTTGAATTTCAAACTAAAAAAGATCAATGATGGAATCGTTACATTTTCAGTTAAAGAAACTACATCTTCAAACAAACAGAAGAACTTTTGACCAGAATTCTGAAACCAAAATATGATAGAAGAAAAATGAACGATTTTCTCTTCAGAGGAGGAAAAAATGCTAGGAGAGAATATACAAGGAAAATTAAACTCAGTTTTTTGTTCCAGAGTTGAGCTCACAAATGGACCGATCATCTGATGACGAATCTGTTCCTGGTGTTCCTCGTGGCAGACCTTCTCTTGATTTGTCTCTTTCTCTTGCCACGCCTCATTCTTCTCTTCGTGCCAGGTCCAGGTCTCCTCCTGCCATTCGTCCTTCTTTTCACCTCAGTGAACTTACAAATAAGCAACTTAGATCTGTTCCACTTGTTCCCAACATAAATCCGAACCGGCGATTTGAAATTCGAAGGTACAATTTTCCTAGTGATGTACAAATTCTTGTGAGAGAAAAAAATAGTATTCTTGTGCCTACGCCAACATGGAGACAAATTGTATTATCAACGACCAATGGTGAAGTCTTTGTAATATTAGAGCGAATTCTCACGATCCTCCGCGGAATATACAAAAGAGAAAGAGACTTTCAAACACGAGTAAAAATAAACATGTACAACGGCATGGTTGAAGATATGACCACTGAAGAAATGTCTATGACCAGCTTGGTTTTGTCCGTTGCCAGATGTAGTCCATAGTCTCATGATGCTTCTATTGCAGTTCCATCGTGGTTCCTCCAGCAATCACTAGGAGCATGATGTATTCTGGCGTCTTGAAGCTCTTCAACGCCTTAATCACCTCGCATTTATCACATTCAGTCTTATCAGCAGAACAATTTTATTGTTTCATCATCTTTCTTGTTCTACTCTAGACATGGTGTCTATCTTTTCCATGAGTTTACTAGAGGTATTCAACATACAAAGCGGCCTGTACGTCAATGGAGAGTTTGGATCTTCTTTCCTCTTGGTCATAAGAACCAAGCATTGGACATTGCACTGTTTGCGAAGAACTCTAGCTTCCAATCCCATTGATCCACTCGCTGAGAGGGCTGCAGGCTTCAAGGTTACTATTTTGTAACATAATCCCCAAAGGTTAATCGTCTACTTCCTGGTGAAGCTTCTTCGATCCCTGACTTTTTCTTCTTTGTCTAGCCTTGCCCAGTTGCCTCTTGATTAGCTTTTATTTCTGGATACCTTTTCCCTTGTTCCTGTTGACGGTCTGTCTGCGTTTAATACACTTTTTTTGGGGTTCAGCAAAATCTTCATTCCAACAGTAAGTGGGGTCTCTACTTACGTGCCCTTGTTCTGAGGCATCAAAACTTTGAAGGCCCAGCTCACAGTGGCTTTCACAAGTGTTTTCGCCTCCATGTGAAATCTCTCCATGAAGCTGCCCTGTCCTCTGGCTATCGTCAGGGATCTTTCGCATCCACTTTCAACACATACTACCCTTCTGTCTTGTCCTGATATGTGCTGGTTTCTAGGCCGCCTTTCATGGTGAATTGTATATACAAGTGGTTGTTCCTACGTTGCCGGCTCGACCGAAAGTTGACATTTAGCCTGTATTCATGGCGAACAGGCCATGTCTCGCTGCCATTTTCGCCTCCTCACGAATCTCTTTTGGACATAGTCCATTCTACCGCCCTAGCGTTAGAATCTCCAGCCGTCGTGACTCCTCCCTCAGCTTCCTGAATGACACCCTCCAGCAGGTACAGTTTTTTCTGGGAGTCCCAGATGCCCTCATTTAGAGAGAGAGGTAGCAGCTCACATAAGTGATTCCTTTGTTCTGTATCCAGGGGAAGCCGTCTTCAGGGCCATCGCTTTCAATCACAAATTATCCTGAATTTCGCACCCAGATGTCTGCTATTCCAAGGTTATTCGCAAACCATGTTACGGTTCCCTTGTCCCTTTGAGCTCCCTGATGATCAGGTGATTGATATCCTTCAGAACAAGCTGCTCTAGAAGATCATCCGCCACTTTGCTGCTATGCATATTCACCTCGAGAACTCTCTTCATGCCTAACTGTTTTTGCAACATTTGTAACATAGGCCGCTGCGATCTGGCTCTTTGCAAAATCTGGCTTGGTGTCCGTAGCCCAGACACTTGAAAAATCGGTCAACCTATACACTTCGTCCCACCCTGCTTCTGATCCACAGCGCTTTTATACGGGCGTTTCCCAGCAGTTTATTGGCTTATTTGACACTCCCACTAACGCATGCACGACTGCTTATACCGCGTTCGTGATTGGCGCAGCTCAAATATTTTATATCTTAAAAACCAAAACTTCAACTTAACGTATTATAAGGATGCTCAAACAATTTGAATGAACAACGTTATCAAAATTTATTATTAACTTGTTGTTTTGTCATGGTATATAACATTAATATTATATTTCATCAAATATAATTCTCTATTGAAACAGGGGATATACAGTAAGAATTAGAGCTTACTTTTATGAAAAGGAAATTTTCGTTCAGAATTATAATTTGAAATGACCGGGAATTTAAAAGCGTTCATCTGGTAGACACTATACAAATTTTTCATTCAAGCAATAAATTGCGCTTGAGCTAAAAAGATTATATGAATTGTGATATCAGTTTTAACGAATTCAGTAATTACACAGGCCGTCAACATTTTTGCCACCTCAGGTTTTTTAGACATCCTGACCTAAAAGTGCAAAAATGGCTATTTTATCCATATTTTCAGGCAATATAAAATGATCAGATTTTGTTTCTAGAAGCTGCTAATGCCGTCGGTTAGTACTCCTTCTTGTCTTCCATTTTCATTTCTGATGACTCCGAACCGATTTGTTTTTTCTGAGATATAACGCACTAACCATTACAGTTTCTCTTTGCCTTCTCTGCTAGTTTTTTCATGTAGAACTGAAATGGTTAACGTGCGATATCTCGGAGAGAAGAAATCGGTTCAGGATCATGAAAAAATGGAAGTAAAGGATGCACAGGAGTACTGAACGATGGCGCTAGCAGATTTCAGGAAAAATTGCTGATCGTGTTATATTGTCTCAAATATGGCTTAAGGTAGCCAGTTTTGCACATTCGGATTAGAATATCTCGAAAACCTGACGCAGAGGAAAAATTTGGATCACGGAGTCGGTTTTAGGATACCAAAATCCTTCGGAGTCACATAACCCGGTCGCTGGGTACAAAAAATATGTCATTTTTGTCGGCCGGTGTCACATTGTTTTCTTTAAACTCAATCTAATGAGATGTAAATATATAAGTGAGACAAGGTTAACGCGTATTATGTATGAGATAATGACTAAAGATACAGCATATAATCTGATGAAGAATCAGCATATTCATTGGTAAAATTTTTAATTAAATTCTTCACAATACATGGCTGGTCTTCTTCTCTTATTAGGAAAATGAAAATAGTTTTTTCTCGTGTCTTGTACTTGGCATTCATCGTAAATTATATTGGTAAATATAATAAAAATAAATACCTAAAATGTGAAGCATAGTTTTTCGAGCTCAAAGCAAATCAGAATTTGATACGGAATTCGTAACATATGTGCGCGTAAACATGTGGTACACTTATACGGGTCATCTAAAAATTACGTAAGACGATTTGGAAGTAGAGGGTTCAATAAAATCTTACTGTTTTTTATGAAGAAAGGACTGAAAAATCTTATTCAAGAAAAAGCTAATCTAAAAATAAATAGAATCAACTCCATAACTCCATCGACAAAAAACAATGATAATACACCAGACCGGCAATCTGTGAGACCTACGCTCTAAAAACAGACTTTTGACTGTCAAACGACTATTAAAGGATTTTCCATTCGATATTGGCATAAGAGGTAATCCTTTCATAGTCAAAGGATTGTCGTTTCAAATGATATCCTAAAACTATGAAAGGATTTCCTTGGATCTTGAAGTAAAATCTATTTTCGGTAAATATAAAATCGACGCTCTAAAAAAAACATTTCACAAACAACGTCTTACGAACTTCCGATTGTCAAAAGCAATACAAAAAATGTATACTTCAATTGTGAAAACCGTAAAAATCAATGAAAAGTGAGGTTATGCGGATCGAAAATTGTTCTTTCAGTATACGTACCTTCCAAAGTTTTCGCGTCAAAATCTGGGATTCCTAATTTTTTGAAGAAACCCATTTTCTACATCATTTGGCATGTTTTCTTACTCACTTTATCAATTAATAAATAAATCGTGCATTGAAAAATCCACTCATGCGTAGGCGCAGTTTCTCCGCTAGCTAACAAACGAAATCCTCTAATAGTTAAAGAAATTCTTTTCAAAGTCAAAAGAAATCGTTCATCAGTAAAACTACTTCCGCTTTGCATTTAACGATTAAGTCTTTGAACAGCGAAACGATTCTATTGATGGACAAAAGAAATCTGCTTATATTTCAAAGAACGCATTTTGAAAGGAACGTAATTTTACTGTTAATAGACTTTTTCTTAGAGTGTAGGTTCCTATCCCAACGGAGCTAGAAGTGCATTTTTTTCAGCTTAAAATTAAAACCATTCCAGTTTTGACTGGATATTTCAGACCAAAAGTAAATTCTCTTTTCAAAAAAATGCATAATTCATTGCATTATAAGTTTTGTGATTCATCCAATAATGGAATAGTTAAATTTTCAGTTACAAAACTGAGTATTGGAACACAAGATAATTGTAGACCCTTCAATCAAAAGGAATGCAATTTTAATGATAAATAGTTGGAGTTTCCTTTTGAATTCTATTAATACTGTTTGCATTTGAGGGGAAAAATGAAGGAAAGAAAAATGTTTTTTGAATGGCCCCCTTTCTCTTCGGAAGAGGATAATATGCCAGAAGGGAATACACCAGTATAATTGAACCTCTATTTCTTGTTGCAGGGTTGAGTTTACAGTTTGATTGCTTACCTAATGGTGAGCCTATTCCTGGTGTACCTCGTGGCGGACGTTCTCATTTTCCTGAAAGGTCTCCTGCCAGACCTTATCCTCAGGGTTCTCCAGTCAGGTCCTCTCTTCCTGCCGAAACTTCTCTTCATGCCAGATCCAGGTCTCCTTCTGCCATTCGTCCTTCTTTTCACCTGCGTGGACTTACAAATCAACAACTTAGATCTGTTCGGCTTATTCCCCACACGAATTCGAACCGGCAATTCGAAATTCGAAGGTACACTTTCCCTTCTAGTGCACAACTCTATTTAAGAGAAAGATATAATAACCTTACGCCCATGCCAACCGATAGAGAAACTGTATTGTCAACGTCTAATGGTGAAGTCTTTGCAATATTAGAGCGAAATCTTACAATCCTCCGTGGAATATACAAAAGAGAAAGAGACTTTCAAACACGAGTAAAAATAAACATGTACAACGGCAAGGTTGAAGATATGACCAATGAAGAAATAAAGGAAGCTCCTCTGGGCAAGTGTCGCCCAATATCCGGTAATTTTGAAAAAATTTTGTGAGACGATTTTTGCCAACATCATAAATTTTACTTATTTTCAAATGTAAAACTGAAATACATTAAGGTTTGCAATGCAAAGTAGGCAGAAGCAGGATGACTTTTCAAACAGGATTCGGATTTTAATTTTAAAAGTAATGAGGGCTGACGCAAAACTTCATTTTGAACATTCCTTGTCTTTTCCCGGATTTTCTCCTAAACAATTTCTCTTTCTCCCTGACCATTAATATTCGAATAGAAACATATTAATATTGTAACATTTCAAACTTAGAATCTCTCATAAATGAAATAAAACAATTTAAAATCAAAACTTTTTGTTCATTCATTTATTTTATGTGAACACAGACGCTGAATTTTAAACAAAAAGTAGAATTATCAACGACAGCATGAATTCTTTTGAGTGAAATTATGGTGGTTTCTATAATAAATTCAAATTAAGAGTCTTCCAACTCCTGAGATTTCAAAAGAAGTATTTCATTTCCAACAAAATTTCGGAATATTCGACTTACATAGAATTCGAACAATTAATTTTTGACTTGTAACTGAAAATTTAAAATGACATAAGTATAATATAATTCTGATTTGCTTCCGGGGATTTCAGTGAATAATTATGATTATTATTTTCGAAAAGCGAATTTTCGTACAGAATTATAGTCTGCATTGGAAAAGAGTTTCAATTCTGAATAATATGTATGGAATTTTATATAAATCTTCCTTCAATTACAGAATTATAGTTTCATTACCAAACTTCACTCTGTTCTGAATTGTAAATCTTTATAAGAGATTACATGAATTATGATATGAGTATTATAAAATGTAAATATCTGGAATGAGCAAGGTTGACTTCGCTTACCGCTGAGAGAAGGACTTATTACATACTATATAATCTGATCAAGATCCAGAATCTTCGTTCGTGAAATTGTTGTTCAAAGTCTTCATTAATGCATTAATAAGCTTTTACTGATAAGACAATGTGGAGATTGCTTCTACTCTCGTCCTGTCTTTAACGGTTATGCTCAATTCTATTGGTCAGTATAATATGGCTGGGGGGCCTACCAGGGAGGGAAAGAGGGAACAGGACGCCGAGAAGAGGGCCGAACACAAATAAAACTCCTTCTATGAAATTTATTGTATTTATTACCACTTACACCGGTGGAGACCTTTTGGTCGAGGGTTGAACGGTCGGATGGATGGTAAGGGCGGTCGGATGCCCTGGCGGAGAGACGGTGACCCGAACGGGGACCGTCGTGGAGCGAGGATCCAGTTCCTTATCTCGAGGCGGAGAGGCAACACTATGGCTCGAGCAACCCCACAATAACCGGTAACTGCGACTTACTATTGACAGTCGAGAGTACGAGCGGAGACTGATGCGAGTCGCGCTATCGCTGGGGCCTCGGGTTCCTTCGGGGAATTCCGACTCCTCTCGGGTGCGGCCTGGTAATTCCTCTCGTGCTGGGTCGCTCCGAGCTCCTTTTTATTGTAACAATTCTGTTACACCCCCCCTCCCCCGCGGGGGTTCGGGTGTATACTCGAGTTTTTTGTACATTCCGTCAGTTCCCTGTTCAAATCGTCAACCGTTTTACTGTCTATGTTTAGTTTGATTTCAAATTCTTCTATTTCTGGTTTTAGTAGTTTTTGTATTTGTTTGTTTATAAATTCCCAGTTCCCTTGTAAGTAGGTTATTACGGGGGTAATGCCGAGGAGGAAAATTAGGAGGCGGGAAAGCCGAGAAGAAGGTGAAATGCATTGAGACAAATTAAATAAGTTATAAAAGGCGATTTATTACCACTTACATTCCGTAGCCGACCATCAGCCCGTGGCGGGCGCTGACGAGTCAGAGTTTCCTCGTAGAGGATTAACCAGCAGGTGGCTATCGAAGGTGGCCCAAACAAGGACCGTGGTGGTGACTGGAGACCTTCCTTGGCGTAGCGTCTTCAGGACCCGGAGGGAGCACACGGTGGCGTCGAGTTCGAAAACACCAAAAACGCGCACCAGGGGGGGAAAGCGGCACGGTAGGGTCGTTTGTTGCAGAAAGAGTCGTGTATTGAATATATTGGCCTGGGAATTAATCTTTTACAAAATTGGCAGTGGAATCCCTCCGAGTTTTCGTTTATTTCATTCTCCAGAATTGTTGTGCTCTTATTTATCGTCTTTTTCCAGTTTTCGTCCATGGTTGTTTTGTGTTTGTAAAAAAAAATAAGGATAGGGAGACAGAGTTCTTTGTAGTCGAGACCTTATGGTTCTGTCTTGTTTGAGTATTATATTTTTTGTTTTGTTTATTAAATTGTAAATGGGATACAGACTTCGTGTAAGGTTTGTATCCGTGAAGGTTTATATTTTTATCGTTTTGGTAATATCCAAATTATTGGTATAGGTTACTTAGTAGAGTAAAATTAAGGCATTTGATGATGGTTATTGGAATACGCGTCGAGAAAAACTAAAAAATAGAATGGATTAATGTTTCCTTAATGGATTTAACATTATTTGATGCGTTGAACCAAAGGTGTCGAAAGATTACGGAGAGGAAGGTTAAATTATATTGATCGTTCTACTGCGTTGTCTTTCTTATTATTTGTTTTTCTTTTTGTATTGTTTTAGCCATTGTTCGTGTTCTTTGTTGTTCCTCTCACTGTGGTTCTTCCACTCTGTTCTTATCTGCTCCTCTTCTGCTGTCTTTTTTTGTTCTTCCTCTTGTTTTTTCCTTTGCTGTTGTTCCCTTTGATGTAGAATGTTTTGCCACGGGATTTCTCTCTCTCTTCGGATTTTGTCTTCGATTTCTTCTTTCCTTTGGTTTTCTTCTCTCTCTCTCCCAATATTTGTCTTTCTCTTTGGTCGTTCTTGAAGCTTGTATATTTTTCCCAAGTGATTTTATTTTTATATTTTAGGTGTCCCAGAATTGCCTTGAACTTTAGATCCACTGCTCCCTCTTCCTCTAGTGGTTCGATGTTTTTGAACGCCTGTCTCACGTGTCTGTGAGGATGTTAGTTGAGGTTTTTTTCCTCGGCTCCGGCGATTCTTCTTTGAAGCCAATCCCAGGCTCGGCATTCTCTAAGGTGGTCCTCATATTTGATCACTGTTATGAGGTTTTGGCATAAGTAGCACCTCAAGTGTTCTTCCATTTTCCTGAAATTAAAGGTTTGTACTGTCTAATTTGTCCTCGGAGTTTGAGTAAGTTTATTTGTTCTGTTTATTATTTGAGTCGTATTATTTATTTAGTGCTATTGATCCCCTGCCTTTTGCCAATACTTAAACCTGAATTATTGTCATGTAAGTTCGTTGGTTTTTGTGTGTTCATGTACTCTTTTCCAATTTGAGATCGTTTATGTTCCATTCCCCGATGCTTTTTCCTTTAAGTTTTTTAAATTCGTAAATAGTTGGGGATATTTTCTTTTTAATAGTAAATGGACCTTCATACTGGTCGTAAAGTTTACCTGCTTTTTTATCCGTTTTATTTGATAGTTTGGTTACCCTTTTTAAAACCCTATCTTCTTTTTTAAATTCTACTGGTCTTATTCTCAAATTGTAACTGTTAGCTTGTCTTTCGTTTGCTTTATCTAAATTTTTCTGAACCTCTTCTTTTATTATTTGCAACTTTCTTAATCTGTCGGTCCATTTGTCGACGCTTTGGAATTCTATCTCGCTATCGGGTTCTAAACTTTTTCTTAGGGACTGGAGTGGTTCTAATTCACGACCTAAGTTTAAGAACGCAGGGGTACATTGTGTTGACGAATTTTTTCTAGTATTCATAGCAAATTGTAGGTCATCTATGTTTTCGTCCCAGGTAGAGTGATCGTTATCTAAATAGGTTTTGATTATTTGTTTTATTGTCCTATTGCATCCCTCGGTTGGGTTTGCTTGGGGGTAGTACTTTGGCGTTTTCGTGTGCCTGATACCGAATTTTTCTGTCAATTCTCTTAGTATTTTATTTACGAATTCCGTTCCGTTATCTGTGTGAAGAATCCGCGGTGTTCCCCAACGCGAAATGACACGTTTATGAAATTCTGACTCTATCGTTGCTCCGTTCGCTTTTTTGATCGGTATTATTTCGACCCGTTTTGTAAATAAATCTACAAACACTAGAATGTATTGGTTTTTTTTCTCTTTTTTGAAATCGGTAATGGTCCCATAATATCAGCTGCTACCATGGTCCATGGTTCTTCGACTATTCTTCTCCCCATTAATCCTTCTTTACTTTGGTTACCCGGTTTTACTCTTTGACAAGTCTGGCAGTTTTTTACGTAATTGATAACGTCCGAATATACCCCTGGCCAGAAGTAATGTTCGGAAATTCTCTCGTAAGTTTTCTCTGAGCCTAAATGTCCTGCCTGGGTTTCGTCGTGATTTTCCCGTAAAACTTGACGTCTTAGTTTTTGGGGTATGACTAATTTCCAAGGGTTTGAGTCTGGTAAGAGAGTGGATTTAAGTGGGGTCAGTTCTGTAAAAGTAGAGTTGCGAATCTCTGATTCGCCATCTTTCGTGTTCTTCGGGTCTTTTAGTCACTTGTCTGAATTTTGTAGAGTACCAGTCGTCTGTTTTGTCATTTTTGTCCGCTTTTGGTTTTTCTATGCTACAAGCTAACGCGAAGACTATATTTTTCATTGGTTCTCCTGATTTCGAGAGAGCATCAGGGACTAAATTTGAACTACCTTTACGATATATGACTTCTTAGTCATATTCTAGTAATTCTAAAGCCCATCCGGCTAATCGGCCAGTGGGGTTTTTTAGGTTGTGGAGCCACTTTAACGCTAAGTGGTCCGTGATTACTTTAAAGCTGTAACCTTCTAAATATGGCCTGAATTTTCATATGGCCCAAACTACCGCTAAGCATTCTTTTTCTGATGCCGAGTACCGAGATTCTGCGCCGTTTAGGCTTCTACTCGCGTAAGCGATTACGTAATTTACACCTTCGATTGTTTGTGTAAGTACAGCTCCTAACCCCGTGTTACTCGCGTCGGTTTCGAGTAGGAAGGGTTGCGTAAAAACCGGGCATGTTAAAATTGGTGCTGAAGTTAAGAGATCTTTGATTTTTTGGAAAGCCTCATCTTGTTCTAATTCCCAATCCCATTTTTTATCTTCTTTCAGTAGTCTGTTCATCGGTTCTATTATTTCGGCAAATTGTGGGATAAATTTCCTGTACCAACTTGCCATCCCTATTATGCCCTTTACCCGGTTTTTTGATCATCACTATAGGGTTTGACCAATCAGAGCAAGACGGTTCGATTATGTCTTGTTCTAATAATTTATCGACTGTCTGATAAATTATTTCCTTAATTTTTGGCCTCACGTGATAATATCGCTGTTTAATGGGGTCGTGGCCCTGGACGTCAATTTTATGTTTCGTTAAATAAGTCGCCCTATGCTCTTTTCCCTGGTGTATGGTTATTTTGTTTTCTAAGAGGTTTTCTAATTGGGATTGTTGGCTCTCGTTAAGCTCTACAATACCCTCGCAATATTCTGGCGAACAATAATTTTGTTCGTCGATTTTTCCCAATGTATCCGTAATATTATTTAACTTAACCGCTTCATTTTTAAAATGAATCCATTGATTCCTATTATCCCTCCCTGATATCTCATTCACTTTTCGAGATTCAGTTTCCGATTTTTTCCGGTTGGCAGCTTTGATATCTTTCCAAAGATTGACATCGCAATTTTTGTATTTGTTTTCGTATTCGCTATTAAGATAAATTTTTCCTGAATTATTTGTCATACCCTTTTTTCTAATTCTAGGTTTGTTTAAATTGAATGAGTCTTGTATGCACGAATCGTCGCTAGTGTCGGGGGTGGGGATGCTCTCTAGGGGTGGGAATTTGTTGTTCGTAGGGATGCTCATTAGGCTTGGGATATATTTCCTAGGATTTGTTACAGGAATTCGGGCGTTTTTGATTTTTGGGGATTGGTTAGGATTGATAGGGACTAGGGGGATTTCGCTATCTTTTACAGTTGGGTTACTTTTATTAAGCTCTCTTGTGCTTTTGAGGTTAATGCTACCACCGAATTTCGGTTTACTCTCTGGATTTCTATTTTTTCCTTTTTCAATCGCTGGTTCGTCTCTAAATTTTTCGTTTTTCGCTTCCTTTTTCTCTTTTACTTCAATGTCAGGTTTAGTTTTATTCTCATTTATGGGGAGTGGTAGTGAGTTTGGATAGGTTTCCATTGGGTAGTAAGTGGGGGGACTCCCTGGTATCCACCAACTTCCAGAGTCATAATTTAGGGTCATCCGTAGGGTTTTTAGCATGTCCGTGCCTAAAATGCCTACAGAATTTAATTTTGGTACTAACCTGAACATAACCTGTTTTGTATGTTTACCGATTCTAATTGGGATTACTACTTGCCCAATTATATCGACCATTTCGCCATTCGCGACCATTAATTTTCGCGAGACGGGTTTAAAAATTGAAATTTTTGAATTCTGGATTTTCTCCAGCAATTCCTTGCCAGCGTACAAATTTGTGGCACCTGTATCCACTAAAATTCGAAATAAGCTATCTTCGAATTTTGTCATTAGATGAAAACGTGTTTCTGTTATTTCATCTTTATCCTAATTTAAGATTTCCGGCGTTTCGGTGCTAGGTTTTAGTATTTTTGGCCCTAGTACCCGCCCTTCCAGTTTCCCTGGTTATATGCGTTATATGCGTCCCGTTAGACCGCAATAATAGCAATTTGAATTATTTGTGTTTTCATTCATTTTTGTATTCGAGTCCTGTTTTTTGTCTGAGTTGGGGCTTGTTTTTTCTTGTTGATCCCTGTTATTGTTAAATAATTTTTTGGTTTTATTACCGTAGTTTGTTTTTTCGGAATTTTGCTTGACGTTGTTATTTTCTGAGTTATTTTCGTCTTTTTCTTTTGGGAATTCGATCATTGGGTTGCTTTTACCTTGATTCGAGCCTAATGACATTTGGTTGAACATAGGTAGCATTTGGTAATAGGGGTTGTAGGGATATTTGGGTCTATAGTTTTGGGATCTAGGTTGATAATTTGATTGGAAACCAGGTGGGAATTTAGGTTTGAAGTGAGGTCTGAAATTTTGTTGGTATTGATTTTGGGAAGGTAGAAATGGAAATCCAAATGGTGAAAATGGGAATCGACTTTTGTAATGATTTCTACGCTGGTGAGTTTGGTTTTGGTATCCACTTTTGTTATTATTTTGACCATTATTATTTCCCGTTTTATCATCTTTATTATTCTCCTGATTATTTTTATCCCCACTACTGTTATTACGTTTTTGTTCTATCCTGTCCTCTATTTTTGGTTCGGTGCTTTGTAACACTTGCCCTCGAATTTTTGACTTGGCTAGCTCAGTTTCCCATTCTTTACCCAACTCCTCTAATTGTTCAAAAGTTTCCAAATCGTTTCTTTTCACATACATTTTGTATTCTATTCTTAGGTTTTCATATGTTCTACGTAATTCCCATTCCAAATTTTTTCTAGGGTAGAGTTTAGTGAAAAGTTTTCTAATTTACGTTAAATACGAATGGATGTCTTGATTTCTTTTTTGGTTACAAAATTTAATTTTTTGCCTAATTTCCTCAATAAATCTTTCGTCAATATACGCGTTTTTAAAATCTTCGAAAAAATCAGATAAACATCTCCAGGAATTTTTATTTATTTGGCACCAGTCTTTTGCGTCTTCAATTAATAGTGCGTCTAAATTTTCTAAAATATCGCGGTCGTTTATTTTATAACCCCTTTTAAACCTTTTCAATTCTTCAAGGGAATGCGCGGGACTATCGTCTTTATTATTCCGAAATTTGATTGGCCAATTACTCATAATTTGGCAAGGCGTTTGTATCATGCCAAAAGGAAAATACGTAGCTGGAATCGTTTCGTTATTTAATTCATTGTCGGATTCGTGATATGTGTCTGGGTTGTTTATGTGAATTCTTGAATGTCTGTTTGATCTATTGTTTGATGTCGAGAGTCTATGTCGTTTTTTTTTTGAGTTTGTTCTGTCCTGTACTGTTTCGTTGTCGTATGTGTATTGTAATTTCAAGTTGTTATTTCGTACTTCGCTATAATTGTCGATATTATTATTGGGGGTAAATCGAGGTTCTTCTAAACTTTTCCTTAAATTAAATTGAACGGATTGCCTATTATGAGTTTCGTTTATATTTTTCCTAGTATTTGGGTCTATAGTTTTCTTTCTATGTTCAAAAGAACTATTTTCTGGCGGGTCCAGTCTAATTCCTAAATTATTTGCCCTTTTCTCTAAAAAACCTTTCTTTTTGTTTATTCATAAATTCGTTGAATTCTATCGTTTCTAGAAGTTCGTCCGTTTCAAAAAGGAACTGTGTATTATTTTCTAAAAAGGAATCGCAATCGAAAGTTTTGTTATTTATTTCCTGTCTTGTTTGGTTTCTGGGGTAGGGTCCGTCTAAATTTGGTAAATCTTCATGATCCCAAAAGAGTGTATTGTCGTTGGGGTCAAAAGTTTTATTTTCAGTTTGAGTCAGAGCTATTGTTGTTGGTGGGATAATTCTGTCTTTATCCGGTATGTTTATTATTGGGGTTTCTGCGTTTTTCCTGGTGAAACCTCTACCGCGACCTAACGATCTGTTAATTATTTTTGGCATGGCTCCCCTACTTTTGTGTGTGTCATCGGTTTTGCCAATGTTTTGATTTGGAAGTGCAGCGGCAACTTCCAAATCTAGATTGTCGTGATCGTTTTCCATTATGGTTTGGTTAATCATTTTGTTTTTGATTTTGCCCGACCTAAGTTTCATTTAACTTTAGTTTTAATTTAGGTTTGCGAAAATATGACACCTTATATTAAATTTTTATATGAGGTTTCTACATTTTATTTCAATTTCAGTGGTTATATTTGGATTTATTTTAGTATACTCTAATTAGGACTTTAATTATCTAATAATTTGTTGCCGAGTTCGAAAATCTGTTTATTGTCGTCGTCGGACCCTTTGTTTTGAAAATACGTCGCGTGACCTTGCCGCAAGTCGCGTGTATTGCTCGCTGCCCGTGCGATCTTGTTAGCCCGCGCGAAATATTTGTTTTGGCCGCTTGGAATACTTAGGTCAAACCCAAATGAATTATTTTTCCCATTTTAGGTTTTCATGTTCGTTATATTTTACGCACTATGATAGTAGTTTTTGGGAATCTGTTTCTAACCTTTTCAATATATTTTATTCTTCTGAATTTTCCCTTTTCGGTTTCATCATTTCTATATTTCCAAAAATTAAAATTTTAGGCTTAAACGATTTGACTTAATCTTTTTGAAATTTCTAATTCGAAGCAGGTTCCTGATGCTAGTTGTATTATTTAACTACTTTGGCCAATTCCGCACATGACGAAAATTTTTTGTTTTTAAATAATTGTCACAGAGAGCATATATATATAACGAATACATAGTTAATATCTAAAAACGAATCACATAGCATGGTGAATAAATCAGATCATCAATAAAACATTATTAATAAATTCATGTACCAGTGAAGTATGAATATTGCATGTGAATTTTAAACGGCTGGCATTAGGCGTAAGGATCATATAGCATGCGTAAAAAGAAGTTCGGGTGTAAAGTCGAGTAGGAGAAAAAAAAAAAAAATTTGCTTCTAGTTTGTGTCTCTTTCTCGGCAGGTTTTGGAATTTTTATCGTAAAGGACAAGTGTGGGTTTTTGGGTTGGGCGCCAGGTATGGCTGGGGGCCTACCAGGGAGGGAAAGAGGGAACAGGACGCCGAGAAGAGGTCTGAACACAAATAAAACTCCTTCTATAAAAATTATTGTATTTATTACCACTTACACCGGTGGAGACCTTTTGGTCGAGGGTTGAACGGTCGGATGGATGGTAAATGCGGTCGGATGCCCTGGCGAAGAGACGGTGACCCGAACGGGGACCGTCGTGGAGCGAGGATCCAGTTCCTTATCTTGGGACGGCGAAACGGCTCGGTCTCGAGGCTTGGGACCTCGGGTCCCTTCGGGGAATTCCGACTCCTCTCGGGTGCGGCCTGGTAACCCCTTTCGTGCTGGGTCGCCCCGAGCTCCTTTTTAATTTATCAATTCTGTTACAATAATAATGTAATATAGCTTTAATTTGATGTACATTTTCAAGATATACGCAAATTTGAGGTTTGTGCGATACAATGCTATTTCCGTCCGAATTTCTGTTTCCTTTCAGACTTCATGTGAATTTTTCCTACATAAATCCTACCTTGACCTGAATTTATTCCGGGGTATACAGGATGTGTGTGTTAAAGAGGACTGGAAAGTTTTACTAAAAAAAGTGTTAATAATAGAAATAATAAGATTCAACGATACTACGACTTACAGGTAGGGTTCTGCAGAAATTCGATCTGTCAAACCAAAAGTGAAATTTCTCTTGGAAATACAAAATACAAATGGAAAATTGAAATTCTCCTTCTTGTTGCAGAGTTGAGCCTACAGTACGATCGTTCACCTAATGACGACTTTATTCCTGATGTTCCTCGTGGCGGACCTTCTCTTGATTTGTCTCTTTCTCTTGCTGTACAGATCATCTCCTCCAACCGAGTCTTATCTTCGTGCCAGTTCCAGGTCTCCTCCTGCCATTCGTCCTTTATACCCCGGTTCAAAGTTCGAACATACACATTTTGTCGTGATGCACAAATTCTTGTGAAAGAAAAAAATAGTGCCCTTGTGCCTACGCCCACAGGGAGACAAACTTTATTATCAACGACCAATGGTGAAGTCTTTGCAATATTAGAGCGAAATCTTACAATCCTCCGTGGAATATACAAAAGAGGAAGAGACTTTCAAACATGAGTAAAAATAAACATGTACAACGGCAAGGTTGAAGATATGACCAATGAAGAAATAAAGGAAGCTCCTCTGGGCAAGCATCGCCCAATCTCCAGCAGTTTCTCAAGAATAGTGGTAGACGACTTCCGGCGAAAACATTAATTAAATTTTTCCAAAATTTTGAACAGAAATCTGTTATTGTGATCCGGAGTAGGATGAAAATATTACTAGTATCTTATAATTCAGGGGCCGCATCCTATAACAATCTAGAACATTTTTCTTGCTCAACGACGTTGGCCTCCGGGCATTTTTCATACCAGATTCTATTTTCTTCCAGGCCAATTTTGTATAGTTTCTTACCATGAATATTCAAAGACTAGCACGTTATCCTTATAAAATTTTTAAAGTGGAATATTTTATAAAAGGAATAAAAAGATCACAACAAGAAAAAAAGCCGAGCGTGAACCAAAATTCGAGCTTTCATACAGTATGTAACACCATTATATCAAAGGTTCATTACATTTATTTTTGTACCTTGGATTGAGACTGCTTATTCAGATATTGCAAAATGAAGTACAAATTTTATTTATCGTGATGACTCAAATATTGGTTGCTTATTTTGCATTAAAGTTCACACTCAGCTATCCTGAAAAATGTATTATTTCAATGAATTTATTTCATTAAAATTGTCGAGACTTCTCATTGAGTCAGTCCCAGGTCTCCACCTGAAATAAATGTTCAAAATTTCGGACTACACACCCTTGCTATGCCCCTGCCTTCACTTACAAGCAGAAGCCCAAAAACATGTTGACAACTGTGCCAATGACAAATGAAAATAGGGAAAAATTGATTTACAATCCAAAATGCTTCGAAAGCAGGGGACAAAATAAGATTTTTCGCGAAGTCAGGAGCTTGAACTTTTTAAAACAAAAATTAAATTGGGCACTATAGTGAATTCAATTCAAGAGACTTCAACTTTTTAAGATTTCCAGTAATTGTATTATATTTTTGACAAAGATGTGAATTTTCAACTGAATTGCTGAATTTTCGGCCAAAAAGATGAATTCATAACCAGAAAGATGGATTTTCAACCCGCAAATATGATTTTTCTACCACAAAGACTAATTCTCAACAGACCTTCTTTGAGCTACAAGCCGATAGTGAGTCGAGCGAAGTTTCAGCAGAAAAATGTTTGAGCGGAAATGTTTTCAGACAGGCACTAACATCTCTCGTATAGAAAAAATTACTCAAAATAAATTTTCAATGTAAAAATGAGGGTTTTATTTCGGCTGCGTGTTCAAGACCTAGAATTTTAGTATTCATACTTCTCTACATGCTGTGTTTCTTGACGGATTGTGAACATAGGTTAGCCTTGGTGTTTTCACTGATTCATGTTTTCAATCATATTTGAACAAATAATGTTTCAAAGTTAGCATTTTCAAGGACATCATTTTTATTCATTGAGAAATTTTGACAAAATAGAATCATTATTGATCAGTGTGCACCTGAACTCATCAAATATAAATATTTCTATCAATTTTCAACGCAATTGTCATACAAAATAATCAAACATTCTCTACAATAGTGCTGAGTTGTTTAACACATTATTTTTTCATCTCAAATGTTTTAGATTGACTGCTAGTTCGATATACAGGGTGTCACGGACTCAAGTCTGACACTGTGCGATAGGAGCACGCGCATCATCAGCGCAATTCTTTGTTGAATTGCTGTTCACCGTCTTCTATACGTCTTCTTTCTCGCTGTTTGTACCCATACACCAGCTCCATGGAGCATGGTTGACTGAGCCACTCACATTAGCAGTCGGCGCTTGTTGGGTCTCGGGCCACTTAAGTTGACCGTGAGTTACTGGGAGCCATTGTGACACCTGCTGCCTACATTATTTTCCCTCAGAAGAAGAGCCTGTCATCCATCCAGATACCTGGTTGCATCACCCCTGGCTTTTCTGTGACTACTGTCGGTCCTACCTGCATTGGTAACTATATGATGATGTATCTCTTCGTGGCTATGACCAGCTCGGTTTTCTCCGTAGCCAGGTCTAGTCCATGGTCTCATGATGCTTCTGTTGCAGTTCCATCGTGGTTCTCCCAGCAATCACCGGGAGTATGCCGTTTGCATACCCCGAAAGATATGCATCATCCAGCATATCTCTTGCTGTGGTTTTGTATATCGAGACTATCGGGGAGATAGTATCTTTATATACACATGAGGTATTCCAGGGTATTAAAGCTCTCCAATGCCTTGATCACCTTGCATTTCTCACATTCAGTTTTATCAGCAGAACAACTTTGTCGGTTTATCATCTTCCTTCTTCCACTCTAGCGATGGTGTCCATCACTTCCTGGACCGCGCGTAATGTGGAGCGTCCCTTCCTGAAGTCAGTAGGTGGGGTCCTGGAGTCAGTAAGAGTTCCGCTCTATTATTGGATGTGTCGGGAAGAATATGTCGAAGATGTGCTCCACATATATATATATATAATAAGAATTGACGTTCAAAAACGGGTAAAAATAAATATGCACAACGGCTTGGTTGAAGGTATGACCACTGAAGAAATGGGCGAAGCTCCTCTGGGCAGGCGTTTCCCAATTTCCAGAAATTTTGAAACAATATTTGTAGAGAACGTT
Organism: Andricus quercusramuli; assembly: GCA_932178445.1. Lineage (NCBI taxonomy): Eukaryota > Metazoa > Arthropoda > Insecta > Hymenoptera > Cynipidae > Andricus > Andricus quercusramuli. Next base: position 199,185 of record CAKNXH010000262.1, on the reverse strand, counting down.
CGCCAACAACATTGATTTAATTTTTCCTACTGTAAAACTGGAATATATTATTGTTTGTGATCTGAAGTAGGTTCAGAATGTTACACGTAACTGTTAATTGAGGGTCCGCATTCTATAACCGTCTAGAAAATAAACAAAAAACAATTACTAATGAAAATGTTTTATTGATTCATTTTTACATTCTCATCAAGAGAAAGTACTAGATTTGTGTACAATTCCTCCCCCCCCCCCTCCCTTCTGGTTTTTGTCAAATGTCCACGCTTTGAGACCCCCTGAATCCAAAAAACAGGTTTTTACAGAATGTCTGTCTGTCGGTCTATGAACCGACAATAATAGTTCTCAGAAAAGAAAAGAAAATATTCTCATGAAGTTTTTTAATAAAATGGAAGTTTCCAGAGTTACAACATTTTCAAAAGCCGAATGAAAAAACGAAAATTAACATTTTGAGCCAAAAAACGCACGATACGAGAAAAATCAAACACAACAAAAATTTTTCTCTTCACACGCCCTGCAAGATTATCATAATGACTTTCCAAATTTTCTTGAAAAATCGAATATTCACATTTTTATTGCACACAAAGTAATTTGAAATCCAACATTTTAATTTTACGGTCAAGCCATGCAAGATACGAAAAATGATAGTTAACAAAATTTGTGCATTTAAGGGGGATCTGCAAATTTGTTATTGTTCACTTTTTGATGGGATGTGTAGTTTTTGTTTTATTCGTACTCTTCGAGCCGCTGTTTTGCTCTCTTGTTCATAAATCAGACGGACTGCTTGGCTACAATCTAATACATTATATACTCTTGTCGCATCCCTTCTTGTTTGTATCGTAGTCGCCGAGAAATGAACCTGGGTTTCCTTCGAGCCTCCGGCTCATGCTTCATGTTTGAGATTCGCTTGCAAGCGCCTATTTTGCACACTTGTCTCACAAATAGCCATGTTTTACTACCACAGGGGTGTCCCTGCAACCAACTATTCTGGATGGGGGATGCCGCAATGTGATCCGCTGCAATGAGACTTGCCTCAAATGTTACTAGACACGAATGTGAATTGCCGAAATGCGACTTTCCACAATGTGACTTGCTGCAATATGACTTACCAGAGGTTGTCATGGACGAAATCCATCTTCATAATTCCCTCACATATTTTCAGGGTTTCTATCTTACCGGGAAACCGGAAAATTGGCAGGAAAAACCTGGGCATTTGATTCAGTGACGGGGATTTTCCTATTGCGTGTTCTAATATGCAAATTTAAAGTGGTTTCATATATCTTATTACTCATCAGAACAGAAGAAGAGAAGAAAATACAACACTATTCTCAAGAAAGCATAAAACTATTAGTTGAAGAGATAAAGGGAAGTAAAAGTATAGTGTTTGTCAGCATGAGGAACCGCAATAGTGAAATGCTATATGATACAAACAAGATAGTAGAAACTTTGGAATTTCAGAGAGACAGAGAATTGAAGAAAAAAAATATAATTTTGCCAATTGGGACAAAAAATTCCCATTATTAATCATAGTCTCCAACGACCCCAACGGGAAATATCAGGTGAATCGCCACCGTATTGTGAACTTAATTCTACAGAGAAAACACTGCAATGAAATTTATCTTTCCGATTCTCTACCATATTTTTGTTGTTTCCACCTGACCAGGCAATCGAAAAATGACAACGAATATACTGAGAATTACATTCTCTAACTGGGCGTTTCCTCTCGAATGTACTAATACGCAATCTTGAAGTGGTTTCACATATTTTTTCACTCTAATTCTAACTTGGAAAAGAGAATTCCTGAATAAATAACGATTTTCACTCGAAATAGAAGATTTTCTAAAATAAGTACAATTTCGATATGGAACAACCAATTTTCTAGAAGATTGGGACTGAGAGTGAATAAAAATTTACGACGTAGAATTTCAGTAACAAATATGTTTTTGTGTTCAGGATAGGGAATTTCTGTGAGAAACTTTGATATTTGCTTGGGACAAAAAATTTTAGTACGGGCTTATAATTTAGAGTTTGAGGCAGGGAAGTTTAGAAGAGAATTATGATTTTCCCTTCCAAACCGGGAATTTTCTAAAAGATTTAGGATTCTGAGTTTGGACATGGAATTTTAGTAGAGAAATATGCTTTTGTGTTTCTTACCACGATTTTCGTTACAGGATTATAATTTTTAATTCCGGACAGAAAATTTGAGTCAGGAATTATAATTCTCACTTTGAGACAGAGAACTATAATGAAGAAATATAATTTTGCCCATTGGGACAGGGAATTCTCATTGTGAATTGTTATTTTTACTTCATACAATCAATTTTTAACATGAATGGAGAATTCATAATATAATTCTGAAATGGAACTTGGGATTTTCGTAAGAAATAAAAAATTTTGATTTTCCAAAAGGGAATTTTCATGGCGTATTATAATCAGAAATGAGAGAAAATTTAGAAACTCAAGTGTCATACTTAAGCGTCAAAGATTATACAAGTTGTGATATCAGTTTTGACGAGTTTAGTATTTAAATTTGCTTTCTTGAAATTCGCTCTGATGAAATGTAAATATTTGAGCAGAACAAGGTTGACGTGCATTATCTGTGACGTAAAAACTGTAAGATATAATATACTATCTGATGAAGACCTTAAATATTCATTAATGTAATTTTTAATTCAGTTCTTTATTAGTAAATTAATTAGCTTTTCTTCCAATCCGGAAAGATGAAAATTGTTTATTCTCTCATTTTACACTTGGCGGCACTCCTGAATTCTGTTGGTAAATATACGAAAATAATATATCTGTAGTTTTATGTATCTTTTTTTAGCTATACGAAACTCATAATTTTTGCGCCTCAATCCTCATTCCATCTCGATTACAATTTTCCTTTTACCTCTTATTTTATTTGGTCCTAAATGAATACGACTCACATCTGAATTCTCACAGAATAATAAATAACGTGTGTGTTAAAAAAATGAATTTCGAAAATTGCCTCTATTTATACGAAATTAGTATCATATGTGCGCGTGCACATATGGTACACTCTGATAAAGACTTCGAAAAATTACTTCAAAAAATTTGTTGGGAGAGGTTTTCATTCAAATCTCACTGTTTTCAATGGGGAAGGGACTGCTACTACGAGAGAGCTTGAACATTTGTATTCTATCTACTCTTAAATTCCAAAGAACAGTTCTATGAGTCTACCAAAAATGGAATCAATGAATTTTTTCAGTAAATAAAATGAATTTTGTACCGAAATGATCATTTTTCGAAAAAAGAAATTAATGTTCAGCTAAAATAATAAGTCATCTAACAAAAAAGTTGATTTTTCACATGGCAGCACACATTTCAACCAAGTTGTTGAATTCTCAAACAAAAAATATTCATTTTTATCCAGGAAGACTAATTTATAAACCAAAAGATTCATTTCCTACCCAACGGAGAAAATCGAAGTTTCAACAAAATAGTTGAATTTTCAAACAAAGAAATTTACTATCAACTAAAATTATGAATCATCAACAAAAATTTCCGAAAAGCAAAGACGATTTTTTAAACAAAATAATATAATAAAAGAAAACAGAAACATTCATCAACCACCTAGTTGCATTTATAACTAAATACTTGACTTTCTGAACAAATAATTGAATTTTAAACAAAATATTTGAATTTTCAAATAAAATTATTAATTTTTAACAATTTCCATTTTAAGAAAGAAAAGAAACTTTCACGCAAGTGGTTCAATACATTAGAGATTCAAAAATTAATTCCAAATTAAAAAAATGAATGACAAATGCTAAACGAAAAATATAGTTGCTGATATTTCGACTAAAATTGATTTCAATTTTGGAGCAATAACAGCCAAACTACGAAGATGAATTTCATACAAAATATTTGAATTATCCACCCAAAAAATATGAATTTTCGACAAGAATTAGTTTTGAAACAAATACTTTAATTTTAAAATAAAAAAGATCAATTCCTAAACCAAAACGGAATATTCTAATTTGCGGTTAAAAATAAGTCACTCAAACAAAAAGACGAATTTACAACAAAATACGAAAATTCTCAACTAAAAACCATCAATTTTCAATCAATGGTGGAATAATTAAATTTTCATTGAAAAAAAATGAAATCTTGAACCAAATAGAAGAATTTTTGACCTGAAGAGATGAATTCTGAAACCAAAATATAATAGAAGAAAAATAAACGATTTTCTCTTCAGAGGAGAAAAAATGCTGGAAGAGAATATACAAGGAAAATTAAACCCAGTTTCTTGTTCCAGAGTTGATCTCACAAATTGAGTGACCATCTAATGACAACTCTGTTCCTCGTGTTCCTCGTGGCAGACATTCTCTTGATTTGTTTCTTTCTCTGGCCATACCTAATTCTTCGGGTTCCCAAGTCAGATCTTTTCCTCCAACCGAGTCGTCTCCTCGTGCCAGGTCCAAATCTCCTCCTGCCATTCGTCATTCTTTCGCTCTAGCTGGACTTACGATTGAAGATCTTAAATCTGTTCGGCTTGTTCCCCACATAAATCCAAACCGACGGTTCAAAATTCGAAAATACACGTTTCCTCGCGATGCACAAATCCTCGTGAGAGAAAATAATAGTATTCTTGGGCCTATGCCAACATGGAGACAAACTGTATTATGAACGACCAATAGTGAAGTATTTGCAACATTAGAGCGAAATCTTACGATCCTCCGTGGAATATACAAAAGAGAAAGAGACTTCCAAACACGAGTAAAAATAAACATGTACAACGGCAAGGTTGAAGATATGACCACTGAAGAAAAGTCTATGGCCAGCTTGGTTTTGTCCGTTGCCAGATCTAGTGCATAGTCTGATGATGCTTCTACTGCAGTTCCATCGTGGTTCTTCCAGCAATCACCAGAAGCATGTCGTTTTATACCCCAAAAGATATGCATCACCCAGCATATCTATCCTCAGGATGTCATGATACGACATTCCATCTTGTTCTCGCTGTATATTGCGACTCTATTGGAGATAGTTTCTCTATATACGCATGAGGTATTCTGGCGTCTTAAAGCTCATCAATGCCTTAATCACGTCTCATTTATCACATTCAGTGTTATCAGCAGAACCATTTTCTTGTTTCATCGTCCTTCTTCTTCTTCTACTCTAGCCATGGTGTCCATCACTACCTGGAGTACGTGTAAAGTGGAGCGTCCCGTCCTAAAGTCAGCAGGTGGGGCTTTAACGTCTTTTCCATGAGTTTACTAGAGGTTTTCAACATACACAGCGGCATGTGCGTCAATGGAGAGTTTGGATCTTCTTTCTTCTTGCTTATAAGAATAAAGCATTGGACCTTGCACTGTTTGCGGAGAACTTTTGCTTCGAATCCCATTGATCCACTTGCTGAGAGGGCTGGAGGCTTCAGGGTTATTATTTTGTAGCATAATCCTCAAGGTTCATTGTCTTCTTCCTGGCGAAGCTTCTTCTATCGGTTGCTTTTTCTTCTTTTTATAGCCTTACCCAGTTGCCTCTTGATCAGCTTTTATATCTGGACGCCTTTTCCCTTGTTCCTGTTGACGGTCTGTCTGCGTTTGATACACTTCTTTTGGGGTTCAGCAAAATCTTCATTCCAACAGTAAGTGGGGTCTCTACTTACGTGCCCTTGCTCTGAGGCATCCACTTTCAACACATACCACCCTTTGTCTTGTCCTGATATGTGCTGGTTTCTAGGCCGCCTTTCATGGTGAATTGTATATACTAGTGGTTGTTCCTACGTTGCCGGCTCGACCGAAAGTTGACGCTTAGCCTGTATTCATGGCGAAGAGGCCATGTCTCGCTGCCATTTCCGCCTCCTCACGAATCTCTTGTAGGCATAACCCATTCTACCGCCCTAGCGTTAAGATCTCCAGCCGTCATGACTCCTCCCTCAGCTTCCTGAATGACATCTTCCAGCAGGTACAGTTTTTTCTGGGAGTCCCATATGCCCTCATTTAGAGAGAGGTAGCAGCTAACATAAGTGATTCCTTTGTTCTGTATCCAGGGAAGCCGTCTTCAGGGCCGTGGCTTTCAATCACAAATTATCCTGAGTTTCGCACCCAGATGTCTGCTATTCCAAGGTTATTCGCAAACCATGTTACGGTTCCCTTGTCCCTTTGAGCTCCCTGATGATCAGGTGATTGATATCCTTCAGAACAAGCTGCTCTAGAAGATCATCCGCCACTTTGCTGCTATGCATATTCACCTCGAGAACTCTCTTCATGCCTAACTGCTTTTTGTTTTGTCGGGTGCCTGTTCAAAAAAAGCATGTTCCCGATCCTGGAGAGTGCTGCAATTTTAGGCCCTCAGGCTTATCCTACAAACTCTCACAAAGCGCGCAATGTGTTCGGACGTACAGGTGTTTTCTCTGTATCCGCTTTTGCAACATTTGTAACATAGGCCACTGCGATCTGGCTCTTTGCAAAATCTGGCTTGGTGTCCGTAGCCCAGACACTTGAATACACTGCACTTTTATACGGGCGTTTCCCAGCAGTTTATTGGCTCATTTGAGACTCCCACTGATGCATGCACGACTGCTTATACCGCGTTCGTGATTGGCGCAGCTCAAACATTTTATAACTTAAAAACCGAAACTTCAACGTAACGTATTATAAGGATGGTTAAACAATTTGATTGAACAAAGTTATCAAAAATTATTATTAAATTGTTGTTTTGTCATGGTATATAACATTAATATTATATTTGATCAAATGTGATTCTCTCTTGGAACAGGGGACATACAGTAAGAATTAGAGCTCACTTTTATAAGAAGGAAATTTTCGTTCAGAATTATAATTTGAAATGGCCGGAAATTTAAAATCGTTCATCTGGTAGACAATCTAAAAATTTTTCATTCAGACAACAAATTGCGCTTGAGCGTAAAAGATTATATGAATTGTGATATCAGTTTTAACGAATTCAGTAATCACACAGGCTGTCAACATTTTTTCCACCTATGGTTTTTGAGATATCCTAACCTAAAAGGGCAAAAATGGCTATTTTAGCCATATTTGAGGCAATATAAAATGACTAGCATTTTTTTTCTAAAAGCTGTGAATGCCGTTGGTTGGTACTCCTTCTTGTCTTCCTTTTCCATTTCTTACAGTTTCTCTTCGCCTTCTGTGCTAGTTTTTTCGTGTGGAACTGAACTGGTTGATGTGCGATATCTCGGAGAGAAGAAATCGGTTCAGGATCATGAACAAATTTGGATCACAGATTTGGTATCAGAATACCAAAGTCCTTCGGAGTCACATAGTCTGGTCTTTGGGTATAGAAAATATGTCATTTTTGTGAGCCTGTGTTACATTTTTTCCTTTAGACTCAATCCAGTGAAATGTAAATATCTAAGTAGGACAACGTTGACGCGTATTCTGTATGAGATAATGACTACAAGATACAGTATATAATCTGATGAAGAACCAGAATATTCAGTAGTAAAATTGATAAATAAATTCTTCACAATACATTGCTGGTCTTTTCCTCTTATTAGAAAAATGAAAATGGTTTCATCTCACGTCTTGTACTTGGCAGTCATCCCAGATTATATTGGCAAATATTATCAAATTATATACCTACAATTTAAAGAATATTTTTTTGAGCTCAAAGCGAATTACTGTTTTTTATAAGGAGGGCCCTTACGAAAAGATATGACAGGGAAAAAATGACAGGTGTGTCACTTTTTGTCTGTCATTTTTTCGCGACCACAAGAAAATGACAGGGAAACGACAGGCAAACTGACAGGAAAACGACCGCCGAAAATGACTGACCCTAATTGGCCATAATTTATAATAATATTGTGTAACATTATAGATTCTCAAATACTTGCAGACTTATTTGAACTTTCCTGTAAAGCTTAAAGAATCATTAGCAAGAGAAAATTATTATGAAAATTTTCATCATGAAACACCTTTCTGTAGCCTGTTGCTAATTCCGAATTATCTTCAAACACATGAATTGTGGAATGTGTTCGATTTGCCATTTTAATGCCTTCTTCTCTTTACAAAGGACTAAACTTCAGTACCACGGGCAACAATTTCAGATTATTTTCAACTTTCTTCATCCCCCAAGAAGTTCAATGCGTGCTCCTAATTTCTGATCCAACAAAGAATGGTCTCGCCACGCGCGTCTAACAAAAAGTGAACCAATCAAAGGGTCCGTAGGTTGCGCGTGGCGGAACCATTCTTTGTTGGATCATGGAATTGGAGCACGCAGTCAACCCAGTCAATTTGTTAAGGGAATGAAGAAACTTGAAAATAGTCTGAAATTTTTGCCCGTGGTACTTAAGTTTAGCACTTTGTAAGGATAAGAAGTCTTTAAAATGGCAAATCGAACAGATTCCACAATTGATGTGTTGGAAAGATAATCCGGAATTAGCAACAGGCTACAAAGAGGTGTTACATCATGAAATTTTCCATACTAGTTTTATTTTGCTAATGATTTTTCAAGCTTTACAGGAAAGTTCAAATGTTTGAACTTTCCTGTAAAGCTTATATTTGAACGATATTATAATAAATTATGGCCAATCACGGCCAGTCATTTTCGGCTGTCGTTTTCCTGTCATTCAAGAAAAAGCTAAACTAAAACAAGAATAGCATCAACTCCATAATTGTTATTTTCGAATAGCGAATATTCGTATAGAATTATATTCTGTCTTGAAGAAGGGTTTCAATTCTGAATAAGATGTATGGAATTATAAATAAGTCTTCCTTCTATTACAGAATTATAATTTCATTACCAAACTTGAATGTTCTAAATTGTAAATCTTTATAAAAGATTACATCAATTATGATATCAATTTCATGAAATGTAAATATCTGAGAGGAGCAAGGTTAACCCCGATTACCTCTGAAATAACGACTTATGACATACTATATGATCTGATCAAGATCCAGAATATTCGCTCGTAAAATTGTTGATCAAAGTCTTCATTATTACATTAATAGGCTTTTCCTAATGAGACAAGATATATGTAAATCAGAGTTTTATGCGATACAATCCAATTTCCGTCTGAATTTCTATTTTCTTTCAGACCTTATTTGAATTTTTCCTAAATAAATCCGACTTTGACCTGAATATATTCCGGGGAGTGCCGGATGTGTGTGTTGAAGGGAATTGAAAAATTTTACTAAAAAAGGTTTCACTAATAGAAATAATAAGATTCAACGATACTACGACTTTGAGAATAGTTCTGCAGAAATCCGATCTGTCAAAAAAAAAAAAGTGAATTTTCTCTTGGAAAAAATACGAAGTTTATTGCCGTTTAAGTTTTGTAATAATTAGACTGCAGATTAGCGCAAATTAACAGTTGGATGATAAGCAAGAAAAAATATACTGGAAGAAAATATATATGGAAAATTGGAATTCTCTTTCTTGTTGCAGAGTTACAATTTAGTTATTGGAAATTTAATTGGATTTTGTGTCGTTTTTCCATAAATTTAATTCGTTTATTTTCAATTTTATTTTACATTATCTAAACTGAAAATATGCAACCTAGCGGAAAGTAGTTTTGAGCAAATTTGTTGTTATAATTTGGGTGGCAAATTTTGTTTAAAAAAATGTTATTGTAGCTTGTGTCGTTTTTCCAAAACGATAATTTTTTGATATTCATAACAAGAGTTTACAAAAATGTGTAGATTTTTTCTGGTTGGACAACTTTTTTCATTTAATTTTTTTACGTCTCCTGTGAAGTTTTTCCAATAGTTCCATTTTTTATTTCAAGGCCATGTGATGAGTGTGTCGCGTGACCAGATTGCTAGCTCGCCGGCACTTTTTTTATTTATCAACTTATTTTCACACGAATAGCCACATCGAGTTAAAAGCCTGGAATTCATTCTTTATCGAAAAAAGTGAAACCCTGTTTTCCGGGTTCAGAGGGTATCAAAATGCAGAATTTCCGTGAAGAATCGTCACTTATACTTGGGACAAGGCATTTCCGTCAAGAATGGTAATTCTGTATTTAGGACAGGGAATTTTACATTCCTTTCCTCAAAACGCACTCTTACGGAATGCAAACATCTGGTGACAGAGTTTGTGTAGTTTATCTAGTCCATGTCTCCACATGAAAAAAGTCTTTAACCTAACGGCACTCAAATTCCGCTTCAAGTTTGGATTAATTGAAAATTTAAGTTTCTCGATGTTCCATGAAGATGTTGGCTATTAGAGGTGTGATTGAAGATCCGGTCGCTGCTCCTGACATTTTAGCGTAGAATTAGTTATTGAAAGAGAAGTAAGTATCATTGAAAAAAGAATTCAAACAGAATTTCATAATATCGCTTCTCATTTGACGAAACAACCTTCTTCACAAGAATATAAAATATTTTTGCAAGAAAACATAGAAAAGCAACCGAAATCTTTAAACACCATAATAACACCAACAGGGACAATGGATATAATATGAATGCGATTTGGCTCTCCGTTCTCCCGGGTTTTTGAAAAAAGACTTGATCGGCCAACCAAGTTCGACCAGTCTCCACGGTGAGGCGCTCTGGCCAGTTACAGGCATCGTCGAGAGAATATATAAGAAAAGCATAACCGGAAACTTCAGTTTCAGGTTATCCCTGAAGAAGTGACCTGCAGTGTTCACAAAACCCGAAAAACCTCCTTCGAATTTATCATAATGAATCATCATGAAAGCATTAAATCTATTAATATATCTATCATTGAATGTACATTTTTGAAGCTGTACAAAAATATGTAATTTGTGCGCTTCAATCCTCATTCCATACCAATTGTCATTTTCGTTGGAACCATATGTCCTCAGAGAAGACAAAAATAAGATTTGGCTCATTTCAATCAAGGGGCTTTGAATTTCTCAAAGGAGGTGCGTTGCCATAACTGAAAGCCAAAATATTGTATTGGAACCATCTTAAGCCTCAGACAAACAAAAACTTAATAGAATATATTACGTGTAACTAATTCCTGAAAAATTTGATAAAAAATGTAAAATGGTGTAATTCATCTTTCCAATTCTTCACCATATTCTTATGATGTCCACTCGACCTGGAAAAGATTGGGACAGGTCATAAATAAAAATTTACGACGTGGAATTTCATTAAAAAATATAATTCTGTGTTCAGGATTTATAATATAATTTTGAAATGAAACTTGGGATTTACGTAAGGAATAATTAAAAATTTTGATCCCCAAAAAGGATCATATCAATTATGATATCAGTTTTAGCGAATTAAGCAATTACATCTTTTTCCTTGGAATTCACCCTAATGAAATGTAAATATTTGAGCAGAACAAGGTTGGCGTGCATTATCCGTGACATAAAAACTGTAAGATATATTATACAATCTGATGAAGAACTAAAAGATTCATAAAGTTAATCGTAAATTCAAGTGTTTCTCAGTACATTAATTAGCTTTTCTTCCGATCCGAAAAGATGAAAATTGTCTTTTCTCTCATTTTATACTCGGCGGTACTCCTTAATTCTATTGGTAAATATACTGAAATATTATATCTGTGATTTTATGTAAATATTTTTCAGCTTTACGCAACTCATAATTTTTGTGCCTTAATCCTCATTCCACCTCAATAACAATTTCCCTTTGATCTCTTATTTTATTTGGTCCAAAATAAGTACGACATATATGTGCATTTTTACGGGAGGATAAAGAAAGTGTGCGTTAAAAAATGGAATTCGGAAAGTATTCCTATTGATACGAAATTGGTGACAGATGTGCGCGAGCACATATGGTACAATCTGATAGCTGATAGCTTTTCAGCTGACTTCACAGTTGCTCTATTCTTCTTTTCAGTAATAATGTTCAAAAATTTAACAAATGATACTGTTTCTATGACAGGGTTTGAACATTTGTATTCTATCTATTCTTAAATTTTCAAGAACAGTTCTGTACGTCCACCAAGAATGGAATAAGTGAACTTTCAGAAAACAGAATTACTTTTATACCAAAATGAACAATTTTGGAAAATTGAATTATCAACCCAAAAATATGAATTTCTGACAAAAGTTGGTTTTGAATCAAATAGGAGATGAATTTTGAAACCAAAATCTAATAGAAGACAAACACATACTGGAAGAGAATATACAATGGAAATTGAACCTCTATTTCTTGTTCCAGAGTTGAGCTCACAAATGGATCGACCATCTAATGACGACTCTGTTCCTGGTGTTCCTCGTGGCAGACCTTCTCTTGATTTGTCTCTTTCTCTTGCCATACCTAATTCTTCGGGTTCTCAAAACAGATCTTCTCCTCCAGCCGAGTCTTCTCTTCGTGCGAGGTCCAGGTCTCCCCCTGCCATTCGTCCTTTATACCCCCTAGGTGGATTTACAGTTGAAGAACTTAAATCTGTTCGGCTTGTTCCCTACATAAATCCGAACCGAAGATTCGAAATTAGAACATACACTTTCCCTCGTGATGCACAAATTCTTGTGAAAGAAAAAAATAATGTCCTTGTGCCTACGCCCACAGGGAGACAAACTGTATTATCAACGACCAATGGTGAAGTCTTTGCAATATTAGAGCGAAATCTTACAATCCTCCGTGGATTATACAAAAGAGGAAGAGGCTTTCAAACACGAGTAAAACTAAACATGTACAACGGCAAGGTTGAAGATATGATCAATGAAGAAATAAAGGAAGCTCCTCTGGGCAAGCATCTTCCAATCTCCAGCAGTTTCACACGAATAGTGGTAGACGACTTCCGGCGAAAATATTAATTAAATTTTTCCAAAATTCTGAACAGAAATCTGTTATTGTGATCCGGAGTAGGATGAAAATATTACTAGTATCTTATAATTCAGGGGTCGCATCCTATAACAATCTAGAACATTTTTCTTGCTCAACGACGTTGGCCTCCTCTAAATGGCCATTATGAATCCTCCCTCAGCTTCCTGGACCCTTATTGGGAGTCAGGTAGCAGCTTACATAAGTGACACATAAGCGCTAGCAGTTTTTAGAACCTAAAATTACTGATCGTATCGTATATCGTATATGAAGTATATTATTTTTGCACATTCGGGTTAGGTTATCTCGAAAACCTGACGTAGAGGACAAATTTGGATCACGGATTCGGTCTCAATCTAATGAGATGTAAATATCTAAGCAGGACGAGGTTAACTTGTATTATGTATGAGATAATGACTATAAGATGCACTATGTAATCTGATGACGACCGAGAAAATTTATTAGTTCAATTGTTAATTAAATTCTCCATAATACATTGCTGGTCTTTTCCTCTTATTAGAAAAATGAAAATGGTTTCATCTTACGTCTTGTACTTGGTAGTCGTTCTCAATTATATTGGTAAATATTATCAAATTATATACCTATAATTTGAAGCATATTTTTTCAAGCTCAAAGCAAATCAGAATTCAATACAGAATTCATACCATATGTACGCGTGCACATATGGTACATTCATACGAGTCATCTACAAATTACGTAATAGTGGAATTGTGTAAATTTTACTTGAAAAATTAGTTTCCGACCGAGGAAAGAATGGATTTTCAACAAAATGGTTGAATTTCAAACCCAACAGTAAAATTTTCGAACTTCAAAGACGAATTCTTAACCCAAAATATAATAGAATTTTCGATTAAAGGAAATGAACTTTCAAGGAAAAACAGTTTGATTTTCGTATATGTTCTATCAATACAGGTTTAATTCAAGAAAGGATCGAAAAAAAATTTGTTTTCGAACGGCCCTCCTCTTTCTAGAAGATAAGCATATGCCGGAAGAAAATAGACAAGGAAGATTGAACCTCTGTTTCTTGTTGCAGAGTTAAGCTTACAGTTCGAGCGCTCACCTGATGGCGACACCACTCCTGGTGTTCCTCGTGGCAGAACTTCTGATTCTCTTGATTTGTCTCTTTCTCTTGCCACACCTCATGCTCCAGATTCTGCAGTCAGATCTCCTTCTCCTGCTGATCCTCATCTTCGTGTCCGCTCGAGGTCTCCTCCTGCCATACGTTCTTTTCTTCACCTAGGGAGACTCAAAATTGAGGAGCTTAGCTCCGTTTGGCTTATTCCCCACTCAAATCCTAACCAGAGATTCGAAACTCGAAGTTACACTTTTCCTCGCGATGCATCAATTCATTTGAGAGAAAGATATAATGCCCTTGGGCCCATGCCAACCAGAAGACAAACTGTATTATCAACGTCTAATGGCGAAGTCTTTGCAATAGTAGAGCTAAATATAATTCTTCGTGGAATATATATAATAAGAATTCACGTTCAGACACGCGTAAAAATAAATATGCACAACGGCTTGGTTGAAGATATGCCCACTGAAGAAATGGACGAAGCTCCTCTGGGCAGGCGTTACCTAATTTCTAGAAATTTTGAAACAATATTTGTAGAGGACGGTCGCCAACAACATTGATTTAATTTTTTCTATTGTAAAACTGGAATATGTCATTGTTTGTCATCTGAATTAGGTTCAGAATGTTACAAGTAACTGTTAATTCAGGGGCGGCATTCTATAACCGTTTAGATAATAAACAAGAAACAATTACAAATGAAAATGTTGTATTGATTTATTTTTACATTCTCATGAAGAGAAGGTGCTAGATTTGTGTACAATTCCCCCCCCCCCCCACCCGCTTTTTTTCCAATGTCCACGCTTTGGGACCCCCTGAACCCAAAGAACAGGTTTTTACAACAGGTCTGTCTGTAGAGTTTGAGCTTGTTCGCACGATAACATTCAAAAGAATCAACCTATGGGATTGGGCTTTGGAACATTTTTTTCAATATTCAGAAATTCTATTAACCGACACTAATAGTACTCAGAAAGGAAAAATAAATATTCTCATGACGTTTTTTGATAAAATGAAAATTCCCAGAGGTGTCCCTGCAACCAACTATTCTGAATGGGGGATGCCGCAAGGACATCCGCTACATTGAGACTTGCCTCAAATGTTAATGGACACAAATGTGACTTGCCGAAATGCGACTTGCCACTATGTGAGTTGCTGCAATATGACTTACCAGAGGTTGTCATGGATGAAGTTCATCTTTATAATTCTCTCACATATTCTCAGAGTTTCTAACTGACCGGGAAATGGGGAAATGGACAGGAAATTGCTGGGCATTTGATTCAGTGACCGGAATTTTTCTATGAATGTACTAATATGCAAATTTAAAGCGGTTTCATATATTTTATTACTCATCAGAACAGAAGAAGAGAAGAAGAGAAGAAAATACAAAACGATTCTGAAGGACGCATAAAACTATTATTTAAAGAGATGAAGGGAAGTAAAAGTACAGTGTTTGTAAGCATGAGAATCTGCAAAGGTGAAATGCTATATGATACAAACGGGAAAGTATAAGCTTTGAAATTTCAGTGAAGAATTGAAACTTTCAGTTTGAGCCAGGGAATTGAAGAGAAGAAATATACTTTTTCTAATTGGCACGAAAAATTCTCATATGATAAACCTCTTTTGTGTCAAGAATTGGAGAGAAGACACTGCAATGAAATTTATCTTTAAAATTGTTAACATATTTTTCTTGTGTCCACCTGACCAGGCAATCGAAAAATGACAAGGAATATACTGAGAATTACATTCATTAACCGGTCGTTTCCTTTCGAATGTACTGATACGCAAACTTGAAGTGGTTTTACATAATTTGCACTCTAATTCTAACTTGGAAAAAAGCATTCATGAATAAATAGCGAATTTTCTAGAAGATTGGGACTGAGAGTGAATAAAAATTTACGACGTAGAATTTCAGTAACAAATATGATTTTGTGTTCAGGATAGGAAATTTCTGTGAGAAATTTTGATATTTGCTTGAGAGAAAGAATTTTAGTACAGGCTTATAATTTAGAGTTTGATACAAGGAAGTTTAGAAGAGAATTACGATTTTCCCTTCCAAATTTTCGGTACAGGATTATAATTTTTAATTTGGGACAGAAAATTTGAGTGAGGAATTATAATTCTAACTTTGATACAGCGAATTATAATGAAGAAATATAATTTTGCCCATTGGGACAGGGAATTCTTATTCTGAATTGTAATTTTTACTTCTATTAGGGAGTAATACCCAGGAGGGAAGTGGGAATTGGAAAGCCGAGATCGGGTTGAACACAAGGACAACGCCATTTCCTTTTATTAAAGGTAGTAAACGTCTATTCACACTTGAATCATGAAAAGCCTAATAATATTCTCCCAAGATAGGCACAACGATTTCCCACATATGAGCGCGCCGATTAGACAAAAAGGCGCGGCGATTGCGAAGGGTACGCGTGCCGAATACACCGTGAGGCACAACAATTTCCCCAGAGGGTAGGCACTGTCTTTACGATATCCAAATGGAAAAGACCGGTTGAGTCCGCTAGCGACGGAGCAAGACTGGCTCCGCCCGGCGACGGTGATCGTGTTGTCTGAAACCTCAGGACCCCTCGGGGGGTTCCGTCCTGGTTCGAGTGCGACCCCGCGTCTCTTTCGTATGGGGTCTCGTCCCGAGTTCACCCTGTTGTAACTATTCTGTTACACTCCCCCTCCCGCGCGGGGGTTTGGGTGTATTCCTGAGAATTTTTCAGAGTTCTCTGTCGAGTTCCTGTATGGTATGGAGGTCTATGTTTATGTCCAGTTTCCAAGTGTCGTTGTTTGTTTTTGTGTCATTGGTAATTCGTGTTATTTCAATGTCCAGTAGATTTTGAATTTTCCTGTTAATGTATTCCCATCCTCTTTTTATGTACGTTTTTACGTCGTCGTTTGGAGTTGTGTAGTTTTGTCTGTGTCTAAAGGACCTATCGTTGCAAAAGGTGTCGTGTATCATGTGAATATGTGTGGGTATGTATTTTTCGCAGAATTAGCATTCGAAGTTCTCTGGATTTGTCCTTATGTTATTTTTCAAAAGCGCGGTGTTCTCTGTGATTTTTCTGTTCCATTTCTCTTCTGTGGTTCCCCTGCTCCTGTGACATATATGAAAAAAATAGAAAGAAAGAAAAAAAATTGTCTTTTGGAGTTGCGATTGAGTTGACACCACGTTTTATCCTGCAGGATTTTTTATTATTTTAATTAGATTATCGTAGTCTTGTGAGTGGGGTCTTTGTATGGTTCATAAATCTGTTTAATAAAGTTCTGATTTAGCAAGAGTAATACAATAAAAAAAATGGTTTTATTTATAAAGAGTAAAGTAATAATAAAAATGTTGAGTCTGGGGTTTTTTTTTTCTTAATCCTTCATCTTGTTTTTCTTTTGCTGTTCGAAGATGAATCTTAATACTTCGCTGTTCCTTCTTTTTTTTTTAAATACGCCTCTCCTCGGTTATCGTTTTTTCCTCTCTGAGTCTCTCGATTTCCCTCCTGTTTTCTTCCTCTTTTCTTTGTTTTTCTGCTTCTTCTCTCCTCTTGCGTGTGTTTTCCCATGAAAGTGCTCTTTCCTTTTCCTGTTCGATTTTTCTTCTCTTTATTCTCTCTGATTCGTCCTTCTTGAGGTTTTCCAGTTTGTTTTGAAATTCTTTATGGAGTTGGTAGCTTTGGATGTAGGCTTTTCTTTCGAATTCCATGGTTAGTTTGTGAATTTTTTCTCACAGATCCTAGTTTTTTTGTTCTTCCTTGTTTGGTTTTCGTCGTCGTTTCTGTTCGATTTGGCCTCCTACCGCGCCCTCTTCTTCTTCAGTTTTCGACTCATGGTGTCGTGTTTTCTGTTCTCTGGGGTAGCCGCCTTCATAGCCCTCAAAGATTGGGTAGTATTTTTCTATTTTTACTGCTTCGTATTCTTCTTTGTCCAGGTGTAGTGGGTCCCCATAATTATCGCTTCCTGCTGAACCTTCTTTTTGTTTTATTTTTCGAGGGTTCCGATTTGTGTCTCCTTCCCCTGCGCCTTCTTCTGGTGAACAATCTGTGGCCTTTAGATTTTCTCTTCGAGAGGGCATCAGGGTCTAGGTTTGAACTACCTTTACGATATATGACTTCGTAGTTATATTCCAATAATTCTAATGCCCATCTAGCTAATCGGCCAGTGGGGGTTTTTAGGTTATGGAGCCACTTTAACGCTAAGTGGTCCGTGATTACTTTAAAGCTGTAACCTTCTAAATATAGCCTCAATTTTCGTATGGCCCAAACTACC
This sequence comes from Andricus quercusramuli, assembly GCA_932178445.1. NCBI lineage: Eukaryota > Metazoa > Arthropoda > Insecta > Hymenoptera > Cynipidae > Andricus > Andricus quercusramuli. The sequence continues at coordinate 181,140 of CAKNXH010000262.1, read as the reverse complement.
GCTAGGCATTCTTTTTCAGATGCCATTTTTGGAAAGCCTCATCTTGTTCTAATCCCCAATCCCATGGTTTGTCTTTTTTAAGTAGTCTGTTCATCGGTTCTATTATTTCGGCAAAGTGTGGAACGAACTTTCTGTACCAACTTGCCATCCCTATTATGCGCTGTAATTGTGTAATATTTTTAGGTTTAGGGAAGTCTAGGATTGGTTGAATTTTTTCTCCGTCTATTTGGAGTCCTTTGTCGTTGACTTTAAAACCTAAGTATTTGATTTCCGAGCAGCCGAACTCGCATTTTTTCGGACTGATCGTTAAATTTGCATCATTGATTTTATCGAACACGATATTCAAATATTTTAAATGGTCTTCGAAATTTTGAGTCACAATCACTATGTCGTCTAGATAACAAAAAAGTTTGGCTTTAAATCTGGAGTGATGATTTTATTCATCAGTCTCTAGAAAGTGGCTGGAGCATTGGTTAAACCAAATGGCATCCTTTTTCCAGGGACTGTGAATTCTGTAATTGGTTTTAAATTTTCTTCTAATGAAATTTGTAAATACGCTAATTTGAAATCAATTTTTGAGATAAATTTTGCCGATCTTACAGTGTCCAGAATTTCTGTCATGAGTAGAATGGGGTAGAGGTCTTTTTTAGTAATATTATTAATCTTTCTGATGTCTGAACAGAATCTATAATCTTTACCCGGTTTTTTGATCATCACTATAAGGTTTGACCAATCAGAGCAAGACGGTTCGATTATGAGTTCTTCTAATAATTCATCCACTCTCTGATAAATTATTTCTTCGATTTCAGGGCTCACGTGGTAGTATCGCTGTTTTATAGGATCGTGGCCCTGCACATCAATTTTATGTTTCGTCAAATGGGTTGCCCTATGTTCCTTTCCCTGGTGAATTTTTATTTTGTTCTCTAAAAGTTTTCCTAGTTGGGATTGTTTGGTTTCGTTTAGCTCAACAATACCCTTGCAATATTCTGGCGAACAATAATTTTGTTCGCCGATTTTTCTTAAGGTATCCGTAATATTATTTAACTTAACCGCTTCATTTTCCAAATAAATCCATTGATTCGTATTATCCCTTTCTGATATCTCATTCACTTTTTGAGATCCAGTTTCCGATTTTTTCCGATTGGTAACATTGTTATTTTTCCAAAGATTAACATCGCAATTTCTGTATTTGTTTTCGTATTCGCTATTAAGATAAATTTTTCCTGAATTATTTTTCATGCCCTTTTTCCTAATTCTAGGTTTATCTAAATTGAATGAGTCTTCTATGCACGAATCGTCGCTAGTGTCGGGGTTGGGGATGCTCTCTAGGGGTTGGAATTTGATTGCTCGTAGGGATGCTCATTAGGTTTGGGATATCCTTCGTAGGGGTTTTTACTGGAATTTGGGCGTTTTTTGTTTTTTAGGATTGGTTGGGATTGATAGGTAGTTGGGGGATTTCGCTATCTTTTAACGTCCGGCTGATTTTGTTAAGCTCTCTAGAACTTTTAAGGTCGACGCTACCTCCGAATTTCGGATTGTTTTCTGAATCCCTATTTTCTTCTTTTTTGATGGATGGTTCATTCCTAATTTTTAACTTTTTACCTTCTTTGTTCTCTTTAGTTGTAACGTGGGGGGACTCCCTGGTAACGACCAAGTTTCCGATTGATAATAATTTAAGATCATCCGTAGGGCTTTTAGCATGTCCGTGCCTAAAATACCTACGGAGTTTAATTTTGGGACCAACCTGAACACTACGTGTTTTGTATATTTACCGAGTCTAATTGGGTTCACTGCTTGCCGAATTATGTCAACTGTTTCACCGTTTGCGACCATTAATTGTCGTGAGACGGGTTTAAAAATTGAAATTTTGGAATTATGGATTTTTTTCAGTAACTCCTAGCCCGCGTACGAATGTGTGGCACCAGTATCCACTAATATTCGAAATAAGGTATCTCCGAATTTTGTCATTAGATGAAAACGTGTTTCCGTTATTTCATCTTTGTCCGAGTTCAGATATTCTGGCGTTTCGGTAGTAGTTTGTAATATTTTTGGATCTAATACCCGCCCCTCCAGTTTCCCTGGTTATGTGCATAGTAAGGGCATTCTCTTTTGAAGTGCCCCGTTAAACCACAATAATAATAATTTGAATTGTTTGTGTTATTATTCTGTTTTTTGTCCGAGTTTGGACTTGTTTCTTCTTTTGAGTCTTTATTATTATTGTTACTCGGTTTTTTAATCTTATTCCCGAAGTTCGTTTCTTGGTAATTTTGTTCGGTGTTATTATTTCTTGAATTACTTTCGGCTTTTTCTGGGGGGAATTCTATCATTGGTTTATTTTGAACTTGATTCGAGCCTCATGACATTTGGTTGAATATTGGTAACATTTGATTATAGGGGTTGTAGGGATATATGGGTATGCAGCTTGTGAATCTAGGCTGGAAGTTTGGATGGAAACCAGGTGGGAATCTAGACCTGAAATAAGGTCTGAAGTTTTGTTGATTTTGCTTTTGAAAAGGCGGGAATGGAGATCCAAATGGTGAAAATGGAAATCGCTTTTTGTATTGTTTTTTACCCTGGTAGTTTTGGTTTGGATATTCGCTTTTGTTATTATTTTTACCGATATTATTTTCCTGTTTATCATCTTTGATATTTTCTGGGTTATTTTTATCCCCGTTACGGTAAATAATTTCCTTATTTCTGTCAGGTATGAGTGAATGTCTTGAGTCCGTTTCTGGTTACAAAATTGGATTTTTTGTCTAATTTCCTCGGAAAATTTTTTATCTATATATACATTTTTAAAATCCTCGAAAAAGTCGGATAAATGTCTCCAGGAATTTTTATTTATCTTGCACCAATCTTTTGCGTCTTCAATTAGTAGGGCGTCTAAATTTTCTAAAATGTAACGGTTGTTTATTTTGTGCCCCCTTTTAAATCTTTGTAACTCTTCCAGGAAATGCGCGGGACTATCGTCTTTATCATTATGAAATTTAATTGGCCAATTACTCATAATTTGAAAGGGTGTTTGGATCATTCCGAAAGGAAAATAAGTTGCTGGGACTGTCAAATTATTTAAATTATTTTCAGGTTAGCTATCAGTATCTGTATTATTTGTATGGATTCTAGGATGTCTGTTTGACCTTTCCCTTGTTGTCGTGAATTGAACGGGTTGTCTGTTATGAGTTTCGCTTCTATTTTTCCTAGTATTTGGTTCTATTATTTTCTTTCTATGTTCGAGAGAACTATTTTCTGGCGGGTCCAGTCTAATTCCTAAATTATTTGCCCTTTTTCCCTGTTCTTTAAGAAATCTTTCTTTTTGTTTATTCATAAATTCGTTGAATTCTATCGTTTCTAGAAGCTCGTCCGTTTCAAAAAGGAACTGTGTATTGTTTTCTAAAAAGGAATCGCAATCGAAAGTTTTGTTATCTATTTCCTGTCTTGTTTTGTTTCTGGGATAGGGTCCATCTAAATTTGGTAGATCTTCATGATCCCAAAAGAATGTATTGTCGATGGGTTCACAAGTTTTATTTCGGGTTTGGGTTAGGTCTATTATTGTTGGTGGGATAATTTTGTTTTTGATTGTGCCCGACCTGAGCTTCATTTATCTTGGAATCGTTAGAATTTGTATTTATTAGACACCCTGTATAATTATCCAATTTAATTTCTCAGGTATAAATTTAAATAAAGTATAGAGAATGGTTTGAAAATGAGCGTCAAAAATGGAGTTTCGAGTGTTAATTTTGGTTTTAAATTGTGTCCCCTTTCCTCGGCGGGTTTTGGTTTTTAGGAAGAAAAGGTCGCTTTTTTAGTTGGGCGCCAGATATTAGGGAGGAATGCCGAAGAGGGAAGTGGGAATTGGAAAGCCGAGATCGGGTTGAACACAAGGACAACGCCATTTCCTTTTATTAAAGGTAGTAAACGTTTATTCACACTTGCATCGTGAAAAGCGGGCAACGGCCAGTGGGTGCCTACCGATGGCTGTGACGCAGAGTGGGCTAGTTGCCCATTGAGGGTGAAAGGCGAAAAGGCCCGGCGAGAGCCAAAGGAGAAGTGCGACTCGCTCCCCTAGATGACGGCCCAAGTTGGTGGTCCAGGTCGCCGGATTCCGAGACGGGAGGCACGAGGGTCCCAAGATAGGCACAACGATTTCCCACAGATGAGCGCGCCGATTAGACAAAGAGGCGCGGCGATTGCGAAGGGTACGCGTGCCAAATACACCGTGAGGCACAACAATTTCCACAAAGGGTAGGCACTGTCTTTACGATATCCAAATGGAAAAGACCGGTTGAGTTCGCTAGCAACGGAACAAGACTGGTCCCGCCCGCTGACGGTGATCGCGTTGTCTGAAACCTCAGGACCCCTCGGGGGGTTCCGTCCTGGTTCGGGTGCGACCCCGCGTCTCTTTCGTATAGGGTGTCCTCCCGAGTTCATCCTGTTGTAACTATTCTGTTACACTTCATTAAGCGTCAAAGATTAGACAAGTTGTGATATCAGGTTTGACGAGTTCAGTTTTTAAATTTGCTTCCTTGACGTAAAAACTGTAAGATATATTTTACAATCTGATGAAGACCTTAAATATTCATTAATGTAATTGTTAATTCAGTTCTTTATTAGTACATAAATTAGCTTTCCTTCCAATCCGGAGAGATGGGAATTGTTTCTTCTCTCATCGTATACTCGGCGGTACTTCTGAATTCTGTCAGTAAATAGACGAAAATAATGTATCTGTAGTTTCATGTGAATGTTTTGAAGCTATACGCAACTCATCATTTTTGCGCCTCAATCCTCATTCCATCTCAATTACAATTTGCCTTTAACCTCTTATTTTATTTGGTCCTAAATGAGTAGGACACACATCTGAATTCTCACGGAATAATAAATAACGTGTGTTAAAAAAATGAATTTCGAGAAGTGTCTATTGATACGAAATTAGTACCATATGTGCGCGTGCACGTATGGTACACTCTGATAAAGACGTCGACAAGTTACTTCAAAAGTTTGTTGGGAGAGGTTTTCATTCAAATCTCACTGTTTTTAATGGGGAAGCGACTGCAAATACTTACTCAAGAAATAGTTAAAAAACTTGATTCACAGTAGCGCCAATCTGCGCTTTAGTGATAATGTTGAAAAATCTAACAAATGATGTTGCTACTATGAGAGAGTTTGAACATTTTCATTCTATCCATTCTTAAATTTCAAAGACCAGTTCTATGAGTCTACCAAAAATGGAATCAATGAATTTTCAGTAAACGGACTGAATTTTATACAGGAACGAACATTTTTCGGAAAAAGAAATGAACGTTCAGCTAAAATAATAAGTCATTTAACAAAAAAATTTATTTTCGACACGGCAGTACAAATTTGAACCAAGTTGTTGAATTCTCAAACAAAAAATATCCACTTTTAACCAAGAAGATAAATTTGTAAACTAAAAGATTCATTTCCTACCCAACAGAGAAAATCGAAGTTTCAACAAAATAGTTGAATTTTCAACCAAAGAAATGTACTTTCAACTAAAATTATGAATCATCAACAAAAATTTCCGAAAAGCAAAGATGATTTTTTAAACAAAAGAATATAATAAATGAGATAGCAATATTCATCAACCACCTAGTTGCATTTAGAACTGAATAGTTGACTTTTTGAGCAAATAATTGAATTTTAAACAAAATATTTGGATTTTCAAATAAAATTATGAATTTTTAATAATAATTTCCATTTAAAGAATAAAAATAAACATTCAAGCAAGTGGTTCAATATATTAGAGATTCAAAAAGAATTCCAAATTAAAAACAATGAATGACAAATGCTGAACGAAAAATATAGTTGCTGATATTTCGACTAAAATTAATTTCAATTTTGGAGTAATAACAGCTAAAGTTCACAAAAAAATGTCGACGTAATAGTTAAGGAAGATTTTTCAGATGGGAGAGAACAACAATTCCAACAAAATTATTGAATTTCCCAACCAAGAAGACAATACTTCAACAAAAGTGTTCAATTTTCAATAAAGAAAGATTTTGCAGTCAAGAGAGAAGCAAAATCATAATCAAACTTTTGAATTGTCAAAATACAAAGATGAATTTCATACAAAATAATTGAAGTATTCACCCAAGAATATGAATTTTTGACAAGAGTTAGTTTTGAAACAAATACTTGAATTTTAAACTAAGGAAGATCAATTCCGAAACAAAAACGGAATATTTCAATTTGCGTTTAAAAATAAGTCACTCAAACAAAAAGACGAATTTACAACAAAATACAAAAATTATCAACTAAAAACCATCAATTTTCAATTACTGGTGGAATAGTTAAATTTTCATTGAAAAAAATGGAATCTTCAACCAAATAGAAGAATTTTTGACCTGAAGAGATGAATTCTGAAACCAAAATATAATAGAAGAAAAATTAACGATTTTCTCTTCAGAGGAGAAAAAATGCTGAAAGAGAATATACAAGGAAAATCAAACCCAGTTTCTTGTTCCAGAGTTGATCTCACAAATTGAGTGACCATCTAATGACGACTCTGTTCCTCGTGTTACTCGTGGCAGAAATTCTCTTGATTTGTCTCTTTCTCTTGCCATACCTAATTCTTTCGCTTCCCAAGTCAGATCTTCTCCTCCAGCCGAGTCGTCTCCTCGTGCCAGGTCAAAATCTCCTCCTGCCATTCGTTATTCTTTCGCTCTAGCTGGACTTACAATTGAAGATCTTAAATCTGTTCGGCTTGTTCCCCACATAAATCCAAACCGACGGTTCAAAATTCGAACATACAATTTTCCTCGCGATGCACAAATTCTTGTGAGAGAAAATAATAGTATTCTTGGGCCTACGCCAACATGGAGACAAACTGTATTATGAACGACCAATAGTGAAGTATTTGCAACATTAGAGCGAAATCTTACGATCCTCCGTGGAATAGACAAAAGAGAAAGAGACTGTGTGTCAGCAGAACAATTTTCTTGTTTCATCGTCTTTCCTCTTCTACTCTAGCCATGGTGTCCATCACTTCCTGGAGTACGTGTGAAGTGGAGCGCCCCTTCCTAATGTCAGTAGGTGGGGCTTTAACGTCTTTTCCATCAGTTTACTAGAGGTTTTCAACATACACAGCGGCCTGTACGTCAATGGAGAGTTTGTATCTTCTTTCTTCTTGCTTATAGGAACCCAGCATTGGACCTTGCACTGTTTGCGGAGAACTCTAGCTTCCAATCCCATTGATCCACTCCCTGAGAGGGCTACAGGCTTCAGGGTTACTATTTTGTAACATAATCCCCAAGGTTCATCGTCTACTTCCTGGCGAAGCTTCTTCTATCGCTTGCTTTTTCTTCTTTTTGTAGCCTTGCCCAGTTGCCTCTTGTTTAGCTTTTATTTCTGAACGCCTTTTCCTTTTTCCTGTTGACGGTCTGTCTGCGTTTAATACAAATCTTTTGGGGTTCAGAAAAATCTTCATTCCACCAGTAAGTGGCGTCTCTACTTATGTGCCCTTGTTCTGAGGCATCAAAACTTTGAGGACCCAGCTTATGATCAGCATGGTGGCTTTCACAAGTGTTTTCACCTCCATGTGAAATCTCTCCATGAAGCTGCCCTGTCTTCTGGCTATCGTCAGGGATCTTTCACATCCACTTTGAACACATACTAACCTTCTGTCTTGTCCTGATATGTGCTGGTTTCTAGGCCTCCTTCCATGGTGGATTGTATATACTAGTGATTGTTCCTACGTTGCCGGCTCGACCGAAAGTTGACGTTTAGCCTGTATTCATGACGAACTGCCATGTCGCGCTGCCATTTCCGCCTCCTCACGAATCTCTTCTGGGCATAGTCCATTCTAGCGCCCTAGCGTTAAGATTTCCAGCCGTCATGACCAGAGTCACATAAGTGACTCCTTTGCTCTGTATCCAGGGAAAGTCGTCTTCAGGGCCATGGCTTTCAATCACAAATTATCCTGAATTTCGCACCCAGATGTCTAGAATATCATCCGCCACTTTGCTGCTTTGCATATTTACCTCGAGAACTCTCTTGATGCCTAACTGTTTTTTGTTTTGTCGGATGCCTGTCTGAAAAAAGCATGTTCCCGATCCTGGAAAGAGCTTCAATTTTAGGCCCTCAGGCTTATCCTACAAACTCTCACAAAGCGCGCAATGTGTTCGGACGTACAGGCGTTTGCTCTGTATCCGCTCTTGCAACATTTGTAACATAGGCCGCTGCGATCTGTCTCTTTGCAAAATCTGGCTTGGTGTCCGTAGCCCAAACATTTTAAAAATCGGTCAATCTATACATTTCGTCCCACCCTGCTCCTGATCCACTGCGCTTTCATACGGGCGTTTTCCAGCAGTTTATTGGCTTGTTTGACACACCCACTGACTCTTGAAACAGGGGACATACAGTAAGAATTAGAACTTACTTTTATAAAAAGGAAATTTTCGTTCAGAATTATAATTTGAAATGACCGGGAATTCAAAAGCGTTCATCTGGTAGACACTATGCAAATTTTTCATTCAAACAACAAATTGCGCTTGAGGGTAAAAGATTATACGTATTGTGATATCAGTTTTAACGAATTCAGTAATTACACAGGCCGTCGACATTTTTGCCACGTCAGCTTTTTGACATATCCTATCCTAAAAGTGCAAAAATGGCTATTTTATCCATATTTGAGGCAATAAAAAATTATCAGAATTTTTCTTCTAAAAGCTGCTAATGCCGTCGGTTAGGACTCCTTCTTGTCTTCCATTTCCATTCCTGATGACTCCGAACTGATTTGTTTTTTCTGAGATATGACGCACTAACCATTACAGTTTCTCTTCGCCTTCTCTGCTAGTTTTTTCATGTGGAACTGAAATGGTTAATATGGTTAAGAATAGCCATTTTTCCACATTCGGATCAGTATATTTTAAAAACCTGACGTATAGAAAAAATCTGGATCACAGATTCAGTTTCAGAATACCAAAGTCCTTCGGAGTCACATAGTCTGGTCTCTGGGTACAGAAAATATATCATTTTTGTGAGCCTGTGTTACATTTTTTCCTTTAAACTCAATCCAGTGAATTGTAAATATCTAAGTAGGACAAGGGTAACGCGAATTATGTATAAGATAATGACCAAAGATACATTATATAAACTGATGAACAACCAGAATATTCATTAGTAAAATTTTTATATAAATTTTTCATAATGCATTGCTGGTCTTCTTCTCTTATTAGAAAAATGAAAATAGTTTTTTCTCGTGTTTTGTACTTGGCAGTCATCCTAAATTATATTGGTAAATATTACAAAATTATATACCTAACATTTGAAGCATATTTTTTTGAGCTCAAAGCAAATCAGAATTTAATACAGAATGCGTACCATATGTGCGCGTAAACATATGGTACATTTATACGGGCCATCTAAAAATTACGTAAGACGATTTGGAAGTAGAGGATTCAATCAAATCTTACTGTTTTTTATAAGGAGAGGACTAAAAGATCTTATTCAAGAAAAAGCAAAACTAAAAACAAATACATTCAACTCCATAACTCCATCGACAAAAAACAATTATAATACACCAGACCGGTAATCTGTGAGACCTAGGTTCCTATCCCAACGGAGCTAGAAGTGCATTTTTTTGCAGCTTAAAACTAAAACTATTCTAGTTTAGACTAGATATGTTGGACCAAAAGTAATAGCCCCTTTTCTCTTCGGAAGAGGAAAATAGGCCAAAAGGGAATACACAAGTATAATTGAACTTTTATTTCTTGCAGCAGGGTTGAGTTTACAGTTTGATTGCTTACCTAATGGTGAGCCTATTCCTGGTGTACCTCGTGGCGGACGTTCCCTTTTTCCTGAAAGGTCTCCTGCCACACATTATCCTCAGGGTTCTCCAGTCAGGTCCTCTCTTCCTGCCGAAACTTCTCTTCATGCCAAATCCAGGTCTCCTCCTGCCATTCGTCCTTCTTTTCACCTGAGTGGACTTACAAATCAACAACTTAGATCTGTTCGACTTTTTCCCCACATAAATCCAAACCGGCGCTTCAAAATTCGAACATACACGTTTCCTTGCGAGGCACAAATTCTTGTGAGAGAAAATAATAGTATCCTTGTGCCCATACCAAACAGAAAACAAACTGTGTTATCAACGTCCAATGCTGAAGTCTTTGCAATATTAGAGCGAAATCATACAATCCTTCGTGGAATATATAACAGAGAAGGAGACGTTCAAAAACGGGTGAAAATAGATATGAACAACGGCAAGGTTGAGAATATGACCACTGAAGAAATGGAGGAAGCTCCTCTGGGCAAGCGTCGCCCAATCTCCGCCAATTTTAAAAAAATTTTGTGAGACGATTCTTGACAACAACATTAATTTTATTTATTTTCAAATGTGAAACTGAAATATATTAAGGTTTGAGATGTGAAGCAGGCAGAAGCAGGATAACTTTTCAAACAGGATTCCCGGATTTTCTCCTAAACAATTTCTCTTTGTCCCGGATCATTAATATCCGAATAGACACATATTAATCTTGTAACATTTTAAACTTAGAATCTCACATAAATGAAATAAAACAATTTAAAACCAAAATTTTTTGTTCACTTGTTTATTTTATGTGAACAAAGACGTTGAATTTTTAACAACAAGATGAATTATCAATGGCAGGATAAATTCTTTTGAGTAAAATTAGGGTGGTTTCTATACAAAAATTCCAATTAAAAGGCTTTCAACTCCTGAGATTTCAAAAAAAGTATTTCATTTCCAACAAAATTTCGGAATATTCGACTAACGTAGAATTCGAACAATTAATTTTTGACTTTTAACTGAAAATTTAAAATATCATAAATATAATATAATTCTGATTGGGTTCAGGGGATTTCAGTGAAGAAGTATAATTGTTATTTTCTAATAGCGAATTTTCGTTATTCTGAATAAGATGTATGGAATTATAAATAAATCCTTCCTTCAATTACAAAATTATAATTTCATCACCAAACCTCACTGTTCTAAATTGTAAATCTTTATAAAAGATTCCATAAATTATTATATCAGTTTTATAAAATGTAAATATCTGATAGGAGCAAGATTCATCCCGATTACCTCTGACATAAAGACTTATGAC